>JBBMJM010075428.1:0-17030 GCA_037832705.1 Centriscus cristatus
CACCCCCGTGCCCCCCCCCCCCCCCCCCCCCCCCTCTGGGATCATGTCGTTGAAAGCTGCCGTGGTTGGTGCAGGTCGGTGGAGGACGGTCCCGTCTCACTCAGCCGCTGCGCCTGCTGTGAGATCCGCAGTCCGTCGTCCTGGACGACATCGTCTCCGTCTCCTCGCAGCTCCAACATCTGCCCGAGCTCGGCCTTCTCTGCTCAGATCAACCTCTGCATCGGGCCGCTGGCGAGCGACTGGCAGGAAGCATCCGCAGGTAAAACGGAACGCGCCGGGTTTTCTTCTGTGTGAGCAGCGGCGCCACCCGTCCACCTGTTTGTGTCTCTGCAGACTGCGGCGGTCGGATTCAGGGGAGGAGGGTGGCTGAGGTGGCCGACTACCTGGAGCAGAGGTGTCGCTGTGGGATATCGGCCCTGTACCTCCAAGGTGACCACGACCTCCGACGCCGCACGCAGAGATGTTCTAATGGAAGAAGGAAACCGTTTTAATAACACCGGAAACTGACATATTTGCTGGAGGGGATGTGTAGAACGGAGGAGAGGTGGATGTAAAATAATCAGGTGATACATCAGAGGTTCCTCCTGGAACCTGAGGAACAGCCATGTTCCTGTCATTACGGTAATCCCATTCCATCACCAGAAGCTGAAGTCATTACCGTAATGAGCCTCCAGGAAACCGATCCGTGTGTTGTGATAGTCACGTGATTCCTCCTCAGTCCTCCTAGTTCCCCACAGGGCAGGAAGGTCCGGTGAGTCACTGATCTTCTCTTTCATTTCCAAGGGGCCAATTTCTCGTGTGTGTCCGGGTGGCTGCGGGTGCGGGGGAACATCCAGGCCCTGTCGGACCATCAGAAGACCCTCATCATCCAGACGTCCCACACGAGTCCGTCGGAGGAGCTGGGAGACGTGTGCTCGTCTCCCAGCCCCCAGCGTTACCCCAGCACAGGTCAGGACAGCACGCTGCCGGTGGACGCACCCCCCCCCCCCCTCGCCCCCTCCGTGTGAGGACCTGTGTTCACAGTCGGAATCACTGTCTGAGGTGGAAGGCAGAGAAGTAGAGTGAACTCCGGAGCGACGAGACTTTAACAAATATGGACAGAGGTGGTGACGTTGAAGTTGAAGTCCAAAAACAACAAGACAGAATTGACGCTACTGTCGTTGTCACCAGACGTCATCTGGTGAGAATGGGCTCAACAGCGCCACATGGTGGCAAAACCAACAAGTTAAAATCCAGCAAGGCATCAGAGAACAGGAAGAGAGGACGTGGTTGAGTCCACTTTTTATGTTGGTATCTTTATTTCTGGCGTCTTTTGCAAAGTGAAATTTGAACGAGAAACGATTTACACACGAGTGAGTGAGTGAGTGAGTGAGCGAGTAAGTGAGTGAGAGAGTGAGAGAGTGAGTGAGTGAGTGAGTGAGTGAGTGAGTGAGTGAGAGAGTGAGAGAGTGAGAGAGAGAGTGAGTGAGTGAGTGAGTGAGTGAGTGAGTGAGTGAGTGAGTGAGTGAGTGAGAGAGTGAGAGAGTGAGAGAGTGAGTGAGAGAGTGAGAGAGTGAGAGAGTGAGAGAGTGAGAGAGTGAGAGAGTGAGAGAGTGAGAGAGTGAGAGAGTGAGAGAGAGAGTGAGTGAGTGAGCGAGCGAGTGAGTGAGCGAGTGAGTGAGTGAGTGAGTGAGTGAGTGAGTGAGTGAGTGAGTGAGTGAGTGAGTGAGTGAACTTGCCTTCTTGCATGGACATGTTGGCGTTGACTTCTCAGCTTTAACCGTCAGAAGGAAAATGGTGAAGTGACGCTGTGAGTTGAGATGAGATGAACCAGGTCGTTCCAAGAAGCAAACGACACACCTGATTCATGAGTGTGTTTGTTTGATGACGACCCCCGAGTGACAATGGGGATTTCTTTGTGATGAGTTGTATAAGAATTCATCTTTTATTTTTCTTCACACATTCTGATATAATTGTTACACACACACACACACTATGTATTGTTTTGTGAAGCGTAACGCCCGTGTTTGTCTCCCAGCGTCGGCCCTGGGTCTGCAGATCGGTCTGATCGTAGCGGCGCTCCTGCTGCTGGGGCTGGGAGCGGCTCTGGTCACCTACTTCTACAGGAAGAGGTGAGTCACCACTCCGACACGAGCTCCGGTCCGTTTGTGAAGTTTTATTCCACGTCGATTTCCTTCAGACGTCCCTCTGATTTGAGCCCCTCCGTTGGGGCGCTGCAGGCGTTTCTCTGCAGAAGAACCAGTGTTAGAATGTCGAGTCGCACATGAGGTCGTACCTGAGGTCATCCCCTGTAGCGGGGGGGTCCTCGGTCCTCAGCCCCCACCCTTCTGTTCTAGACGTCACCCAGCTCCGACACAGCTGATCAGTGTGTGAAGATCTTGGAGGTCTGACAACGAGCAGCTGGTTGGAACCAGGTGTGAGGGAGCAGGTGACGGGGTTGGAGGCCTACACCACACCCTATGTCCTACCCTACACCTTTACCCTACGTTGTACCGTAGGCTCTGCTGTAGGCAACGTGCTGACGGTTCCCTGTTGATTTGATGTAGCAGTGTAGATCCAGTGCAGTGTCTGTATTTCTACCGTGTGTGTGTGTGTGTGTGTGTGTGTGTCCGCAGACACCCTCTGGACTATCACACCATGGAGCTGAACGAGAACGCGGAGGGTCTGTCCGACCTATAGACCCAGACCGGAGGACGTCGTTCCTTTCTGCAGGAGGAAGAAGAGACAGAAACAATCCCGGGTTGATCTGAGCTGTCGGTCTGTCGGAGACCGGTCCTCCACCGGCGGACGCGGAACGGCAGATCTCACAGGGGGACGGGGGGTGGATTTTTCTTTAAAACACCAGATGACTGTCATTGTCTGGAGGTCATTGGAGGTCATTGGAGGTCACTGGAGGTCACAGGAGGTCAGTGAACAGAACTGGTTCTGAGGGAAACGCTCGTCAACACCGGACACATCCAGTCATTTTGTTGAGTCCTGTAAATGTTACTGTAGATAAAAGAAAACGGAACCCTTGAACAACACGGTGACCCCGGGACTACATTCACACTAGCATACCTTGGATTACCGTCATCACTGGACTATTCACGCCATCAGAAAACGGTTCCTGAAAGCTGACACATGTCACTTGGTTCCTGTAGCTGGTGTGAAGAAGGAGAAAACGTTCACCGGTCCCTGAAGGTTGCTGCCATTACGGTAATTTCATTCACTCTGTTACCAGAAGGTGGCAGGTCATTACCGTAATAACAGCTGTGAAGTGCAACTTGTAAACATCCAGGAACCGATGGACGTTTTCACTTTCTAGCTCCTTCTTCACACCAGGTAGAGGAACCGGCTGACACTTCTCAGCTTCCTGGGACCGTTCAACACTTTCTGGTAGCACAAATACTCATGTCATTACGGTACTCCAGAGTATGCTAGTGTGAATGTTTTGGCAGTGACACCATCAATGTTAAAGGGTTGAATCTTAAAACTTGTTTGACTTATCAGTTTGTTTGTTGTTTACCTGGATTTGACTTCTCACCTAATTGAGAATGTGAATGTGAATGTGAATGTGATCGTCGTCCGCTGGCACGTGTGTCTAACCACTTTGTTTGCAGCTGCTCACATGGTCCTGACTGAGGCAGGTAGAAGCGACGGAGGGATGAGGAATGTTCCTGTGGGAATGGAACTGGTTCTGGAACTGTCAGTGACTTTATCAGAGTAATGAAACTAAATTGTCTGTTTTCTAAATGTTGAACGTTTCCGATGTGTTTTCAACTTCCAGCGGCATCAGCAAAACACGTCAGTTAACATCATTAGCATTCATTCACACACTAAATCAGAAAAAACAAAAAATCCAAAAGAAATCTAATAAATACTATTAAACATATAGAATGTTTTTACAGAAAAACTTGTGAATTTTTAATTGTGAATATTTACATGAAATTTTTAATAGCACATTTGTCTCCGGTCATATTATTTTGTAACTAAACTCCGACACTGCTGGATCGTCTCAATATCTCATGAAGATGTGAGGAGAAATGTGGTGTTTCTTGGGTCAGCGGTAGAAGTCATCACAAAGGGAAAAGAAAAATCCTACTACGGGCAATTAAACATCTGTGTGCAAATGTGGTTCCACACCGAATGTCTTCGACAGATGCTCTGCATGTTTCAGGACGTTAATTCTCTCTTTTCACTGTTTGCCGTCCATCATCTTGCACATTTGGCAGGTTTGAATTAAAATACTTCCAGAAACAGCCTCTTTTACTGCGGTTATCAATCCTCAGTATCGCTGCAGTGTCAATTTGTAGGCAAATGGACTTGTAGTTTGCATGAACACAATAGGACAGAGTTGCCACGGCAACGGATTTATTCTGCATTCACATGGAAGCAGAGAAACCGCGGACGCTAACGACATTGAAAGTTCAAATATTTGACCTGTTACTGTCTACGACGGCCGACTTCAACCACTGGATGAGACGTAGTTTCACTTTGTGATGCAACAATAGAGACAACAGGATTATAATAAGAATATATTTTTAATATTTTGATTGTAAACAATATGACATCACCATAGAAACATGTCACGTGGGTCCCGTTTTGCCCACGTGTATTTTTCCGCTCTGTTCAACTGATGTCTCTCCTGTTTCCCTGATTGTGTGAATGCAGCGTCACTCATGATAAAATCCTAATGTCCTGGACCCGGACGTGTCATCTTTAATCCTGGTTTATTCATCTCAGGAGCAATCTGAACATTCACGACCCAGTCTGTGCGGTACATTCCGGATCTTCAGATGTCGGCCTCCAATCATCTCCGTGATGTAATGCAGTTCAGAGTTTCAGCACAGGAGTCCGCTCATCGTCTTTGATCTTCTCGACTCAGGTCGACGTGACACAAGGTGCCTGAATACTGATCAACTCTGGTTGACTGCGACAGCTGCCAACACCACAACACAGGAAGACACGTTCACGACACAGGAAGTAGATGCAGCACCACGCTCCAGGTCTCACTGTTCAGGACTTGATTTTCCACCTGAGACTTGTTTCACATCTCTCTTAAGTCCTACTCAACCTATCCACGCCAGAAATGATCCAACGACAGAGAAGAATGGCGGCGCCAGAGAAAGCAGCGGCTGTGTGTTCAGCATGTTCTCCATGAACACAACCTGAAATCCTCCGTAAGTCTCCTCAAAAGAAGTTCTGTGAACTGAATCTTGGGATTCGTGTCCGCTCGGCCCAATGACGTGAATGTATTTTGTGCTAAACTCAGGTGCAATATTCTATAACACAGGTACAGGACTGTCAGACAACAGAGAATGAAACAGAACAATGTGTGATTCAGTGTAAAACCGCAGTGGAGTTTCAGAGATGAAACCGTCCGATACACTGGCACGTTAACACCCAGTAGGTATAGAAGGTTTCTTCAATGTTTCCTCCATGTTTGCTGAAGTGAGTTCACATGCAAACCTTGCAGATCTCAGTCACACTTGACGAACCGCCGTCTGTTGTGACGACCGTCTGGATCGAAACCTGTTTCGTATCGTGTGTCTGAGGTCTGACGCTTCCTGTTTGAGAAACACAGCACACAGGAAGAGCTCAGACGTGCAAAGCTCCGTTTCCAAGGAGTGGGTGCAATGGGGTTATGTACGTGACATGATCAGTCATTAAATCCATTAGTCTCCCTTCTGAAAGACAAAGTCTGACAGCTTCATCAGCGTTCTGTCGTCTTGTACAGTTTCTGTCTTTCCATTGAATGGGGTCAAAGTTTTGTCAATTTTTTTCTTTGCAGGATCATAATTATCATATTGATTGGCCACTTCAACTAACTAGATGAAAGTCGTATAATTCAATATATATTTCAAATTAAAGTGAAATGGAACAACACTACTGACTAATCACACACAATTATACAAAGCGCTCCTTTTACCACTGCCTGCGTACGAACAGGACCGAATCAGGCAGGAAATCTCCATATTCACCATGGAGAAGACGGGACATTATGACTCCATCCTGGACAGAAGTAACCGGATCATGTGGCAGGACGACTGCTACGTGGACCTCCAGTCGACGGCGTCCACTGATCGCTCACAGGCACAAACAGAAGGTGGGATTTTTCTCTGACATTCCCGACCCTCTAATTTGGCACAAAACACTTTCAACCACAAACTGTATATGAGAGTTTAAAGATGAATAGTTCATTCAAGTATTTCAGCCATTTTAACATTAAAGCAACTTTCGATATTGTCACATCAGGTCTCTGATGCCTGTGATGTTATTGTCATTGGTTTGATGAAAGTACTCAAAACTTAGACCGTAATGTAGAATAATATCAAGGTCAGAAGGTCGGGAGAGCCCGCTGCTCGTACACGCAGTCGTACAATAAACTCACTTTTCCAGCTCAACAGCTTTATTCTGTGTATTTGCATGTCATGGACTTACATGGGATGTGAAACCACAAGCCTTGTATAACCAATTTCACAAGACATTCAAACCGTCAGAAGCCCTAGAACTGACCTTTGTGGAACTCCACGCATCGCAGACCCAGCCTGACGCACAGCTATGACTTATACCATGTTCAGATTAATGTAAACTTCAGAACTTTGGTGACGGTGAATATGTTTCATGTCAGGTGTAACTAGTTAGAAACCGACACTTTTTGTTATTGTGTGGAACTGAGTAACTTGTTTACTGGAAAACCACAACCATAATTCACTTTATTCAAATGTCCTTTGCTGCACAGAGCACATTGGACAGCACACAGGGAAGTAAATGTCATTTAGTTAACAAAGAAAGATTTACATGATGGAACCAATAACAGAAGAGACGGTGAGAAGACTCAGGGACACGAGGACTACGACATACATCCAACACACCTGCACAGATGTCGGAGAAGACAAATCAATGTGAGCTTTGTAGTCTGCTCCCTGTTATTATCAGAAACCAAAACCCTTCTTGAAAATATTGCTCAGAAACAATGTTATGGACAACCATTTGTTCTGAGTTCTATTTTGGGTTGGTTTGTCTTCCCCTTCCCTCTCCGGTGGCAGTGGAGGTGTGGCCAGACTGATTTGGGAGCAGTCAGCGCACCTGATCCTCATCAGTGGGCTGATTGCTCGTGCTCTTAAGCTGCACTCTGGCCTCACCCCCACTGACTGACTGTTTGCGCTCCCATACCTTACTCTCCAGCCATTTTTCCTCACATTTGCTATTCCAGTTATTCTTGTCTGGTTTCTCGTTTCGTTGTTCGCTCGTTTCTCCTCCAGTTTTTATGGAGTGTTTTATTTTTCTTCGTATTCTCTTCTGCCCCTGCGGCTTTGTTTATTTTCCCTATCGTTCGTTTCCTGCCCGCTCGCCATGGCGCAGTGATTTTCTGTTTGCGGCTGATTTTGTGTTCTTGTTTGTGTCGTTGTTCTGTCCTGTGACCTGCCTGTTGCTCATTCATCACGTTTCTCCAAGTGCACTATTGAATCCACCTCCAAACCTCGGGCTACCTCCCTTGACACCATTAAATTGAATGAAAGTGTTTTTGGCTCTCAACTCATCAACAGATCTTTACTGGATCCAAAAACATCAGGACCAGCTGCAACGCTTCATGACAGCCTCCTTCCTGGAGGAAACGTTGACCCACCTTAAAAAGGTGGGTCAAGTGCTGATCTCAGCCGAGGAGGCAAAGATCCGGGGAGCGGGACGAATGCAGGACCAGGTCAACATGCTGATAGCAATTGTGTGTGAGAAGAACGTACAAGGTTCTGAGGCTGTCCGGGACTATGTCGAGAGATCAGATTGTCTAGTAGCTCATCTGATCCTGAACCATGGTGAAGGGATTTTTATTTTGCTGATCAAAAGAATCGCCAGCGTACTTATCGCTGACGTCGACTGTGTCGTCTTCTCTTCAGATTCAATGGTGAAGGAACACAAAGAGGTGCTCAGGCAGCAGTACCAGCAGCCCAAAGATTCAGCCGGTTGCCCCGAGCTCAACTTTTCCTCGAGATCCTTATATCTGATCGATGGACTTTCTGACCTCCAACAAAAGGAACATGACCTGATGCAGGTGGGGGCAACACATGGAGGCAGAAGAAGTCACCTCAGGCAGCTGGGCCTCGAGAAACTCTTGGAGCCTCTGACCCGGGTCAGTTTGCCTCCGAGGGTCTCGCTCACAGTGGGGGTGGCTGGTATTGGCAAGACCACGTGGGTCGGACACTTCATCAGGCAGTGGAGCCAAGGGACGATCTGCGCGGACGTGAGCTTTGTGTTGCCGTTCACCTTCTGCGAGCTGAACTCACTGGAGAAACTTTCAGCTGAAAAGCTGGTGAAGATGGCGTTTCCTCACCTAACAGACCCCAGCCTGGTCCTCAGCAGCTCCTGCCGGACACTGATAATACTTGATGGTTTGGATGAATTTTGCGGCACTTTGAACTTCGCCGATGCTGCAGCCTGCAATGACCCAAAGAAAGAAGTGTGTATGGACGACCTTCTGACAAACATCATCCGAGGTAATCTCCTCCCAGACGTAGCTTTGTGGGTGACCTCCAGGCCGGGAGTGGCCTCAGTCATCCCTGGAGGATTGGTGGACAGGATGACAGAGATACCAGGCTTCAGCCCAAAGGACATTCAGATCTTCTTAGATCACTACTTCTCTGAGGGGGATTTTGCCAGAAGAATATGGGCACACCTCGAGTCCCATAAAATCCTCATGGTGATTTGCTACATTCCGTGTTTCTGCTGGATAGTGGCTGATACACTGACGTACCTCATGCAGAATGGAATGCAGGAGACCCTTCCAAGGACCTGTACGGAGCTCTATGCCTACTTTTGTTGCATGAAGGCAGAAGTAGGTGAACCTAGAGGCAGGGATCCCGTAAAAATGGAGCACTTCCACGGAAGCAATCGTAAAGTGCTGGGTAATCTTGGACGAATGGCCTTTTACGGACTCCTCAAACACAAGTACACCTTCAGCGAGCTGGAGCTCAGGGCCTACGGAATAGATCCGCTGTTAACTCAGAGTGGTCTGGGAGCTGGTCTCCTTGTTCGGGAAGACTCGCCTCTGTGCACAATATACCGCTTCGCTCATTTGACTCTGCAGGAGTTCCTTGCCGCCACTTTCTACTATATCTCATCCAAGCGAGCTATTTTTGATTTGTTCTCTGAGAGCACCATGACGTGGCCCAAGATCGGCTTCCAGAACCATTTCAGAAGTGCCTTTCAGCACTCGCAGCAAGCTAAGAACGGTCACCTGGATGTGTTTGTCCGCTTCCTGACAGGCCTGCTGTGTCCCGTGGCACTGAAACCTCTCGTTGGGCTTTTGGCCGTCGGGAAAGACGATGGTAGCCAGAGAACGTGGGCTGCGGGGTTTTTACAAGGGCTTCTGCTCAGCGGCGGCGCTGTCGTGTCCCTGCGTGAAGTCAACCAGGCGTATTGTTTACAGGAGTTGCAGCACACAGAGCTGCTGAGGAGCGTGGAGGAGGATTTACGCCTCGGCAGCCTGGCGGGGAAGTTGACCCGCGCCCACTGCGTGGTGCTGGGCTACCTGCTGCACGTTTCGTCTGAGTGCAGTGAACAAACGAACCTCACAGCCAGTCTGAACCTCACCACAGTGAAGTGTCTGCTGCCGCAGCTGCTGTACTGCAGCCACCTCAGGTCAGCTGGCGACCGGGAACGCAGCATCAGGACAGAGGTTGAAAAGGGAAACACATGAGCATTGTTCCGTTCACAGGTTGGAGAACAACCAGTTCAAAGATGACGTCATGGAACTGTTGGGAAGCCTGCTGAGTGCGAAAGACTGTCACATAAAGAAAATAAGGTGAGTGCTGGATTGGGACGTTGGTCTCCAACATCCGCGCCTTCGGGACTTCATGACCGAACTTCAGCGCAGAAACGGACAAAGGAAGACGTAAAGAACGAATAGAATCAAAGACAAGTTGTTAACCACCTGATTCTGACGACAACAAGACACTCTCAAGTCATAGGTTGTATGACCAGACCGGTGCGAGACCGGTGCGCGGGAAGGTTCGATTCCTCAGCAGATGCGTCCGATCATGTACGACTGACCTCGGTAAAGTTCAGCAGTGGACGTGAAGGAATTTATTAAACGTGATCTATTCCAGCTTAGCAGAGAATTCCATCAGCAACAAAGGTGCCAAAGCCCTGAGTCGAGCCCTGCTGGTGAACCGGACGCTGACGTCTCTCAAGTGAGTTTGGTACCTGTCGTAGGATTGTATCTGCATGAACATGTGATTTACCCCCGGTGCTTCATGGAGGCGTGAGGGGATAGTTTATATTTATTTATTTATTTATTTCGGACTGCACCTTCAGCTGATCATCTCTGTACATCCCTGCTTCAAACTATATATTGGATATTTTTGATTTTCAGTCGTTTATCTTTGATGTTTATTTATTCATTCATTTGATTTCCTATCACAGTGTTGTTGTGCTGCTGCTGGAACTTGAATTTCTTGACGGACTTTTCCAATGGATCAGTAAATTTGTTATTCATTTAATCGAGTTTAAAAGCTGACAATAAAATATGAATGAAATCAAATCAAATCAAAATAATGACAAAAACTGAGCAAAAATATAGACTATTTAAATAAATAGCACAAATAAGAAAGTAAGTAAGAAGTGATAAATATATACAATTAAAAACCTATAGAACTGGATGTGTGAATACTTAATTGATAATATATTTGATTATTTGCATACTTCACTGTGTTTCAGCCTCCGGAACAACAACATTGGATCAAAAGGTGCAAAGTTCCTGGCAGAAGCTCTGAAGCTGAACCAAGTCCTGTTGTCAATCAAGTGAGTGTGACTTCATGACAATGTACTTGCGCTGACGTTTAGGGTCACGGAGAAATGGGCCTATCCTTATTTTGTGACTTTGTTTCCAATGAAAAACATTTGGTTAATCACAAATGTAAATGACAATTCCAATTGGAAATGGCTGATTTTTAATGGAACATTGTCGGTGGCCAGAGGCCATTTCCAACAGCTAATGCTACGTTGTGTTAGCTTGCGTTAACACTAATTGTAGAACTTTTCAGTTTTCTAGAAGCTATTAAATTGAGCTTGTCTGAAATGTCATTTCCTCACCGCCCCTCGTCAGCCTCCAGAACAATTCAGTTGGGGAAGAAGGTGCTCAGGCCGTCGCAGAGGTTCTTCAGTGCAACAGCAAATTAGTGTCACTCAAGTGAGTTTTGTGTGTTTGGATCCCGCAACCCGGCCCCGGATGAAGCGGTAGAAGATGGATGGATGGATTCAGAAGCGGTAGGAGGTTTGAGCTGCACTCTGGTACTAACACATGTCCTGTTTCGTGTGATGGAGCAGCCTGAGGAAAAACACCATCGGAGTGGGCGGAGCCAAACAGATCGCCCAGGCGCTGAAGACCAACCGGACCCTCACCAAACTGATGTAAGTCTCTGTTTGACCGTTAACTCATCGGGGACTTTAGACAGACACTCATTGGGTTTTCACGCTGATACCGGGAAGAATGTTGTCAGCAGGTGAAATACATTCACCTGGAAGGGTTTTTTTTTTTAAATCCTTCTTAAACGTCTCCTGACTTTCCTCTCGTCCTCAGTCTTTGCAGTAATCAGCTCGGCGACAAAGGAACTGCCTCCCTGGCCGAAGCTTTGACCATCAACCACACTCTGCTCCTTCTTCAGTACGCACACACACACACGTTCAAACCCTCTGTGAATGAATGTTCTACTCCAGGTGAACTGTTTGTGCCTCAGACTTCAGAGTAACTCCATCAGTAACCAGGGGATGACGGCTCTGACCAAAGCGCTTCGACTGAACCGGGGGCTGCTCTCCCTGAAGTCAGTGTCTCTCTCATTTCTTAGTGCAGTAAAACGTCAGAGGCCCTCGAATTGACCCTTGTGGACTTTGTAGTCAAATTGAACAGTTCACTGATTCTTTTTGTGTGTATGTAGTTTAAGAGAGAACTCCATCGGGGTGAAGGGGGCGATGGACATGACTCACGCTCTCCGTGAGAACAACTCACTGCAGGACCTCGAGTGAGTCACAGGAGAATGTGTTAATTATTCATCAAAGTCATATTTCAGATTTTGTGGACAAGTCACGTAGAATTGTCTGTTCAGGAAATAGAATTGAATAGAAATGCCTTGTTCTTTTCTTTGTATTACTGTTGAATCACATTTTCCAAATTCAGATTTCCAGTGCTTAACACCTACAGAAGACAAATAAAGCTGTCAACAGTTTTCAGCTTTCCCAGCTTTAATCAACTCAGTTATCATAATTTGCGAGGTCTCCATCGCGGCGCAGTCCAGTACATTGAAACACTTTTTTCTACAACATATTGTGGCAAGTTATTTGTACTGAATAGTTAGTATTTATCATATTTGTGACCTGTACCTATGTAGCTGTATTTTACATTGTAGATTATTCTTTGCTGCTTTCCCTGTGCAGTATGGACAGTAACAATGACAATATGACCTGCTACATAAGTATGTTCTGTTCTTAACTTACGTTGCGCACGAGATACATGACGTTACGGGGCCCTCAGGGGTCCGTTGTACAGTAACAGTGGCGTCACTGCACTCTGCCTTCTGTCCTCTGTAACTGCTGTTTGTCTTTGCATGTCACAGTTTAACAGCCAACCTGCTGCACGACGAGGGGGTCCAAGCGATAGCCGGCGCAATCAGGTTCAATCACGGCCTCAAGTCTTTGCAGTAAGTGCAGCTTGTGAATGCAGAGTAGTGTGTGTCCTGTGCAATTTGCCTGTGTTCCACAGAACCTGTTGTTAACCTTCCACTTCCTGTAGAAACGACACAATCAAAGTTGGATTTTTCGGTGTGTCTCAGAAAAATAGAATCTCACAGAAAACCTCAGTGGTTTTTGTCGAATGTTTTCACTTTCATGTAGATTATTGAAGTCTACAGCTCTGCAATCTCGCAATATTTAATATTTTGTGTCAAGTTTTCATAAAACACTGCTTATGCAATTTAAATCCCATAAGTCTTAAATCTGACGTACTGTAGTTTATTTTTAGATTTTCAGGAGCTGTATTTATGAAATTTCAGTTTATGTTTGAATGAATCCAAAATACATGGAAGTTTCACTGTTTGAATTAAATTAACGAAGAAAATGAACATTTCCAAGAACTTCTGGTTTTTGAGATGCACCTGCACAGTCAACCGTCCGTTTTCTGACAAACCTCCGTCTCTGCGTCAGCTTACAGTGGAATTTCATCAAGTCGTCGGCCACCAAAGCTCTGGCTCGTGCGCTCCTGTCCAACAGCACCATGCAGCTCCTGGAGTAAGATGGATCAGTCTGCTTCTTGTAACCAGATTTTATACGTACAGTTGTGCATCAGTGTGTGTGTGTGTGTGTGTGTGCGCGCCCCTCAGTCTCCAGGAGAACGCTATCGGGAACGAAGGTGTTATTTCTCTCGCTGAGGCCTTGAAGATGAACTCCTCCCTGCAGACATTATGGTAATTGTTTCTTGGTGACATGTATCTGTGAGTTGTGGAGTCGATGACGTCCAAATGAACATTTAGTTCAAAGGCAGCTCAACGTGAAGCATATTATGTAAATTATATCATAGGTTTGTTGGTTTAGCTGTCATCAGTAAGGACGAGGACAGAACACAGAAACGAACTATAAACACCGTATGACTATAAATAACAAACGAAGCACACAATGTACGAGTCGCTGACGCACGGTGACGTATTCTCTGGGTGAAGACCGGTGGTTTGCGTTTCACTTTCATCTGTTCTTGTGCGAGTTGTGTAATTCATTACTTTAGTTCATTCATTAATTTAATGTTAATACATAAGTGTGTGTACGGAGTCATGTCTGTCTGCTGCCTCTTCAGTCTCCAGGGCGTCTCAGCAGGCCCGAGCGGAGCCGCTGCGCTGGCCGAGGCTCTGACCACCAACCAGACGCTGCAAACACTAGAGTGAGTGAACGCCGCCGCCCGCTTCACATCTGACGTTCACCTGAGCACAGGTACCAGTTGGTGCCAGCAGATCCAGTCCAGTTCAACAGGACCGTTCCAGGTCTGAACGGTCCCGATGCTCCTGGTCGGTTCTAGAAGTTCTGGAGGATTCTACCTGGTCAATCTGAAGATCAGATCGTCGCTAACGTTCTGACCCACGGGGGGCTTTTCCAGCTACAAACATGCTAACTGTTGGACGGAGGATGAGGAGGATGCTGAGGAATCCTCTAGAAGAAACCACGTCTTCACTAGATTGCTTGAAATGCTGTGCTACATGCTATGCTAACAAAACGACAAGAGCGTGACAAGTTGAGTTCTCGAGTGGGTTTGTTGGTCTTCCCCTTTACAGCACATCGCTACGCAGCCGTCGCCGTGGAAATGACAGTAGTTTCCGTGAGGTCACAGTGAGCGGTCTCAGCCGTCTTTTTCTGGGCTGGTGCTCGGCTCAGACTCAGCTGGTTGTTCCTCCATCCAGGCTGGAACTTCCTCTGAAGCTGAAAAAGAAACTTCAAACTCATCTTGCTTTTACGCGACGGACTCTTTATCTTTATGGCTCAAGATGTTGAATCATCCATCACGGATCGATCACGGATGAACTAAAACCTAATTATTTATTCATGAAACACTTCAGTCCTCAGTTTGAATATTTCATATGATTGAGTGTAGGCTGAGTGTAAGTGACGGGGCCTTGAACCTCGTTGTCCTCCTGTTCCCTCAGTCTCCGTGGGAACGCTGTGGGGATGGAAGGAGCCAAAGCTCTGGCCAACGGCTTGAAGAGCAACAGAAGCCTCAAGTCCCTGAAGTAAGTTTTCTTCTTGCAGACATTTGATTTGTAAGGTTTTGTTTGGTCCGTTCACGTCTGCGTGACCACCCGGAGCAACGTCTGGGAGGGGGCGAGCTGTCAAATGTGACAGGACGGTCACACCTTCAGAAACAGGAGGAACATCAGCTAAAACCTTACAAGTCAGACAAATAGGACCATAACTGAACACTATATGTCAGCAGATCCCCTGGACCCAACCTCGTGCTTGTCGGTCATTGATTTTCTCCTCATACAGAATAGATCAAGTGGAAACAGAAGCGGTCTGTGTTCTGTGAAGCAGAGCGCTCAGACGTGCTTCAGCTCTTGATGTCCCTGAAGCTCATTTTCATGAAACAACAAATAAACTCAGTCACACACACAATCCGACTGAAAACCGAAGTACATGACATCCCATTAAAACGACTCCCAGTGCAGTCGGGGAGCGTCGGAAACACCAGCTGCTCCGTTTTCTTTCTTTTATTGCCTCTAAACTCCATCATATTGGATTTTAAGAATCAGTTGTGTTTCTGGAGAACGACGATGGAATATAGTCGCCTGCGATGAGGGAGCAGTCAAATCGTGTCCAGGGTCTTGGCACTGAATGCGTCCTGGACTGAAACAGGAGTGCGATGGATTCCTACGTTCCCTAACAGCGTGTGCCGTCAGTCTGCAGGAGAATTCTCTGGGGATGGATGGAGCCATTTTCATCGCCACGGCGCTGAGAGGGAACCACCAGCTCACCTACATCAAGTTAGTTCAAAGATGAGGAGATGCCCTCACACAGGATCAAACCCCCTCTTTGGTTGTCATTCCATGAAAAGAACCTTCTGTTGGTGTGTCTGCAGTTTGCAGGGAAACAGCATCGGAGAGACTGGAGCCAAAGTGATATCTGACGCCATCAGAGCCGGCGCTCCAGGCTGTGTGGTGGACATCTAAGAAGCTCTGACGTCCATAAGCTCAAGTTGGATAATTGTACTATATACTGTTGGAACCTGTCCTGGGGTCTTTCTGTGGGGACTTTCCGTCCTCTCCCAGTGTCTGTGTGGGTTCTCTCCAGGTACTCCGGCTTCGTCCCCGTTAACTGGTCCCTGTCAATCACCTGTACATGTCAAGCACACATACAGCCACTGGTCCACCATGTGTCCTGTTGTTAATTGATTAATTCTTAAATTGAATTCATTCTGGTCGTGGTCCCGCCCCTTTTCCCCCTGTTCCCTTGGTGCTCCTGCACACACCTTTACCTGGCAGGTCATCGGTGTTCTGGTGCCTCAGGTAGAGCGGCTTCACACAATTCTGTGTTTCTTAGTTTGATGTTTATACAAATCCAAATTTCACTGGAGGGGTCAGTAGGGGTCAGTGGGGGGTCAGGGTCTGTCCCTGACTGGACAGAGCGTGGGGCTGGTTGTCGGCCCTCCATGGCGCCCTACCATGAACCGACCTGACCGGAGCGATAACATAAACACAAGATGTATGACCGTTAAATGGTTTTCTCCTCATCCATCACTGCGCTCGGTGGTCTTTGGATCCTGTGGACGACATCATCCGTCAGATTCTGGGGGGGTGATTGTGTATTTGTCGTTCGCTGTCCACTCAGCATCCACCTTGTTCTCAGTTTGTTCTGAGTTTACATTGTGTGGTTCGTTGTACATGCACCTGTGTTGTGATTTCTGCTCCTCTATTTTAAGATGAGAGACATAAGGTGAAGTAAATCCAGTATGATATGGTTCTTAATTAACTTCACACTGAGACTGGCTCCAAGTCTGAAAATGTGGAACAGAGACTTGTTGGTTTCCACAGAAACAGAAATGAAATTAGAGCAGCAGAACTACTTCTGTAAATTAAATTTAACCACCTGAGGCCTGAGGTTAGTATGGTGTGTTCTTTTATCTCTCCTTGCTCTTTGGGATGAGTACAAAAAATAAAATGAATTAACTGATAAATTAATTTATCATAATGATAATACATTGAATGTGTATAGTATTTTGAAATAACCTCGTTACTCTTACACGTGTGTGTACGCAGGCCCCGAGGAGGTTTGACATCAGCTGCATTAAAGCACAGTGTCAAACCAACATTACAACCAGACGTAAATGAGGTG
Organism: Centriscus cristatus; assembly: GCA_037832705.1. Taxonomy (NCBI): domain Eukaryota; kingdom Metazoa; phylum Chordata; class Actinopteri; order Syngnathiformes; family Centriscidae; genus Centriscus; species Centriscus cristatus. The sequence goes on from JBBMJM010075428.1 coordinate 16,840, forward strand.
ATCCCAGTGTCAGTCAGTTTTCAGTACTGGTGCCGGGCATCTTTCCTCCAAATGAACTGTAACAGAAGAGAGGAGTGTCTCTCAGCACTTCCCTCTTACTTTCCTCTCTGATTCCCCGTAGATGTATCAGGACTGATACACCAGCTCACGGCTGAGTGCCTTGTTGCTTTTTGCTAGAACAACCAGCTGCT
>JBBMJM010075966.1:0-17020 GCA_037832705.1 Centriscus cristatus
TCAATCAATCAATCAATCAATCAATCAATCAATCAATCAATCAATCAATCAATCAATCAATCAATCAATCAATCAACCAACCAATCAATCAATCAATCAATCAACCAAAATAACCAAAAATGTGAAAATAATCATTTAAATACAATTCAGATTAAGACTGTAATTACTAAGAACTGATGGAACTGGATTGTTTCTCTCCAGAGGGGGTTTGACTGTTGCAGGTTAACAAGGAGAGAACAGACGGGTTTGCAAATCTTCATCAAAGGAGCCAGGAATCGATTTGAAAAAAGGATGTGGGGATAGGATCCTAAACAAGTCCAGATTGAGTCTCCTTCATCCACATTTCCTGTCCACTACTCATACAATTGAACAAGTTTAACAAATAAAACAGTTGGAGCGGATAATTGAATGGACTTCTGAAAAATCAGCAGTAACAGAGGGACATTGTTGGGGGTGTCCTGTACACGGTCATAGACAATATGGGAGGACTGTTAAAGACTAATGCACGGCGCTCAGATGACGGGTCTTTGTCACATGTGCAGGCCTTCATATCTTCAAATGGATTTCTGTCCGGAGGATGCTTGCTGCTCGTCCACCCATCTTCTCAGTCCTCCAGTCCTGGAGTATAAAAAATGGAAGATGGGCTGCAGATTGCAGATGATTTGGATTCGATTTGGTTTTGAACAACCGCAGACGGAGGGATCCCTCTCCCTGGGACAGACAGACCAGTGGTGGGTGTTGAATGTACATAGTGAAGGCACTGAGGGAAAAGAAAAGATTTCGATTCTTCAAGATCCTAAAGAGTCCAACAGTGCGTGTCCATCCATGTCTGACCCCCGGATACCAGCAACTCCAGATACACTAGATACATAGTGAAGGGTATTTGTAAGAAAATACCACAAAAAAGACTCAAAAAGACTGAAGAGTGATTAAGAACCGGACCCCACCATTGGGCTTGCCTGCAGGAAATGTCTGGTCCCTGTCAGCACTCATCTGTTTTATTCTACTTGGTATCCAGTGACAGCAGCTACCCAGTGATTCTTGGCATGCTGACTATTCTAAGAGAAATCCCAAATTATGAATTAATCCAAAACCCATTGGCTGCACAGACTGTACTGCCTCCGCCGATGACATGAACAAATATCTGTTGTATCCTTATTTATTCATTCACATTTGTCATTGACTTGTCAGCATATTCACGTTATATTCACTTTTAAAAGCCAGCTGACTAATTCATAAATTCCATTCCATGCCTAGAGAGGACATCCCTATTATTGTTGTCTGGATTTTCTTTTCATTCAAAAGGTTTACGGACACACGGGCTGACAGTCGACAATGAGCATCATTCAGTCACGCCATCAGAGCCCAGCACACAGTTGTGTTTTCACCAGCTCCAGCTCATCCCATCGTGCATGAAAAGAAGGAAAGAATCCGTCCCGATGTGTGCATGTATTTAGGAGTCAATCTACATAATTTGATGCCGCCTACCCCCAGACCTGGTTTTTGAAGAGGTGCCTTATTAAACTGAGCTTGGACAATTAATCCCATTGTGCAAAGATTGATGAGTGCATCATTATAAAAATCACCTCGAATCCTCCAGTGGCTGATTTTACTTAAAAACACAGAATGCCAAGTAGATGCCGGAAGATAATGAGTAGCAGGGTGATACTTTGTTATCTTGATGACACATCTAAGGCATCTTCCCTTGTTTACATGTGTTATGTCGTCATTACCACAAAACCAAAAGGTTGTTTTATCTCCACAACAGGTCAGCATCTCTCAGGCATCCTGCTAACACTGTATGTAGTGTGTGATTAAATACATGTGTACGTGACACCTAACGCTCATCTTAAATGGTACATGAACCAGGTCTAAGGACATTGTTTGAAAGACTATTTGGATCAAAAAGAACAGAACCAAAGGTCGAGTGAACCTCATTGACCCCTTAATGCACACAGCACAGTGGAAATGAGACCCAGCAATCCTCTTCCACAGTGATACACGCTGATGGACTCCACTGCTGCTCTGCGTAGGCCCTGTAAGTCAAAGAGGGGATATGGATGTAAAATCAGAGGTGGAGCGATGGTCAACCACTGCCAGCCAACTCGTAATTGGATGACATTGTATACCAGAAAGAAACGAAACATCAACGGACCGATTTACCTGTCAAGGATCAACAGTGAGGGCACTGGAGAATGTCCTTTGAAACGGACAAGAGGGGCCTGGATAGTGTCGCCCTAAAGAGAAGTTGAACACATCACAGCTCAACATTGTATATGTTCATGAGTAGTGAGCATGCAGAGGCACACTCTTTACTACCACCAATGTCCCTGTCAGTATCATCAACAGAGATTTACAGACACACCTGGATGGAATATAGCAAATCCAATTATGATCTCTACTTCTTATCACCTGGTGAATATTGAGGATCTGTTGAATCTGCACAGGCGCACGAAAAGGACTTATGAGCAACTGCTCTATTAAAACGGACAAAGCCAGAGTCTCTGTGCCTCGATGTACGATGGAATTAGGAGCAGATGCAGAAGTGTCCTATTGTGAAGAATATCCGTATTCATTAGAGTGAAAGAGTGAACTGTGAATAGGGAACAGCTGTGAGAGGCAATAATTCATGAACACAAGGACATCCCCGAGAATCTATTAGTTATGACCTTGTACCTGGAGAAAACAGGATTTCTTTTCAAACTAGTGCGGTCGGCTCCTGAACAATACGCATGGTACGAGCTGCATTCCGTGAGCTGTGGACTGTAAACAGGTGCTGTCATCCAAGGGTGTATTAGAATGGTCACAGAGATTGAACTTTGATGGGGCAGACGTTTTGAAGAAAAAAAAACACATTCCAAAAAAACACATTCCAAGCACCTGTTCTTAGTTTCAGCATTCATTTGTACCCCAAAATACAACATTTGGAAGTATTTCAATTCCAAAGGAGACCCAACAACTCTCACTGTTCTGGTACTGATTGGGTTTAGGGAGGGGCGGGGCTATGGCATCGTTCATATGACACCACATGAATTCATGATTCCGACGGGTGAACGTCAGGCTGCGTCCTTAACGAGTCGCCGGTTGATCGAGTCCCAAAGGTTCCAGGATGCATCGAGCACACAGCACGTGAAGGCAAAGCTGTGTTCACTTGGAGAGTCCCTTTTGGAACATGATCATCCACATTTCACGGGTTTGAGAAGGGCATTGTTACCAGATGTACTTCTGTGATATTGGTCGTCTTGGCCATGAATGTGCTGGTGAAGTCTGCAGAGGTGGAGCGCAGAGGCCCACTCCCCACGTCAGATATCTATCAGTCTCCCATCAGAGCATTTATGGATGATCTGACAGTGACCACCGACATCAGTCTCACACGCAAACACGCATACACGCACACACACACACTCACTCACACACACACACACACACACACACGCTCGCTGTCTCTTTGTGTGGAACCTGATCTAATGATATCAACAATAACGATAATATTCACTTTCTCTCGGTGCTCTGACCTCTGGAGGTCACGCATTGATCGCTGCATTGTTTGCGCAGGTTGTTGTGCTCTGACTTGAGAGGACACATTGAACACTCTGGCCTTGGGATGGGAAAGGGTTAGTTGGAAATGAGGTGACAAGACAGTATGGTGATTGCTACTTTCATCTACTTCCATCCCAGTGAGGATGAGGCTGAACTGTAACAAAAAGGGGCATTGTCAGTCATTTCATTTTCACATTTCTTTCTCCTCTGCCCCTGAGAGGTGATGCTGGCATGAGTGAGTCACAGCTTTTCTGAACGGCACGCTACATTTATAAACCTCTGTCATCTCTCAACCCGCGAGTTTGGAGGCCACTTGTGTTCGCAGCCGTTCACAGATGCACATGCAGCAAGGTCTGACAGCGTCGGCGACCGCACTGCTCCCCCTGAAGGGCACGGGAGCGCTAAGACAGCTCTTCACGATGAAGTCCGTGTTCTTACTGCTCTTCTCCATGTGGATGGTGTCCCACGGGTCCTCGGCGGTCATCACGGGGGTAAGTGGAATCAAACACGTCTAGAATTCCCAGTGAGGTGGTGCTGTGTGAGCAGGAGCGGAGGTATGAGGAAAAGACTTTTCTCTAGACGTATGCATGCGCGTTCACCTCTGTATTGAAGTGGAACAGGAATTTTTGAAGGAAGAAGAAGAAGAAGAAGAAGAAGGAAAAAGAAATTCATAACACAAACATGTATGGAACTGATACAATGATGATGAAATGTTAATGAATTAAAAATATTCTTCAGACAATGGTAAGGGTGAATATGAAAATATGCAAATATCCTGTCTTGAAAAGTGCATGTGTGTCCGTGGAAAAGACTGGAAACAAAATGTATCACAAGATACTAAAATGATCGACTGTATCAGCAAATACTGCTGAAATCAACACAGACGTTTTCAGAAGAACATGCTCATACATTTCCACCTCTGTCACAACGCAGTGTTAGTGTCAGTAAAACAGAAGTGATTTTCATCCCCGTCTGTCAGATGAAATCGCTCAGCTCTTCTTCACTCCATTTGTGTCAGACGATGGAGCCTCGTCTTTGCCTGAAAATATTTTTCACTGAATTTTCTTTCTTTCCCAGTTCAAATAATAACACACACAGAGGTTTGGACCAATTCACTGCGGGATTGCGAACAGACGGACCAACCTCACCAATACAAACACTTGTACCGCATAGAAATAATAATTCAACACGCACACATATCCAGAGATGACATGTGCAGCATAAACCCTTTAATTTACTGTGTTTTAAATAGTAATCTGTGTGTGTGTGCAGTCCTGTGAGAAGGACTCTCAGTGTGGAGGAGGAATGTGCTGTGCTATCAGTCTGTGGATCCGCAGCCTGCGTATGTGTACACCCATGGGACAGGAGGGAGACGACTGCCACCCGCTGAGCCACAAAGTGAGACCATGTCCTCAGGTTCTCCATCTCGTGAATGAAATGTCACCAATACTTGATGTGTCATGACAGATGTTCATCAGACGTTGTCCGCTAACATGCTGCAGATCATTTCTTAAAGCTCATGATAAAGTCCACGTGGTAATTCACCTTTTCACAGGCACTCTCCTGCTTCTTCCTTCATAAACTGTTCGCATATTTTGAAAAATGTCCTTTTCAAAGTAACCTGAAATCCTATCTTTGTTCCTTCCCAGGTTCCTTTCTTTGGGAAACGACTTCATCATACCTGTCCTTGTCTGCCCAACTTGTCGTGCGTCACCATTGAGGAGGGCCGATCTAAATGCCTGTCACCATTCAATTATCCAGACTACTACCTCTGAGGCCCGCGCGCACTATTGTAACGAGTGTGTGACTATTAAATTGGCCTTTAAACGCTTGTTTCCACTGTTCTCATTGAGTGATTGTAAATAAAGCGATGTTTCATACATGGATTGTTTCATCACCAGTGACACTGATCTAAACTATCTGTCTAGAAGAGAGGGACAGGTACAGTGTAAAAGCTCTCACGGTGCTTTTACTTTGAATCATGACTGACTCAAGGGCCGGACAAACTATGATGTGATGTTTTCTTCATTTCCACTCGTTCCTCATTCAAAGAGAATGTTGTATGTAAACCGACCAGTTTGCTTCTGTGTGCTTGACATTGTCTTCACAGCGTCCGACAGCGTCCGACAGCGTCCGACAGCGCGTGAGCGTCCAGGTCTGCCCAGTGATTCATGGCAGCTGCAAAAACACCTGGGAAGCTGGGAAGCTCCTCCTCCTCCTCCTCCTCCTCCTCCTCCTCCTCGGGTCAACTGGCCTCACGCGGGAGGGTCAGTGTCCGTCTCAGAGAGGCTTCTTGACAGGCTGGTCAAATACTGACAACGGTTCCTTAAACCCAGCGTGTTGACCGATGTGTCCAAAACAAATATTGACATGACACAGCAGAAAATTCTTCATTTGGCAGTAAACGAGGATCAGTGTCAGACTGTCAGAATAAAAGCTCCTTTTCTGGCCAAAATAACGAGTCACACCACTCCCATAAAATCTCCCGATATTTGTTCATATTTTATTTCCTAAATATGGTTGTCCATGTTTCCCAGTGAGAAAGTATAAATGTTTCAACTGTGGCAGCAACACAAAATCTGGAAAGACACGAAACTGAGACTAGTTTTCTGGCTTCACACCCATGTTGTTTCCCTGCATTTCAAAAAACATCTTTGAGGATGTCAGCAGGGTGACCTTGGCTCCAAACCTTTAAATATTTCACAATGTTGCGTGACAAAGTCGAGGTGTGGAGGTTGAAGTGGGAATGCGGCAGATACGTTCCAGGATTAGAGATGAAACTTTTTGAGCCCCTGGAGACAAAATAAAACAAACTACAAGTGTTCTTGGCCTGACTTCTTTTACAATTGCTGGGGAACTGAAAAACAACTTCGCAAAGTTCAGCCAACAGACAACTTCCTGGCTTTCCTTAAAAAACAGGAAGAAACCTGAGACATAAACGAGGGCAGAATGTCTGATTTACATTTTTTATTTATTTATTTGCTATAAAGTACAAACAATGCAAATGCGTTCAAGGTCTTTGAACGACGTCTCCAAACGGGTCTGAGCAGCAAAATGAGCGAAACACCCTGAAGGTGCCACACAGAGAATATTTAAAGGATGACGATCTGATTACAAAGCAGATGACGTGGTCAAAACATTCACAATATTTACAATGGCCACACCGTTCCCCCTGTAAAATAAACGGAACGTGTCAGAGCTGGAGTCCTCCGTTCTGAAAAAGGCAAACGTTGTTTAATGGGTGAAGTGGGGTGGAATTAAAAACTACAAACAACGGACTGAGTCTGACTGACACACAGTCCTGAACCACCGTGGACATGATGTCCATGTCCATCTGTGGGAGACAGACCTCCGCCAGTGTTGGCGAATGACTCCACGTCACGGTGGAGTGTAATTACACATGTGTAATTACATCAGTTACTCAGGGAAATATTCATTACGTCCAAATCACTTACAGGCTTTATATTTAATAACGTTATTTCTGGGGTCCTTTTTTGTCCTGATGTTGACTGACACATCTTAACATCTTAACATGTCAAACGTTGACAACATTCATTCTAAATTTAGAAAATGTGTCTTTGGCAGTATGGAAACGTTGTTCGTCAAAAAGTTGTTAGTCATTCTAATTTCAGACGTCTAAAGAGTTTTGTTACCTGAATGGTCTCTAACGCTGTTCAATGGGGTGGTGTATGTGTGTGTGTGTGTGTGGGGGGGTCAGTTCAGCCACTGACACATCTCACTGACAACGTTGACTTCACATTTAGAAAAGTACGGAAAAAGCCATCGAGTGTCACAATGCTTTGACTTTGTTCTCGTTCCATTCGGCCCTCAGATGACACAGAAGGGCTCCAGGGGGGTCTCCGTTCCCAGGCAGCTCGGGAAACACGCTCTCAGGCGCACCCGGAGCTCCTTGTTGAACAGGAGGCTGATGATGGGGTTGGCCCCCGCCTGCGCGAAGCTCATCCACACAGCCGCGGTCAGGAAGAGCTGCGGGACCGGGGCGCCGCGCACGAAGATGCGCACGTAGCAGGCGCTGATGTATGGAGCCCACAGCACGAGGAAGGTCAGTGTGATCATGTAGTACATCTTCCCGATCCTCTTCTCCGTCTTGAACTCGTCCAGCACCAGCAGCCTCCTGTTGCCCGCGTGCGACGCCTGCCTGATGCCCACCAGCGTCGGCGGGGTGGGTCCGCGGCCAAAGCCGGCGATCCAGTTGGCGGCGGCCTGGCCGGTGGCCCCGGGCCCGTGGAAGGTCCAGTTCTGGCTGATGGCCGGGACCAGCTGCGCCGGCTTCATCTTCCGGTGGTCGTAGACGAAGCACAGCATCTTCACGTAGACCACGTGTGTCGTCCCCATGACGACGGCCAGCATCAGCAGGAAGCCCAGCGTGTCGTTGGCCTTCACGTAGCGGTGCTCGAAGACGCACTGCTCCTCCTCGCGGATGAACTTGTAGGTACCCACGTCGAACACCGGGGGGAAGGCCATGGCCACGGAGAGGGTCCACACCATGCAGATCACCGCCGCGCACGTGCACACGTTCATTCGCTTCGAGTAGAAGCGGTGGTGCGCGATCGCCATGTACCGCGTGACGCTGACGCAGAAGAGCAGGAAGGCGACGTGGAAGCAGAAGAGCACCGACATGAAGGCGACGACCTTGCAGCTGAGCGCGCTGTACGGCCACGACGAGCCGCCGAGCACCGACGCCATCACGAAGGGGAAGCACACGGCGGCGCGCAGCGCGTCCGCCACGCACAGGTCCAGCAGGAAGTAGTAGGGAGCCCGGTGCAGGGAGCTGTCCTTCAGCAGCAGCAGCGACAGACACGCGTTCCCCAGCACGCTCACGGCCGTGATTAGCCCCAGAGAGCCCAGCTTGGCCGCAGAGGCCGCGGACGCGTAGCTGTGCCAGGACGGGCTGCTCCCCCCGAACTCACTGCTGTTGGCCGTCTGCATCCCCGACGCTGGCTCAGGCCGCCGGCACACCCTGCCATGGAAAAATCACTCCGCACGAAACATCTCCAAGTCCCACCAGAAACAATCCAAAATAATCCGCCGACATCTTTCCTCTTCTTGTCCTTCATCTCACAGGCCCCGCGTCCCTGTCCTATTCCACTGTGGACGGACGCAGCCGGGTGGAGGCGCACACGTCCCCGCAGGAAGCATCCGAACGGCGGATGGTCGGTTCATGTCCATCGATGACGGAGCTTCGTCTTTAACGCTGAAAAAACCCTGGGCTCGTTTTAGAAATGACAGGAAGAGCCTGCTGGAGCGGAGGACGGGGAGGAGGAGGAGGAGGAGGAGGAGGAGGGATGCTCTCGGAGCGCCTCTCTCCCAGGTTTATGCGCTGCACGTCCGCCCGCACGTGAGCAGACCTGAGATCAGTCGGATGTCATCAGCAGAGGGGTGAAGTCGTCCTCATTCAGGGGGAAAGTGAAGCGTATTGGACGTTAAATACACGGACCACAAGCTCATGGATAGTCTCGAGCTTTCCGAGGATCTTCAATAAAATGTTACGCAACATGGAAATGTCTGTCAGAAAGAGATTGTTGTGAATTATACACGAGAGGCAAACATGACAGATATTTTAGAATGAGAATCGTTTTTATTGTCAGTGATCAGAAAGGTGAGGATACATAAAACACAAAAAAAAACAACACTAAAAAAACCCAATTTATCTATAATACCACAATACATGGCAAGAGAAGGATACTAACATTATACGTTTGACAAAGGCTGCCACTGGATGCTGCAGTTTTAACTCCAAAACACAAGAGTAAGAACTGCAGTATGCGGTGTTTTAATTTGTCGTTAAATGATGCACATTTTGATGCCTGTCATTGACAAAGAGGCCAACAATTAAAATTAATTTGGATTAAAAATGACAGAAACAAGTGCACGAGCTATATGAAATCCCTCGTATGTCTGGAGGTGTCAGGAAGTGAGTGGGCACTGCACAGCTCGTGCATGAGGAAATGAATTAAAATAAAATTGCATCAAATCAAAATACGCGCTTGTTCCTTGGTCAGGAGAATGTGATTAGTAGAAATTGTAACGCGTCTCCAGCTGTACATTGTGCGGCAGTTCCCGTCATATGGCCGTAAAGCTAACCAGCGACCCCTGCAGGCAGCTCTGTGCATTGCACCAGTACTTTTCATTCTCCATTCCCAGCACAGACCTGCTGAGAAAAAGAGACCCTGCAGGGAGGATCACTGGTGGGAGAAGTAATGGTGCAGCCACAACTGACCGGGGCCCTTTCCGGAAAGGAGATTACGTGAAAACCCTGAGTTCTACTCAAAGCTGTTCTTGTGAAGTGGGATAATTGTGGCAAACACAAACACTACAACATCGATAAACACAATTACTACAAACCAATTAATGTGGTAACACTTACGCCACGTCTCTACTTTGATTGACATTGTCATTAGATTATTAATTTGCCGGAATGCGACAGGCACACGGCACAGTTGGTTGAAACTGGAACACGATAAACAACAGGAAACACATCATATCACTGCGTGTCCATCTGTCCCACGAAACGCAGACAGAGTGATACATCCTGTTTGTTCTACCGGCGCAGCTGCGCCGCCCGTGCTCGGTGACGTCACCAGTCGGTGGGCGGAAAAAGTGTGTTTCTGTGTCTGAAGCTTCAAACAAAACCGGGCGACTGTCTTCGCATTGGAACGGGGACGGTGGAAAACGAGCATTAGGTCAGCAGAAATGTCGGCTCCCGCGGCTCAGACAGATGTACAGATGGACAGGGCCTCCCTCCGCGGCCACACCGACAACAACATCGATATCGACGAGAAAGAGTTGGATAATATCACGAAGAAACACCGAGAGGACGACACAGCGGCGCTGCCTCTGCATTCACCGTGGACGTTTTGGCTGGACAGGTAGCTATCAGCCGCCGTGTTTGAGCTGCGTCTGGCTGTAGCCTCCAGACACAGCCGGAGTGATGTCCGTGAAGGCCACAGCTCTCTGCAGGCCTCTTTAAGCAAATACACCGTTCGGGGTTTACTTGTTCCACACCAACTCGACCCCCAAAAGTTGACTTGTTCCTGGCTATGTCGGTGTCTGGTTTAACGACTTCCAGTTAAAACCAGACCTTTTGGGGCTTTTGGGAAAACGAAGCTTCACAGCAGGGAGCAATGTCATTGTTTGCACTCTTCACTTGTTTGCAGTTCTAAATAGTACTAAAGTAGAACACGACCGCTGGATGTGGGTCGGCGGGGAGGTATGACCCTTTCCTCGTTCAATAACGCGTCGAATTGTCTTTTTTACGACGTCACGTGAATGCTACTTGTTTATTGTTTTGTGCGTTCGGTTTCAGTGACATTGACCTACAATCACACTGCTCCTATTATATCACTTTATAGTGTTAGCATGTACAGTCATTGTTGAAACTGACTAACATATGTTCCTCCTCAGCAACATTTAACATCACATTTAACTTACATGAAGCAAATATTCAAACATCCTACCACTTTATCCGTAAAGATTTGGTCCATGATAATAATCTATATGCACTGTTCAGGTGAGTGCCTGTAGGACAGGAATTAGGATAGATATATAATCAGCATAGTTGCTTGTGACCTTCTTTCATCGAGGCCAGTAATCGTATGCTTCCTAGGATCTCTACAGGCATGAAATGATCCCAGTTTGCCCCGTGTCTCGTTTTTCTACTCGAGCTGCAGCGCTGTGTTGTGGACTAGACGAACTGACCCACAAAGGGTTTGACAGCCCTGACCATTTTTCATTCCAGGTCACTACCAGGCACGACGGCAGCTCAGTGCGAATCGAATCTGAAGAAGATCTACACAGTGCAAACCGTTCAGGTGAGAGTACGAAAGCGCCTGATCATCATCAAGACAAAGTGACGATGACTTGTGAGAAGAGCTCCAGAGATAAAAAGGGGGGGGGGGGGTTCTCTGGTGACGCAGCAGACCAGATGGGTGTTTGAAAACCCGATGCTCAGCTTGTTCTTGTATGTGTCTTCTGATGTTGTTAACACATGTTTCTGCTGCTCGTAGCTCTTCTGGAGTGTATACAACAACATCCCCCCCGTCACAGCGCTTCCTTTGAGATGTAGCTATCACCTAATGCGCGGAGAACGCAGGCCTCTCTGGTGAGTCTCTTCTTGTTGTCTTGTTGACATGATATTTCCCATCATCGCCAAGAGATGGAAGCTCGAGACTGCGTCGGATACGACGATGTAATCAACCCATAACTCCAAGGGTACTGGAGGAATATCCCACAACTCCTGAAAGTTGAGAACTTGCCCTTGGATCCGCGACCTGGAAGGCAGACAGGAGAAGGAGAAAACAAAAGCCGGAGCTGAGATGTTGCACGTCATAGCCAAGATGCTGTAATTATGGTAATGATGCGCTGGCTTCCTGCAAAAGGATTACCGTAATGACAGCAGCTGGTCGATCTCCATTGTCTCCTTCTCCTAGCGCGTCGTGTGAACCTGCCAGTGAGGTGTGTGTGAGTTGTGTTTACTGGCTGGGAGAAGTTGAGTCGCTCCAATCGAACATGTCCATCGGTGGGAGTGTAAAGGACACACGTCCTTCCCCCCGCGAGGGCTCTAATATATGTTTGTCCATGTCAAAGTGTTGCAACCACTGACTGCTGACCTCTGCAGGCTGCCACGGCTGTGATTGGACTGTTTGCGTCACATGACTTCCCCAGCCCTCTGAGTGGTACTTCACACACTGAAGTATTAATGCTCGCTACGGTGCGGGGCGCCCCCGTAGGGCGTCGCCCCCGTAGGGCATCGCCCCCGTAGGGGGGCGTCAGGTCAGAGCGGCAGCATGAATCCATGAATGCACGTGCTTCTTCCAGATTAGCACTCCACATGCTGCCGGTGTCTCTGCTGACGAGTCCCGTGGGTCGGTCAGGTGGTGTAAAACCTGGAGCGGAGAAGAAGCTGCAGCTGCAGCTCACCACTTCACTCTGACTCAGCAGCGAGGGCCAGCTCCTGTCACATGACACTGGTGCGTTTGCAGAGGGTCAGGTCATTCTGTTTCTGTTTCGTTTCCCCAACAGGGAAGAGGAGAGCAATGCAAAGGGAGGAGTCTGGAAGATGAAAATACCAAAAGAGAACACTGTAGGTGTTTCATCTTCTCTGGTAATGTACAATCTGCACTTTTCTCTGCTCGTCTGGTTTCAGGTGAGACAAAGTCCAGACACAAACATCACGCAGCTCTGTGCAGCTCCGTGATACCAAGAGCATCTACTGCATGCAGCAGGATGTTCCAGCAACAGTCCAGGTCACACTGAGGACTGTCGTTTCCATAGCAACCGGTGTGTTGAGACCTGCCGTAAAGCAGAACGGCACCACAACTCAGCTGTTGTTGTCCGTGAATTTGTGCAACAGACCCTGGGCCATTTGTCTGTGGGATGTCAGCTCACAGCTGATTGGTCCGAACTTAAGTTAACTTCCTGGAATCTCTGGACTGGACTAGAAGTTTCAGGGTGGGAGTTGATTTCATCAATCTACTGAAATCAACGCCAATCCAATCTAACTTGACTGTGTATGATTTGTGAGGGGACCAGGGGTCTCTCTGAGACCAGAGATGTTTTTGAACGTCTAGGACTCGTGTGTTGTAACTCGTCGTCAATCGTTAACGGTTTCTCTTGTGTCAGTCTGCAGTTTGGAAAGAACTGCTTCTTGCTACTATCGGGGAGCAGTTTGCTGACTACTGTGCTTCAGGTACTGGACTTTTCCACCCCCCAGTCGTATCGATGGATTACCGTCGATCAGACCTGTCTCTTCTCTCCCCCAGACGATGAGGTCGTTGGCGTCAGTGTCAGCGTTCGAGAACGAGAAGATGTTGTACAGGTGTGGAATAAAGATGCGTCTCTTGCCAATGAGGCGAGCGTCTTGGGGAAGATCTACGAGCTACTGCCGTGCATCACTTTTAAAGCTGTGTTTTATAAGTGTGAGTATTTGTCCCTTTCATCCATGAGTGGTACATAGCACACGCTGACCCGTCCTCTTCATGGTGCCTTCTGATTGGACGTCAGAGCTCCCACCCCGCAGGAGCTCTGTAGTGTCAACGGGAAGCAAGTTTCTTTCTAAGACAAAGTCATGGAATCTTTTCCACTCCGTCCAACTCTTCCACGGTCACGTTGTTCGTTGCCCCGATCTCTGTTTTGACTCCTTGAGCAGCGGAAACAGCTGACAACAGTTGGAAGGCACCATGACGGAATCCACAGACGAGTCCTTTACCTGTGTGTCGGCTGAAGATCAACTCTCACCGTCCGTCCCTCTGATTCTTGCAGCTCACATGGAGCATCACGCCTTCGAGGGAGGACGCTCACGACATTAGACGACACACTTTTGTTTTTAAACCTGAACTCTGCCTTGATGCAAAGGTGCTCGCGTCCTCGTCCGAATCAAGGAGACTGTTTTGCATTTGACGCAGAATATCAATCTATTTTTATAGCTTTTGATGACGGATGCCTTGTTTCATTTCCATCGCAGACCTGTTCATCCGCCGTAAACCCACGTTCAGCTCATGTTGGTTTTGACTTCCTCTGGTACTGAGCTGTGCCGCCAGGGTCCGGGCCTCTGTGTGACCTTTGGCCCTGTGCTTATTCTGTGTGAAATCAGGGCAACTTGGAAACCCCGTACATGACTACCGTAATTTCTGGACTATAAGTGGCTACTGTTTTCACAAGTTTTCCTCGCCCCTTCATCATGGAACCCACACAAAGAAGTTTGTATGATGCAACTTTTCAGTTGAAGGCCGTCGATCTTGCGATCCAGGAAGAACCGCGCTGACAAAAACTGTCCGCATACGAGAGCGGCGCACCTTCAGAACCAACTTCCCCGGAGGAAGATAGTGACATGGAGAGTGAGACTGACGGAGACGGATGTGATGACACTGAAGAAGACGACTAAATGGGTTTCAGCAAAGATTAGTAAAGTGACTTGGAATTTCAAACACAGGACAAATAAATACTGGTTAATTTCTCTTGGTTCTGTTCCATTTTAATCAGCAAAGCTGCTGTGGTGTTAAAGGGCCCTGTGAGGAAGGAATCTGTTAGGTACATACAGTACAGTACATACACACATGTACATTTACGGTTCAAAATCGTTCTGTACATGCAGTAGTTTTTTCAACATAGAGATCTGCGGCTTTTATATCTTTTTTTTTTTTTTTGGTTTTGTTGTTTTTTTAATAGAGCGGATGCAGCTTATATACAGGTGTGGCTTATAGTCCAGAAAATACGGTATCTGTTCCAGCTGCAGTGGCCCCCCAGTGGTGAAGCCAAATTCCAGAAGCATCCCGAACATCATCCCATTGGTTACGGGGGATGTTTTTATGTAGCTTTAGTAAACGAGCAAAATCCATCCAGTGCGGTGCCTCTGAATGTCGTCCAGGTGCTCGTTGGAGGAGGCGGCGCCGGTGGCGCTACTTCAGACCTGGTCTGTTCAGTCGATAGACGAAGAATGTACCTAATGAGCCATAACAGACGACGACGGCGACGACATGACCCAACGGACCACTGGTTACGACCCAGCACACAGCAGGAGAGAGAAGTCCCAAGGCCTCTGGCATCGGCCACCCACCCCCACAGCTTCAGGGGGCCAGTTCCTTTGTAAACCTTTTGCAGTGACATGAACTCGGTAACTAAAATGTCAATACAACTGTTGTTGACGACTGACTGTGCTGTTTTTCTCGAGTCCTGCTCCGTGTGAATGGAGAGCAGAAACACCTCCAACCATCCTGTGTGTTCTGATGACTTAACAGCTGCTGTCTGGTGAAGTCTTTTATTATGAAAATAAAACATACAGATAATGTACAATACCAAGAAACAATTGCTGAAGATGTGTCATTCCATTTATTTACATGTGGCCTCAGTCCTCTTCCATATGTTCCTGTGCTACGGGTGCAACAAAAAACCCTTCCTATTCATAGTGTGAATAATTTACAGTTTCTATTCATATAGATTATATGTCAGATATTTTAATTATTATCACAAATGTAAATCTCAACCTGAGTCACATCAAATCTGTCACACAAACCTTGATCACAACACTGTCAACAAGATGAGAATGGAATATTCAACTAGAGCAGACACTGATACATGTGTGAACTGGGTCACATGGTCAGGACCAACATCTGGGCAGGATGAACGTGTGAATGTGTGTTAGCCACCAGATGTCACACAGTCAACATCTCAGCCCATCACGGTTTCACATCCACCATCTCATTTTTGTAATGTGTAACATTTCATTTCTTTATGACACGTTATTTCAGACATTTCAAACTCCAAAATCCAGCAAAGCTGCATTGTTTCCCCTGAGCTGACAGTCCACCACACATCCAGATGTGGTCTTCTGTTCATCACACGCTGAACGCTGCAGCCCCCGGCAGCAAACACTGCACGCAAGTCACTCATCCCCTCGGAAATCAAGTGGCGCTCCTGTTCATTTGCTTAATTGCCTAATTAACAGCAAGCTAATTACTTTGTTGTATGGTACACGGGGAGAGGCCATCACGCCTCTGATAGTGATCCTCAATTAATTTGCAACCATACTCCATCAAGTCAGGCCCTTAATTCACACGGCACGGCGCCAGTGTGACACTGACAAAACATGCTAATAAATTCAGACCCAGACTCGCAGCAGTTAGGCTCCACTGAGCTGAAAGATCCAGTATTGACATGCAAATCAGACGGCTGAAGAACTAGAACGCTTAGATTATGTGCTAGATTGACTTCATGGTGCTGTGTACGCATTTTCCGATTAATTGTATGTTTATGACCTCGTAGAAAGAAACGGCAACATAGAAAGAAAAGCCTGCAGCTCAGTGTTCAAACCACAAGAGAAACAAGAGTGTGATAGGAAGACAATGTTCCTGTAAGGATGTCAATGGTATATGTTACTGTATGAATGTTGATGTTACATGGGATTATTGTACAAATGATACACAATACTACTGTAAGAATCTTGCACATTATTATTGTGTGATGTTACACATTTTTACTATAAGAACGTTCATGTTACATGTTATTGAACAAATAATAGACAATGCTACTGTAATGTTACACACTATTGTTGTATGACTGTTACACAATGGTCCTGTAAGAATGTTAATGTTACATGTTGTTATTGTGAGAATGTTTGAATGTTACATGCTGTTATGTGTGTAGGAAGGTGTGTGTGTGAGAGAGAGAGAGAGAGAGAGAGCGAGAGAGAGAGAGAGAGAGAGAGTGAAGCAAAATTGTGTTGGTCTTAATAAAGTTCTGTTCTACTTTATTAATGATAAGTGACACTAGTGTCAATTTATTACACTGTGAATCAATGTGTACATGTACTTCTTCTTCTTCTTCTTCTTTCCTCTTTCCCTCTTCAGGGGTCTCCACAGCCAATCATCATCTTCCATCTTTCCCTGTTCTCTGTATCCTCTACTCTGACTCCAACTACCTCCATGTCTTCCCCCACTACATCCATAAACCTCCTCTTTGTCCT
>JBBMJM010076075.1:0-17020 GCA_037832705.1 Centriscus cristatus
CAACCTAGCACATTCTGCATTTCTCAACTCCCAACCACATTTATTTATTTATTTATATACGTTTGTATTTATTGTTATTCTTATGGTTGTTGATGGAAGACTTATTATTAGTGGGCAATGCCACAATAATTGATGGGTTAATACCAGTCTCTCACCGAGGGAACTCAGTCAATATTCATGTCACTCGCAGAGCAGAGTCCGCAAAGACAAACAACTTGGACAGATTATTGACAGATTTCAAATAGTTTACGTAAGTGTTACGTATGTCCAGTGCATCATGAGTATCTCTGTTTTTATGTCAGGGAAAAACGCATGCTTTGATTTTTTAAAGAAGTATAATAGTATAACATCAATAATACTTACCATTACAATTATTATTGTTTTATAATATTATTGCTATTATAGTTGTTGTTGCTGTTGTGTAATAGTACTAATGTATAGATTGTTTTATGTGACAAGAGGGCACGAAGGGCTGAGCTATATTATGCGAGAAAATACAAAATAATAATGAAGATCAGAAAAGCAAATGATTTAGCTCACGCAAATGGTCCGATCTTTGTCAAAGAGTGGATCTGGTGTAGAAGTATGTGATATTCCAGTAAAAGCATGTAATTCGATCTGTGTATGTACCAAAGGCAATAAATGAATTTTGTTTTGGAGGGGTTAACAGGAAGTGGTAAACTGTGTTTACTTTGGGCTGGTGGCCGCTGGATGGTGCAGAAGAAGAGGAGGAAGTGTTGCAGATGATGTGGGAACCAGCAGTAGGAGAGAGGAGTGTGGCCGGCTACCTATCCTCCTCTTATGGCAACAGTGTCAGTGACGTACCGGTGTTTGTGGCTGCTCGTGTGGCTCTGTGTCCGGCTGTCCGAGACCCGAAATACCCGGTAAGACCCGCTTCGGTTCGAGCTAGCGGCTAATGTTAGCCTAGCAGCTGTTGCCGAGTCTGTTCAAACTTGTTTCTCTTCGCTGGAAGTGACAGTCAGCTGTACATGTAATTGATCAGATTTTCACCATATTTTATGTCAGTGAATCGTTCATACCAAAACCAAACTAAATGAGAAATCTTTATAAGGTAATCAGAACTTAAATATGTGACACACAATTCAGCTTTCCATTACAAAACATGTACACATTTGAACGTGTGTCTAGTTTGGTTATCTGTTTATGAGTTCCAAAGATAAAGTTGGTTTCGAATGTCATAAAATGATTCATTTGTGTCAACGGGGAAACTTACAAAGTTTGTGTAAGAAGAGCATCGACCAGAAGGGGGCGTTCTCTTTCCAAATGTACAACAAATGCACCTAATGGATGGATTAACTATAAACTAACACGCAGTAGGCTTAATTATCATTATCATTTTATCATTAAGCCTTCTTTTCATCAGATATTTTTACGTCAGTTTGTGGAGGTCATGTACAGCGGATAGATACTATATTATTGTATTATAATATAGGATATATTAATACGTAATATATACTCACATTATTATTATATACAGTATTATATACAAACAACCTTTCATTATTATCAGTAGACCACTGAATTCAGTTAAATACGTTTTCAAAACATGATCTTATTTATGCCTGTGATATACATTTACAAATCAAACGTTGATTAATATCTCTTATGAATGAAAAGGTAGTAAGAGGAGAAATTGTATCTGTCATACTAGTGAATATTAGTGAACAAATGTTCAGTATTATTTGTTTTGTCAAAATGGTGTGTCCTGCTGAGGCACATGTGACTCACTGACCTAAAGATAGATAGCCTTTATTGTCCCAAAGAGAAATGTGTTTTCACAGTCTGTCATATGACATGAACAACAGATACACACACAAATGAGCATCATCATCACACTCACGAGGGCCACGTCCACGCAGGGTTAATGGGGCTGATTATTTAGTGCTGATAGCAGAGGGGACAAAGTTCTTATTAAAGTGTGCCTGTCACCACTTCAGAGTTCTGTGTCTGCGCCCAGAAGGCAGCAGTGTGAAGTGTTGATCTAAAGCACATACGCCTCCACTAGCAGTCCTGCAGACAGCAAGTCTGTAAATAAGAGCTGAGCATAACAAACTTGCTGAGAGATACCACCGCTCAGCATTCCTTCATGTGAAGAAACTGATTTGAGCCGCACACGTGCACTGATGAAATCAGGCTGTCCTATTGAAACATGGAACGTTCTCACCAACACAGTTTTATCATATTTTTTCCTCAGCATTTCTCCAAAGGTAATTCTGGATTTATTTTTGAAATCACAATATTTTTGATGACACCAAATGTCTTTTCAACAGGCTCGCACAAGCTTTCAGTTCAGTCCGTTTTTCCTCTGTCACACTGAATTCAACCTGAATAAGAATTAGCAACTGGCTAAAGTGAATGAATTTGGTGGAGCTGAAATGATCAATGATCAATGTTTCATCAGACTTTGAAGGAAAAGAGTTAAGAACATACAGGCTTAGAGCCTGCATGCAAGTTCAAGATGTATGTAATACCACAGGAACCAATGCTGCAGATCAAACTTGCACCAGAGCATGTTCCCGATAAGGCTGCAGTATGTAAACGCTTCGTCTCCTGGCCAGCCACCTCTCACAAAAGATGTGACATTTCACTTTCTCGTCTTTACAGAAGCTCAATCAACAATGACATCTTGCAGCCCTACACTTCTGGCCACGGGCCCCATCACTCTCACCGCCATGTCAGAGACTGTCAGCCCATTGTCTTCGGTAACACCACCCATGAGAGCTGGCCAGCAAGTAACCATAGTGGTCTACCAGTGGCAGAGTCCAGGGTTTTTGTGACAGATGTGCCAGCAAGTTCGAGACAGGTGTATGGTCAGTAGGTGTTTACAGAATATAGATTTACCATATTTGATTTATGAATGAAGATCAGTCTCTCCACAGTATTCCAGGAGCAGGATGTCCTGCCCCTGCTGATCTTAACCAGACACTGGTGGTCCGCTTCTCAAACAGAGACGTGCAGTGCTGGTTGGATCAACTAAGCAGTAATGTTGTGCAAAACAAGGAGACCTGACGTTCTATAGCACAATTCCATGTTTGTTATCAAACATTGGTGTCGAGCGTTGGTTTGTCATATTGTCACTTTGACTTATATTTCAGTATGTTGTTAATGGGGTCCTGGATGATGTCCTGGATCAATGTCCTGTTATGAGCTGTTATGTCACACTGAGCTAAAAACTAGCTCAAGAAAGAAGGAGGGGAAGTATTAAACGTAACGCTGTTATAAACTGTGTTTGTTTGTGTTCCAGGTCACATGACAGTTGTCCATGACCCACTGAGGACAGTGTCAGTGCTGGAGCCAGGCGGGCCGGGGGGCTGTGGGATGAACCAGCTGACCTCAGTGGAGGAAACTGCCAAGGCAGCTGGGTGTCTGTACGCTCAGAACGCTGGTTTCTTTAACACGGAAACCGGACACTGCTTAGGCAACGTGGTGAGTGAGGGCAGAATGGTGCAGGACAGCGGAGGAGTGCAGAACGCCCAGTTTGGCATCAGGAAGGATGGGAGCCTGGTTTTCGGGTAAGTGTCAAAGAGCAAATGTGACAAATATGAAAGAAGACTCTGGTCTCTTTATTTATTTTTAGCACATTTAGTATCATATCAGACTCAAAGTAAACTTTTCTAAAATACAGAGCAGACTGGTCGGCTCAGGTGACTGATGAAATTAACTAGGTCACAATGAGTTTAGAAGTTGGACCAGGTTGATTTTCACTAGAGGCTCGTAGTTAGCACCTCGCAGTGGGAAGGTCCCTGGTTTGATTCCTGGCCTGGGATCTTTCTGGGTGGAGTTTGCCTGCTCTCCAACTTCCTCCCACCTCTAAATGCTAATGTTAGTCAGTTACTGGAAAAGAGATGATGATGAATGAATAAATGAATCAATCAGTCAATGAAATAGGACCGAATAGAGTCATTTGTCTTGTTGATCTATTGTATCACTCTTTAATTCTGCTGTTGTCAGCGATTAGTGTGCTGCTGTGTGATCTGTTATCATCTGTTATCTTAGCTCCAGTTGATCATTCCAACCCATCTTCCTGACCCCCATTCCTCCTAAAAAAAAGGAGTGTCATATCCGTATCTTCTTCCTAAACATTCATCTTTTTTTCTTCCCATCTGTACATTTACCTTTTTTTAACTTTGGGGGAAAAAATCGATTTGCAATAATTTTAGTTTTAGTTAAGGTTTATTCTGTATTTGGTAATAATTTGTGTGGTCCGTCCTTCCTTTCTTTACCTGAATTTTTAGCTGCTTTAACAGGAGGTCACAAGGTCAATTCTAATTTGATTAAATTGATTCTATTCTATTCTGTTAATTCGGGGCTGTATAATGAATCTCTGTCCACTCAGGTACCTGTCCCAGGAGGATGTTCTGGACCAGTCGAACTCCTTCATCCAGCTGGTCAGTGGAGTGGTGTGGTTGCTGAGGAACGGCGAGGTTTATGTCAATCAGAGCCTGGACGCTGAATGTGACAAGACACAGGAGACTGGTATGGACCTTCTCACCCAGTCTGCAGCGTGAAGTTCTCAGCTTTGGAATCTGATTTATGTTCTTACACCTCTGATGATCATCATGTCGTGACTGAAAGAACAAGATCACTGCTGCTGAAATGTTGTCAGGTCAGCTTATTCCTCATGATGCTACAGTAACATGTCAAAGGACCATCTTACCAGACACTTTAACGCCATGAGTGTGGTCACAGCTGTCTGCTTCACCTGAAGCACCTTCGTGACATCACCTGGCCCCAAGCCTCAGCCCTTTTTTCTGTCAGTACCCGCAGAACATTAGTGAGCAATGCATTGTGGTGTGTGCTGAATATTCTGCTTCTAGTAAGACAGATGATTCTCATGTGTGAAGATAATTCACAGCCTGAAACAATTCATGGCTCATGTACATTGTACTTTAGGCAGGTAATCACACACATGTAATAGAACAATAACCTGTGTTGGAGGTTTTCAAAATATATAAATATATTTTTGTTTACCATGAAACTGGAAACTTTTTTATACATTTACGTAGTTTGTTTAGAATGCGACCGAAAATACTGTACGTATATTATACTTATATACTTATTACTATAAGTTACTATACTATAAGTACTGTCTACTACTTCTATTGGTAGAAGTAGTTTTTACAATCAAATTTCAAGTTGGAAACTGTAATGTGCTTGTGCACTAATACCGGTAGGTGAAGTTGAATACTTCTACTGTACTTTGACTGCACTTCCTGTGTTCTAATACCTGTACTTGAACAGGAGTTTTTCGTCATTTTGTGGATGTGGTGTCGGCTCGGACGGCGGTGGGACATGACGCTGAGGGTAAACTGATCCTGTTTCAGATGGACGGGCAGACAGACTCCAGAGGGTAAGAAGATGACATTTCTTTAATGCTGAAGTCACGTGTCAGCACAGCCTACATCTGATGATATGTTCCTGTAAACAAGAACATCTTCTAAAATGTAGGTGGTTTATTTGAAAGTCTCACTCATTGAGTGGATGAACGGGCTCGTCGGCCTCTGTGGCAGAAACAGATGAGATCCAGATGTGTTCTATTCCAACAATCACAATCGATCACAGACCAGTGAGTCAGTACGAAATGGGAATTTGATCTGATGTGTGTGAAAAGTAAATATCATGTAGTTAAGTTAGTTAGATAACTACTTACATAACATTTTATTCTGCTGCTTTGGGTAAAACTCTTGTTGTACTTGTTACATGTCCGTCACATCCTGGCACAAAAGGCCATATGCAGTTTGATCAATTTTAGGTATGCTTGATAAACGTCCAATCCACTGACATCACGGTTCATATTTTTCACCCCAACACATTCATGTGAAGAGAGAGATTTTATCATCACTGTTCAGTGGTGATATCACAGAAGCTTGGAATGAACCACAACATTTTCTCACAGGATGAGTCTTTGGGAAATGGCCGCGTTCCTCAAGAAGTACGGGGTGATCAACGCCATCAATCTGGATGGAGGCGGGTCCTCCACCTATGTGGCCGCTGGCTCTTTGGCCAGTTACCCGTCTGATCACTGGTGAGTCACTTCTTCTCTACTGTGAGACGCTGAAGACCAGGCATGTGATTGACTTTGACCCGTCCACCTCTCTGTCCAGTAAACCAGACAGCAGGTGGCGCTGTGCCCGTCCCGTCTCCACCATCCTGTGTATCCACAATCGTCGATGCCAGCCAGAGGACTGCAGCGGACACGGCAAGTGTGTGGACGGACGCTGTCACTGCCAGGAAGGCTGGCAGGGCGCCGGCTGTGACTCCCTGGTGTGTCAGACAGCCTGCAGCGCTCATGGCCTCTGCACCGCCGGTCAGTGTACACTGTCAATTATGATTTCAAATTTATCTCGTCACACATGGAAGTTATGAAATAAAAACACTCCCGATCTCCAAACGCCTGCGTGCTAAACATTTATGTGTGCTGCTACCAGTCTTGTTTTGTGTCGACTTTCACGTCTTCCTGTCCCAGGTGGGTGTGTCTGTGATGCTGGATGGAGAGGAAAGAATTGCAGTCAAGGTAATTGGAAACACACGTATAAGAATGTCTAACCCTGACTAGGACCTCAAGCATCCTCACACATCAGGACCTGATGATGATGCTGATGAAAACAATGTCGATGACATTGGTGTTGTTGACAATGAGGATGAATGAGTATGATGATGATAATGGTGTGAACGCTATGGGCATGTTTGTAAATATGTCTGTGAACCCACTGTTCCTCCTCCTCTCACATGTTGGTCTGTCTTGAACAGTAAATAACTTCTGAAGACATTTCCCGTGTCAAGTTGTTTCAACCTCAGCTGTTAACTCTCAGCAGTGTCTCGTTGGTTGGAGAAATGTGTGTTTGCAGCTCTGCCAATAATCACACCTCCGACAGGTCAAAGAACAGAAAAACAGCTTGTTTGCACACAGCTGTAAATTCTGAAGTTCACAAACTCCCTGACCTTTTTCATCAGATACTGTATTTATTTGTTTTATTCATCTCAATCTGCAATGTTCTGAGGAGTGATGTGACACCAGCAGAGTACTTCAGCTGGTGGATAATAAATCAGTCAGTTGAGTGTTGTTGTTTTTTTGCATTTTGTTTGTTAACATTATAGCTGTACGTTAGCTGTAGTGTCTTTTTACAGATGTTGGAGGTTCATCAGTGGTGACGAGGGGCCTCATGATACCAGACGGCCTCTGAAACGGAACTATGAACTTTGACACTTTGCTTCTTTGTTTAAGAGTGCGCCCAGGGATTCTATGGTGACGGATGCAATCAGACCTGCACCTGCGTCAATGGGGGGTCTTGCGACAACGTCTATGGGCGCTGCAGCTGCCCTCCTGGGTTCCATGGCAGCACCTGCGAACAAGGTAGACCTGCAGTTACTCTAATTTTGCTTAATTTGTTTTGTCAGTCAGCCATTAAATAAACTAAATCAGTAAATTAAGGTAGATTCCTCAAAAGAACCGATGTGACTGATGATCATATGAAAACAAACCCAGCACCAGTCAAAGACCAAACATGACATTCTACTGAACACAGGAGGGTCACAGAGGATCCACAGGATATGATCTGCTCCGACAACCAGGTCCTCAATTTACTATCCTGTAAATGTTAATATGGTGATTATTCTCTTTAGGAACTGATTCCTAGTCTGGTCTATGATGACAACATTATGGAAAATATTGATCCATGTTTCACAAACACATTTACATCAAAAGTGAGACATCAAAGGTTTTGTTTTGTCCACAAACTAAAGATATTAACGATCTGATAATTTGACTTTTATCATTGAAATAATAGCGGTTTGGTTTAACAGTTGATTGTTGCTGGATTCATTGTTGCCACCTCTGTTGCAGTTATTTTACTTTATTTTATTTATTTTTATTTTTTTCCCTTGAAGGACCCCAGGGAGTCCTTGCACCACACTTTGAGAACCACTGACCTCAATAACTCATTGAAAAATCCAGTAAGACTGAAGTCTCTGTTCCTGTCGTTCCGTCAGTGTGTCCTCTGGGTTTCTTCGGTGCGTCCTGTGCAGAGCAGTGTCACTGTGATGACCTGTGCCCATGTGATCCGCAGACAGGAAACTGCAACACCACACTGCGAGGAGACACCAACTCCACTTTACATAGAGGTACACACACACACACACACACACACACACTGAATCGACAGTGTTTGTTCAATAAGTCATTACACCCTTACACTTCTTACAGAGGGTATTTTAGTGAGATCTAACTAACTCTAATTGTTATTTTCAAAATCTCAGATGCCTCCATAACGATCTCCTCAGGCGTGCAGCACAACCACCTGAAAATCCTTGTGTTGCATAATCCATGAAACTGGGCCTGTAGGGCAGCATGTCAGCGCACCCAACACGACTCCAAACAGTGACAGCATTACATACATGAACTCCACTGCGTTGTTCAGCATCAAAACATTACATGATGTAAGAGTGTACAGGCCTAAAACGATGACGACAACGTGAGCGCAGGCCAGTGTGCTCAGGTCCTGGGTGACTACACACACTGAGTGTTTGTTTCTGTGGATTGTTTCGGGTAGTGAGATGGTGTTAGTCATTGGTGGTGTGACGGGTGCGATTACATTCAGCAAATATTTGAGTATTTGCTCTGAGCTGGAGTGACAGCAGCTGTGTGTCTGTTCAAATACAGCAGTCGCCTACAGACTGGCGCTGCAAATCAGGCAGCGAGAGCTCGATAGAGAACAACATATTACAACTGAAGCTACGTTTACATCCCTGGAATTCTGTCTATAAGGTCCAGATGAATTTTTCTTAGTGATGTTTTAAAAACATGCTGCTTGTGTAACCAGTCAAATGAGATTTAAGACATAAGGTTAATAACAACAACAAAGAGGAACCATGTTGGATGCAGAGTGTGGGCATGGCGAGGTCTGGGAAGTCCTTCCCCTCGATGTGTGACACGTGTCGGTCTGTGGATCCGTATCTCTGTGAACAACAACAACAACATGGAGCCTCTGTACATGTACAAGTGACTTTCTTTTCTGAAGAATTAGAAAGCCTCTCAGAGTATTTCATTAACGTGTAGACATCTTACATCAGTTTCTTTTTCTCACACAAACACGTTATAGTCTGCTGCAAATGGAAACATGTTAGGCAACTGTCCAGCTCCAGTTAAAGAGTTCTTGATTTGACTTCTTCTTCTTCTGCCCACAGCGGGACACTGCCTGGCCAAACACATGTTTACATCGTGGAGACAGGAGGAAGAAGCTCACAGACTGCGGCCTTATCTCACAGAGTACGTCTTTGTGTTTGTATAGCTGTTGTCGCACGTTAACTCTTGATAACACAGTTGGTATTTCATGCTGTTTGTAGTATGGAACTCAAATGATGTAAAACATGATTTATAATTTTGTAAAGCAATATAATGAATGTCAATGTATTTGATGAAGGTATGGGAACAATGTTTTGTAATGATATTTGATCTATGGAATGTATATTTATCATAATAACTCTCCTCCTGTCTGCAGGCGAACATGGTTGCTAATCACCATGAGCCTGACCTGCCTGCTACTGGCCAGCGTACTTGCTCACATCCTGCGGGCGTGTCGCAGCTCAGCGATGGCTAATTTTCCTGAGCGCCGTGACTACTCCTACGTACCGCTGACAGACATTAATGGATCAACTATGTGCGGGGCCGATGCTGAGAAGTCCAGGAAAGGACATGTTGCTTTGGACGATTCAGACTCTCAGGATGAAATCTGGTCTCCAAACAGCTCAGGGAGATCGTAGCTGTCAGGTGGAACGCCTCTAACGGACCAAAGACAAAGAGTGAGAATCTCATTGTATCGTTCTTTTGACGGTCCTGAACAGTAAGTTTAAGGACGAATGTGCTTTCTGGAGCGTGGACATGAACTTTATTGTCTACATGTCTGCAGGTTTTCATCATGCTTTCATATAAACTGAGCGCTTGTTTTTATGTGCACCAGAGTTTTAATGTTTTCAGAATGTAACATCGGTGTCTGTCACCTCGAATAAATCCCATCAAATGACGAGTGAAGAAGCATCACTCCTCTTTCCTGAAGTGGCTTTGTAGTCTGAAGAAAAGGGTTGGTGGTTCAGAGCACATGGAGCACTTAGAATGATGTTAGAACTCCTGGCTTGAAATCTGTTGTAGTGTGCGTGTGTGTGCGTGCGTGCGTGTGAGCTGATCAGTCTGCACTGACATTCAGGTCAGCTGAGGCTGCAGTTTCACACACAGGTCACTGCACCTTTTAGAGGCATTTCTACCAACCAGCAGTCCACCAGAGCTTTCACTTGACATTTAACCTCGACCCCCAGTCACATATTGCAGTCCAACATGAGGGGCTGGAGAACCGGATCTTGTTTTTCAGAAGAACAATACGAAATACAATTTCAAAATTGAAGTGGCTCCTTCCACATCCTCTTGAGATCCAACTGAGTCCATCAGACAGACTCTCCCAGGCTGGGTGACAGTGTGTAAACTAACCTCACTGAGGTATGTGGTGCTGCGTGGCCCTGCAGGTCGTATATACACGCTGCTCGGGTCACAGACCGCGAGGGGAGTCTACTAGGGAATCAGGTCAACTGTCACTAATGTCTGTACAACTCATCACAAAACATTCAGTGCCACAGGCCTTCAGAGGACACCAACGCTTACAGTGAATGACTGACTCATCAAACCTGCTTTCAAATAAGATACAATAGGAAGAAGGAAGTAACGGCAGAAAATGGGAAAGAAGGAGAGTACTGAGAGGAAACAGGGGAGGGGAGGGAAACATTTAAGAAGTAGAGGAAGGGAAAATGTGGAGGATGAAGATGGACGAACATTTGAAAGGACAGAAATTAAGACAAAATCAGACTAGGAGAAAACTGAAGGTCACGGTGTTGTTAACAATGAATGGGTCATCAAAGAAGAACAATAGCATAATGTGCAGCTTCAGTACCCGTCTGTAAACTCCAGTACAGTGGTGGATATTGAACACACACACACGTCATAATGTCAATATCAGGAACCATGAAACATTTTCAGAAATATCAGCATGAGTTTTGTTCCCTGTGCAGGACAAATGCAGGTCAGCAGACTGTCAGCGCTCCTCGAACTGAATTATCACACTGCAAAGGTCAGTGTGACAAGCAGCATTCCCCACCCCGCTGCCAACACACACTCACACACTTCTCTGCATGTGTGTGACCACCAGGACACCACAACTGGTCACCACATCTCTGAAATAGCAAAGCAAGCTATCTTCTTTATTATTTATCATATTTGTATTATGATAAATAATAGCATATTTATTATTAACTCATAATTATATGAGCACAGGTAGGGGGTGAGGGTATTATTCTAACCCCAAAAATTTGAGTTATGCCAGCAAACAGACGCAAATTGAAAAAAATGTTTTTCTCTGCTTTTTTGTCAAATTTTGTAATTGAATGCAAACTGAGTAGAGTTACCATAGCGGGATTAGGACCGGGGAAAAAAAATCATTGCAGACATGTCTGATTTATTCAAAGTGTCAGAATTCATGACTGTAAATGATCCTTGACAGACAATCGGACAATACGACTGTCATGACTGTAGTTAAATCAGACATATATATCATCATATATATTGTATGCAGGCACAACAACACAACCACCATTTCAAGAAGTGTGCGACATACTTAAACACTGATACTCTGAACGCAACGGTCAACAACAGGGGCCAGTTCCGGAAACCTGGAATGTTCATCTGGAAATGCAGAACCTTTAAAAACATTTAGTTTGAGGAGACACCCAAAAAAACATGTTTCTCCTCTTGTGCAATTTCTTCTGAAGGACTTCCTTTGGTTGTACGCTTGACTGGAAGGAAAAACTTGACTGATGACTAACTCCAGAATACCTCTCTAGATAACAGGAAGTAAGTGTGTGATTTTTACACAGGTGGATGATCATTTATGATCAAGCCTGGCAGCGTTTGTCAGTAAGAAGCACAAACAGGTCATTAACCCGTATTATGTGCACCAGAGGACGTTGTGCAACAACCACTGAACACAAACCTGATTATGCAAAGACACTGACGGGACGACTTTTTGTTGTTTCAGCTTATGGTGTACAACTTGTTGTTTATGAACATTGAACATTTGGTATATAAACCTCACACACACACTTTGTACTGAACACAGTGTGTGCTTCATTAACATCTGTTAATTAGTAACATTAAATACACTTATTAGTTTCCATGGAACATCAATCACTTCCCTGTTCCTCTGCATTAGAGAAATAAAGGACAAAATGTGTCACTTTTATCACTATCCAGCTTGTTCCATAGAAGTAAACATACCGTTTTATTCTATTGAGGCCCAATAAATTTTCATCAAGACCAACAGTGGCATTAATTTAATGTATTTTTTTACACATAGTCCCGCTAGACAGAGAGTGTGAGTGTGTGTGCTCGGGGCTGAGAAAGATAAATTGGATTGGACTGAAATTTGGAGTTGGAGGATGTTTTCATCCTCTTTTTGGATTTCCTTTGTATACATATGTTTGTTCAACTGTTTTCACTACAACACCGTAATACCCTCAATGAACTCCTTACACATGACTTGAAATTGTAGCTGTAGTTTTACACCACAGGTAAAAGTACAGTGACAAAGTGATATAACACAGTATGGAAAGAAAACATGACGGGAGTGGTGAAGGTCGTCTTATCAGTGTTGTGATGTCACTGGTTCAGGTGTGACCTTGTTTTGTGGGAATGGAAAGATTGAGGGTAACATGATGTTCCAGTGTCCTGCTTCTGCGTATTTTTCCACTTAAATCTTGTGTTTTGGTTGTTCCACTGATTTACACATCGAGAAGAACCCTCAGCATGTGATGCGACCATTCCAGATGCTAAATCTGTACAGACGTTAACCCATGTTTGATTCCAGAAGTACAATAAATAAATATTTCAACATCTATGAGCAGTAATTATATGTGTCATCTTTTATTTCACTCTGTATTTACAACTTTTTAAAATGATTTAATCATGTGTGTTTTTCAACATTTAATGAATTACAGTAGGACCTATGTCATAGGTAAGTGTGGGTCAAAAGATGAGTGGCAGTCTGAATCCTGTAAAAACACAATAATTGGGGGACTGAGACTGAGAGCACTGAATGCACACTGCTGCTGCTGCTGCTGCTAGGACAGAGGACTTCCAGGATTCAATGTGTTTGGATGCACATCCTCATTCATTGTTGTTTCTTTACTGATATTATTTTTGGACATTGCTGTTTAACTGTAAACTATGTAAAAACTGGCAAAACACCGACATCCAGTCAGGTCACATTGGAATTGCAACACAAAAAATAGAGCAGACAGGTTTGTTGCCAACAGTGTCAAGCGATCCGTCTGCACCATCTATGTCAAATGATAAATCTTACAGGACACTGATGAATTTCAGCCTAATTTCAATCAATTCATTTTAAAACAGTATTTAGCATTAGCTCTGCTATTCATGATCATTTTCATATCTATAACAGACACGTATCACTAGCCTGCTATCATTCTTTTCATCCTGTCTGATGAGGATTCTTTCTGATTTGTGTGATGATTTGATAAACACATACACCGGACCATTACACGTAGACAAAGACTAGACCATCACATTGACTCGAAATGTAATTATTAATACTGAATACACTTACACTGTTGCTGCACAATATTTGTGCAGCAACAGTGGTGCGTGTACGTGGTATATTTTAACATTGGAGGAAATACATGCAACAGTGTCGTTGTAGTGCACTGAATATCCTAATACAAAATATCAACAACACGTGTAGTGTATCGTCTACGTATTCTTTGTTGTCTGTCGTGCACCGGAAGCAGGACTAAAATGATAAACTCCAGTTTTTGCAAACATAATGTTATGTAATAGTGATGGAAAAAAACAGCCGTCTGTATCTTTGTCCAGTCATGTCCTCTCCAGGCAGGAGGGGGGTGGTCACGTGGGTTAGTGACAGCCAGTTCTGAGCTCTGTGATTGGCCCAGTCCGCCCCTCCGATAGGCCGCAGTTGGTGACGTCACGGCGATCAGCTGTTGGAGCTACACAACAACAACAAAAGAAGAAACAGTCGGGAGCTCGAAGAGGATACGGACAGACGAGCAATATAGAGTCCCCAGACTAACATTTTATACTTTATTTCTTCCGCGAAGAAACGTCAACTTTTTCAATTTTTCGAAAAGTAACGCCTCTACCTCAGCTTTAAAGAATTGATTCACCATTCGAACGAGCTTATATCGTCTGCAACAGGTGAGTTCTTTGTTAGGACATGAACCCCTCCGATGTTGGCTGTTCTGGTGAAACTCATCTTCTTCATTCACTTCAAAGCAGAGACGCGCTCTACTTTACCAAATACAACCGTAATAAATATAAGAACTTTCGTTGTTGGACGACAGGTTTTATTCGATGTATACTGAAGTCCTGCTTTGTTGTCGCGGCTTTGTTCATGCTAGTTAAATTAGCTGCTTCGGCTGCGCGACGTTCCGTGTTTTTCCTCGACTAAAACCTGTTTCTGGAGTACTCTTGCAAACATTGCACGATATTACAAGTCGCTGAAGTTTATCAGACTAACGGCAGCGGCCCTACCCAGCCGGTGTAGGGTTACAGCCTCCTCCCCTTCCTCCTCGGTTAGCTAACGACAAATCGCCCAGTCTCCGGCTGCTGCTTCTCCATGGACTTGTTTTTGTCTAGTCTGTCGATGTATCGAGTCATCGATCTACAACAAAACTAACTGAAGGTCATCATCATGCTCTTATCTTTTTCATGTTTTCCCCCTCCTTTCTTTGCTAACGAATTCTAACTAATTCTTAAGAACACTATAAGCGTCGATCGGTTAACACAAGAATAGTAAACGCAGGTATGATGTAACAGATGCGTTTATTCAAACATAGATACCTTATTTCCGCTGGGCCCCGTGCTCCATTTTTATGGGATAAGCGTCGATCGGTTCACACAAGAATAGTCAACGCAGGTATGATGTGACGGGTGAATTTATTACAACATAGATACACAGCTTCAGCTCAGTGACCCTGTTTCCTTTGCGAGACGAAGGAGAAGAACAGGTGCAGCACATTACCAGTCTGTGCTGTTGTTTACAGAGGTGGACTTCCGCTTCTGTTAGGTGAAGGAGAGCATCCACCGCATCTTCTTCTTGTGGAGGGAACCTAGCATCAATTTATAAGCATGGGTCGAACGCATATCACTTTGCTCCGACCTGACTACGCGTTTACATGTTGACGAAAATAATCCGACATCTGGAAACCCTGTTTGTTCATGCGAGGATTAAACGATGTCCGCCCCCTAGTGGTGATTTAAAGTCGTAATCGTTACGGCGATACAAGAGAACTAAACAGGGGCTTTCATAGTGTTAAATCAACCCGTAAATGTCAAATAGATCAGACAATTGAAATGTATCTTAATTCCCTCATGCTTGGAGACAGGTGTCTTTATCTCCAGTGGATTTATGCATGTACTTCATTCTGTAAAAAACATTTAAATGCTGCCTGTAACTGGATGTAATATAAAAATTGTTAGCAACACCTTGTATTTTAATAGTTATTGCACAAATAAAAACAAACCAGTCTCTTATTTGCTGTATATCATTGTCCCATTGTCTGCCTGTCCATCCAGTTGATGAACCTGGTGGTATTTGAGGACAATCAGGGGAAAGTCAATGCAGAGATGAATTTAAGTAGAACTGTAGACACAAAAAGGCCATTGTGGAGTCAAATGGACTTGGTCTGCTGCTGTCCTGCACTTCTACAGCAGCTGCTGTGACATCGATCGCTTTCCTTTTTTCACTAGTATAAAATGTATTTGCATGAGCAGCAGCCGTGTGTCCGTGTTTATCACTGAATCAACCGCCTTCTCTTCTCGCCAACTGAAAACAGTACAGCTGTTGCCCCTGACAGGAAATTAAGCTCTGTTCAATGTGTGTCTTAATGTCGTGTGTGCGTTCCTGTTGAGTGCACAATCACAAAGCAAAGTGTCATCTTTTACGATTGAAAGAGCTGACCTGAATCTGTTCTGATTATTTTCTTTTGGCTCACTTTTTGTTGTTTTGCAGTTGTCACAGTGACTCTGAACGATGACCCACTGACCCTCCAATGACCTACGGCAACAACACACTGATGCACTTTAGCACCTTTCTGGAGCCATCCCTCAGCCGTGAACCCTGCAGCTGATGACCAAAGTACCTGCCACGCTTCCCCGCCGTCGCCTTGAGCCACGTGCCTCCCCCACCCCGTCCCTCATCATAACGCCCTCACAGGACATCCCAGGATGTTCCAGAGGTTCGCAAACTCTCTGTTTGGGGGTGAAGTGGAGGAGCTGAGCCGGTGCAGCCGACCTTTTGACTGCAAAGAGGAAGAGGGGGATGATGAAGACTGGATTCTGGTCAACTACCTGGGTTAGTGTCACATGAGTGAAGCAAACAATCTGTTTATTGAAAACTGTCTCTCATGTCTGTGTATGCATCACCCAGAGATCTGATGTTCCTGTGTGTGTGTTGTTTTACTGACAATCTGACAGCTCTTTAATGAGATGAGGAGTGTGAGGATCGTCCAGAGCTGTCAGGGATTTATTTAGAACAACCAGACACCCAGAGAACCCAGCCATTAGGGAGCAGTTGACGTAGCAGTTGCAGTGGCAGTTGCTTTAGCAGTTGCGGTTGCAGAAGCCATTGTTGCCTGGTGGTCCCAAGCCCAGATAAATGGGGAGGGTTGCGTCAGGAATGGCATCCGATGTAAAACTTTGCCAAATCAAATACGCAAGTCGTCAAAACGATTTCCAAACCGGATCGGTCGAAGTCCAGGTCAGCAACAACCGCCAACAGTGCTGTTCACCCACAGGGTACTGTTGGAAAATGGACTACTGTTGGTCAGAGAAGAAGAGGAGGACGATTGGTGCAGGGAAAGAGGGACGACACAGACAGGAAGATTAGGAGAAAAAGCTAGAGACATGTGCAGAGGAGGGACAGTGGAT
>JBBMJM010076290.1:0-17017 GCA_037832705.1 Centriscus cristatus
ACCTCTTTTTTATTTGACCGCCATTTGTATGTGTGATGATCAACAACAACAACAACAACAACAATAATAATAATCACGACTGTAATAATAATAAAGAATACAAGGAAAAGGAATTCAGGAAAACTGAGTAAAAGACAAATAAGACTAAATAAGTGTGCCTCCCTGAAAATTCTATCTAGGTAGGAGTTGTATAAGTGCAAGCATGGGTCAACTCAGTTAAGGGAGATAGGTAGATCAAAATACAGTGGGAAAAGTTCCGCCACGCTTTGTATTCTGACCCTCCAGGAGAGATACTGTGACACAGGTGAGATAAAACCGAACAGAGTGTCCTCTCATTGCAGCACACCTAGTGAAGAAGGACAGACAGACAGAAAATGTGCATTGAAATGAAATGCATTTTTAAGTTTTTTTGAATGACTTTGGCCTCAAGGTGAAAGGACTTTTATTCCAGTCCAGTATATCATTAACATGTTCAACACATGTTGTTTTATTTACTGTAACTAAAGTAGAAGGTCAGCTTTTATGGAGGCTTTCAACTCACTCGGATGACATTAAATCACCCTCTTATTGCTTCCACACAGGTTTAACAAGGACATTGCGTTTATGATCGGCCACAAGCCAAATTTTTTCTGGCAGCTGTCATGGAGGGTGATTAGTCCTCTCATCATGGTGGTCATCTTGGTTTTCTACTTTGTAACCAAAGTCACTCAGGAGCTTACCTATTTGTCCTGGGATCAGGAAGCGGTAAGTGATGTAGACCAAGGTTCTTTGAATGCATTGTTGTAAATATGATCAATGTTTATGGTCATTTCTACTATTTCTGGTCACAGGAGACGTTCCCCATCCTCCAACCACGTCCGTACCCATCCTGGGTCAGCGCCATCATTTTCATCCTGGCTGGAGTTCCTTGTTTAGTCATCCCAGTGTTTGCCATCTGCAAATTCATCCAGAGCAACTTCAGCAAGCAGTACGACTACAGCGCGGACACAGTGAAAAGTGTCTCTGCCAAAATCCAGATGAATGGTACCACAAATCTGTAAAGTGTCTGTTCAGTGAATGTAGATATATTTGTATTGTTTATATTTTTTTGTCATTTACCCTGCAAAACCGCACAATGACCTTGTAAATTAAGCAGTGTGGAATGATTATGATATTATTTTTCCAACTGTGTCTGTTTCACATACTTGTATGTTGTACAGTGAATGCAAATACAATATTATCATTATGATGTCACTTGAGCCGCTGCTTAACTTAGCCTAGCATAGAAAGTAAAAAAAAAGACTAATTTCCCAGGTGGGTTTCTGCTTTGGATTCACTTGGAACAACACGTGACGTGAAAGTATTCAGCTACTGAGGTGATGGTTTGTTTGTCAGACTTTTGACATAACTGTTTATGCTAAGCTAAGCTATACAGCTTGGAATGTTTACAAGTGTAGATCAGAAAAATGGAATCAGTGTATTTTTCCCAAATATGTAACAGTATTTCCTTTTTAAGATTTGTTTAAACACCCAAAGTGATTTTTGATTTGACAACCGGTTGTTGTTTATAATGTGTATTTTGGATTATTATATGTTGTGTATGATATAATACTTACACTGCCACAGATGTCAGGAAATGTCATTGCTCAGCTCTCACCAGCTCAAAATGAAACTGGTTACTATTTAAAACATGTACAATAAAAAAAAAGCCTACTGCCACCCATGTCTCAGAACAGCAGTTCTTTGAATTGAACCAAGTAACTGTCGGAACAAAGAAAAAAAATGGATAAATGATGCAGTTATTGCTTAATGGTAGGATATGAAATATTAGTCAATGAATGCCGGTTATACAAAGGCAATAGTGCAGCGTATGCATTGTCTAATCTGTAGACTGCAACAGATAAAGTAAATCATAAACTTGCTTCCACAATGCAGTGGACATTCATAGTCATACACAACAAACTGTCACAAACGCTTTAACCGTCACGGTGACCAGTCCTCCTCTTCGTCGGGTCACATGTGGATGCCATGAGGCTGGTTCTTCCTAACCCAGGACTGGATCTGCGGATCCCAAGCTATGCAGATCTGGAGCGGATGGAAAAGGAGGAGGCTGACAACAGGCCCAAGTGGGACAACAAAGCCCAGTACATCCTGACGTGTGTGGGGTTTTGTATTGGGCTCGGTAATGTGTGGCGATTCCCCTACTTGTGTCAGAGTCATGGAGGAGGTAGGTCAGATACAAGTCAGATGGAGTCGTTTCCATTTTACAGGAGTTGCATTTAGAAGTATGTCTCCACTAGAAGGTTTTGTAGGGACTGCAAAATATTGTCATAACCTTTTAATCTGTAAATAAGTCTTTGGTGCCTCAGGGCAAAAGTTGAATATTTCACTCTTTCTGACCACAGGATTGGTTTGAACTCACTATAAATGATTATCCAGCTTCAAAAATAATGACCGATGTACGAGAGTGGCAATCAGAATGTCACTTTGAAATTCCAAATTGATTTTTGTTTAGTTTTGCTCTGTTAACTTTAACTTTAAATATAGTGTGAACTAAGTTAAAGAGACAAAAAAACGGTGCATGTTTTTACTGTAAATGCTTAACTGGAGGTCAAGGGCCTAAGGACACTAACAACCGTCCATAGTCCAAGTTATTAATCACAGTAATGTGGCAGGTCCTATAGATAGAAATCGATTTACATATCGATTTTACATCTCATTGATGTGAAATCATTGATTGATCTCATGATAAAAAGTCACCTCCCCAAATTAACGTACACAGTAATGAATCAACTTGGACAATTATATGTTATAATTGCATAAAAAAGACCTGTCATGGTTTCTCTTATATGATAATTGAATGTACAGAAATGTGAGACAGCAGCAGTTCTTGATGCCTGCTGATATTCACAAGAATGCAAAAGGGGAAATATTCCTCTCAGCCCCTGATCTCACACATACTCGACAGGAGCCTTTCTGATTCCCTACCTCATCCTCCTGGTGCTGGAAGGAACGCCTCTCCTGCTGCTGGAGTTTGCAATCGGCCAGCGTCTCAGAAAGGGCAGTGTGGGAGTGTGGCGCGCCATCAGCCCCTATCTGACGGGTTTGGGTAAGTGAACGAGGCACTGTACTGGCCTAAAGTAAGTAAATAATAACAATAAATATCATTCTGCACTCCTCAGGTATAGCCTCCATGCTTGTATCCTTACTGGTTGGACTGTACTACAACACGTTAATAGCCTGGATCATATGGTATCTCTTCAATTCTTTTCAAAGCCCTCTGCCCTGGACCCAATGTCCTCTCAATGACAATCGGACAGGTATGCAAAATATAAAATACACAAATACAAACTGAGGCACACCGATTCCACATGTATTTGGTTTGTGCCTCGTTTCCACTCTCAGGATTTGTATCAGAGTGTCAGCGGAGTTCAACCGTGGACTATTTCTTTTACCGAGTGACTCTGAACAGTTCAACCTCCATATCGGACTCTGGAGGAATCCACTGGCCCATGGTGGTTTGTCTGTTAGCTGCCTGGACAATTGTCGGTATCTGCTGCATACGAGGGATCAGCACGTCAGGCAAGGTTTGTTTCAACCTCACACTTTATGACACTTCACTGAGCTGACTGGAAATTCAAGCAAGGCAATGAGAAAACATGTCTGAAGTCTGACTGTCTTGAAATCAGGCGGTGTACGTCACGGCGATCCTGCCTTACATTGTGCTGGGCATATTCCTGATCCGAGGACTGACTCTCAAAGGGGCCTTCAGCGGGATCAAGTTCCTCTTCACACCCGATGTATGTCTCAGAGACGGAGGGAAAAAAAGATCAGTCCACAAACCTGCATGTAATTAGTAGTAATGCTACTGTAATTACAGGTGGAGGAGTTGATGAACCCGACAACTTGGCTGGATGCAGGTGCTCAGGTCTTCTACGCCTTTGGTTTGGCGTGGGGGGGCCTCATCTCCTTCTCAAGCTACAACCCTCTGCAGTAAGAGACACAGAGTATACATTTAATGTGTTTACCTATTTTGATTATAGAAAACAGATGGCATAGTGACACACTAACATCCTGCAACGTGCCCATTTGTTTCCTTCCCAGCAACAACTGTGTGCAGGATGCAGTGATCCTGTCGGTTGTAACTGGAGTCACATCGGTCTACGCTGCCACAGTGACCTACTCCATCATCGGCTTCAGGGCCACCGAGAAATATGACCAGTGTATCAGTGAGTGAGTACAGTGAAGTTCATACCTCGCCATTATTTAGAGAGCACAAACAACCGTGATGGCGGTTTGGTAGCAGGACTCAAAGGTTTTACACATTAAATGAGAAAAAGAACAAGATTAAGCACAGATATAGGTGGAATACATACAGATACAGGGCATAAAGACAAAGGAGATGACAGAAGATTAATTAATGCTTGCTCTAGCCTTAGTCTTAGCTAAATTTCGAATGTTCTGAGGTCAAGGGTCATTGCATCCCACATTCTGCTGAAATGTCAAAATGTTGATGTCCTTTCTTTCCCAGAAACATAGGGACATTAATGGATTATTTCGAGCTCCCCGAGGACAGCATCACTGCAAACAATTATGAAGCAGCCTTTAAGTACTTGAACAGCTCGTATCCAGATAGTATTCTTGGACTGGAGATTACAAACTGTAACATGCAAAGTCTCCTCAGTGAGGTAAATACACATGAATAAACACTTCATCGTGAACTTCAGTATATGTCAGCTAACATATGTGTGTGAACAGGGAGTGGAGGGAGCAGGTCTGGCCTTCATTGTCTTCACAGAGGCCATCACAAAGCTGCCCGGCTCACCTGTCTGGTCCATCCTCCTTTTTGTCATGCTCCTCTGCCTGGGACTCTCCACGCTGTTTGGGAACATCGAAGGAGTGGTGGTCCCCCTGAAAGATTTACATGTTTTTCCTCAAAGATGGCCCAGTGAAGTATTAACAGGTGAACAAATCAAATAAAACCTCCAGACACACACAATTCTGGCTTTTATCTATTATTATTTTTTAAATGCTTTCTTTATGCTTGTGTGTTTCAGCGATAACGTGTGTCTGTGGCTTCATCATCACCCTTCTGTTCACACAACATTCAGGCCTTTACTGGGTAACTCTGTTTGATAACTTTGCTGGATCTGTCCCACTGCTGACCATCGGGCTGTTTGAGATGATCGCTGTAGTTTACATCTACGGCATCGACAGGTTGGTGCTTCTGGTCACAAAGTTCAAGGTTCTACACACGTAAGAAATTCAGTGATGCAATAGTTCAGGCTTGAAATCTGTTTTTTTTTTTCTTTCTTTTTTTCTCCTGCCTGCAGGTTCAACAATGACGTGGAGTTCATGACGGGACACAAGCCCTCCCTCTACTGGCAGGTTACATGGCGATTCATTAGTCCTGTGATTGTCCTGGTTATCTTAGTTTTCTACCTGGTGACTCTCGCCCAAGAAAAACTCACCTATTTAGTCTGGGATCCCAACTACGTAAGCACATCAGTTGAAACTAAACTATGAAAAAACAAAACAAAGACAGTTGTGCAGCCACATCCACTAATCATTTTGTTTCGTGGTCCCCAGGAGAAGTTTCCATCACTGGCGCAGACAGCGTATCCTTCATGGATCAACATCATCATATTTCTGTTGGCAGGAGTACCCAGTCTAGCTGTGCCGGCGTTTGCATTATGCTATTTTATCTATGTTTGCTGTAAGAAAAAGCAGCAACCAGAAAAAGAAATGCAGTTTTGATACAAAATCACAACATTCAGAAAAAGTGGGTTTACTGTTTGTTTGTTTAATTAGTGCAAAGGATGCTGCTGCAAATTTCTGTTCACGTGTTTTATGGCTGCTGTCACATCTATTTTCGCGCTAATTTAGTTTCCCCATTGCTGCATATCACTGCATTGGATTTGTCACATTTCACATTTGAACTGTGCTTGATACCAGTTTCTTCCACTGGTGACACATTTGTTTGGGTTTTTTTGTATGTTTGACACATAGTGTTGTTATTTACATATTCTGATTATACTGTGCTGTTGTTAGTCATTTGTGCTTGTCATCAGTGTCTATGTTAAAGGGATCGATGCAGATCATCATATTGACCAGGAGAGGTCGACGTCAGACTTCCAGAATGACACAAGTCCTGTTTTCATCCTGTATTTTGTGATGAGGAAGTCTCTGCCGATAATGTTCAATATTCTTTTACAATGGCTGTTTCGACAAGAATAATAAATCAATTACTCACACACTTGCAGTGTCAACTGTTGTCGCAGTTATTTTTTAACCTATCTTTATTTGATCTAGATAACACACTGATGTTGATAGTCTTTAATTCTATTTCAGACCAGTTCAATTTTATTTGAATAACCCAACACCACAAATCAAAAATCTCCCTGTTGTTTAAAGTTGACACATAAAAGGGGACCATGTGGGTGCCCTCTGATCCCCAACCAGGATGAACTTGCTGTCTTTGTATTATTTGAGGTGCGAAGACACAGCATCTTTGTTTTGTTGTTGTTATTCCGACCATTTGTCATGTTCTGCAAATAAATGCTGTAAATGAGGCTCAGTGCCAATAGGCCAGCATAACTAAGGGCTGGTTCAAGATAATCCTAAAACCCGAGCTCATACTACAGCCTTTGTCATAAAATCCTGGACCATTCTTAAATAAAGAGAGGGTGGAACTGGAAGACGGAGGGCAGTGCGGTAGCTGAGTGATAGCGTTCGTGCTAAACACTTGTTGCTGGCCAAATGAACTTTGACTCTATCTTACTCCTGACTGTTATCCTGTAATGATTCACAAAATAATGATAAAAACAAGCAAAGTCTTCTCACCACACACCCCACACACTCCCACTGCAGGAAAATGAATGTGTTTAATGAAAAAGTCCGTCCTTGTGTACAGTATGTGTCCCGGGGATTATCAGCGAGCTTATAATTGGTGTAATAATAACTGTTAAAATGTTCCTCTTATTCCATAGAATAAGTAAAAAGTCAAATTAATGGTACATTGGCTAATCTGTAAACTGCAGAAGATAAAGAAAAAGATAATGAACTTGATAAACCTGCTTTGGCGTTGGAAAGCACATATAGGCCCTGTGACCTCCAAGTACAACAGTATTACATCTCGTCTCACTGGGGTCGCCATGGTACTTTCCAAGCCAGAAGGGGAGCGGCAGATCCCTTCGTATGAGGAACTGGACTGGATGGAGAAGGAGAAGGCGGAAGACAGACCAAAGTGGGACAACAAAGCCCAGTACATCCTCACGTGTGTGGGCTTTTGTATCGGGATTGGAAATGTGTGGCGATTCCCTTACTTGTGTCAATCCCACGGAGGAGGTAGGAACGTGTGTGTATTTCTTTGGTCTGTCCTTTTCATTATTGGTGAAAATGCTAATGTAATGTAAGTAATGTGTGACAAGTGGATTTACTCTCCCAGTAAGTATTTCGGGGTTGTTTGAGGTGGCACACTGGTGCAATGTCTGCCTTCTTTTTACGGTGATCAGCTTTGAGGCATCCACCCCTCTCCCGCTTGATGCTGGCGTCCTTGTTTCTTTTGTTGCATTTCTTTTATTATTGATAATGAATCCAGTTGGTTTGGAGCAGCCAGGCCATTCTGATCGCTACATATTACTTGAAGGTGTGACTATGTCTTTAGGTGCCTTTTTGATTCCCTACCTCATCCTCCTGGTGCTGGAAGGAATGCCTCTGCTGCTGATGGAGTTTGCAATCGGCCAGCGGCTCAGAAAAGGCAGTGTGGGAGTGTGGCGCGCCATCAGCCCCTATCTGACGGGTGTGGGTAAGTCAAAAAGGCCCCAGATATTTGTCCAAGGCAATCTGGCAATTATTTGACAGTCATATTAATTCTGCACTCCTCAGGTATAGCCTCCATGCTTGTATCCTTACTGATTGCACTGTACTACAACACGTTAATAGCCTGGATCATGTGGTATCTCTTCAATTCTTTTCAAAGCCCTCTGCCTTGGACACAATGTCCTCTCAATGACAATGGAACAGGTATTTCAGAATACACACATTTATAAACTGAGGCACGCAGATTCCACATGTATTTGGTTTGTGCCTGGTTCCACACTCAGGATTTATATCAGAGTGTCAGCGGAGTTCAACCGTGGACTATTTCTTTTACCGAGTGACTCTGA
This sequence comes from Centriscus cristatus, assembly GCA_037832705.1. Lineage (NCBI taxonomy): Eukaryota > Metazoa > Chordata > Actinopteri > Syngnathiformes > Centriscidae > Centriscus > Centriscus cristatus. The sequence continues at coordinate 8,148 of JBBMJM010076290.1, forward strand.
ACAGTTCAACCTCCATATCGGACTCTGGAGGAATCCACTGGCCCATGGTGGTTTGTCTGTTAGCTGCCTGGACAATAGTTGGTATCTGCTGCATACGAGGGATCAACACGTCAGGCAAGGTGTGTTTAAACTCATCTACGTACTAGTGACGAAATGAATCCAACGACATTATCGCATCTTCTTTGTCTGAAGGCGGTGTACGTCACAGCCATCCTGCCTTACGTCGTGCTGGGCATATTCCTGATCCGAGGACTGACTCTGAAAGGCGCCCTTAGTGGGATCACATTCCTCTTCACACCACAAGTACGTTTGAAAACACAGGGACGGCACCGGCGAGGACCAACACAAAGTGGATCAGAAACAAACCCGCATCACATCGGCTGCTTTGCTCTTGCAGATAGAGAAGTTGATCCAACCAATAACTTGGCTGGATGCAGGCGCCCAGGTCTTTTATGCTTTTAGTTTGGCATGGGGAGGCCTCATCTCCTTCTCCAGCTACAACCCTGTTCAGTAAGAGCACTTGCATTTCATCTGTTCTGTTATTATCCTTAGCAGATCCAAAAGTCTGTGTCATGTCATGAATCTTTTGCCGTTCTGTCCTTTCCCCAAGCAACGACTGCATGAAGGATGCCTTGATCCTGACACTTGTAACTGGTTTCACATCGATCTATGCTGCGACGGTGACCTACTCCATCATCGGCTTCCGGGCCACAGAGAAATATGACCAGTGTGTCAGTGAGTGAGTGCTTCCACTAATTTGGTTTAAAAGTCACTGATCACTTCTCATTTCACAGATGTTTGAGAAATGTGCTGAGAACTATGTCGTTATCAGCTAAAGTCATTTCTCTTGACATCATTGGTAAAGCATTAACTTCCCCTTTACTTTACTTTGGAAGTTACTCATTCTTGCCCCCTGGTGACCATTTCCAGAGTGCTGATAGTGTATATCTGCTGCCCCCTGTCGGTGAATGGGGTCTTGGCTAATTCTAAACCTCCCTGCACAATAGGAACAGCTGCATCAAAGAAACGCATGACCCGCTAAAGTCCCACACAAACTCAGAGATTGAGTCTCTTGTGCCTGGTTGTTGAGGTCACAACTTTTGAAAATCTGTGTAGCAGTTCACAATGGAGCATAAAGGAATTTGTGACTGGGCATGATGAACAAGTCACATGATCCCCTCTAGTCCAGAGCATCTACAACGTCTCCCACACATTTGTACTGTCACTAATCTGTATACTAGTAGCATCGATCGTCATGGCAACGACACAGTTACTAGTCGCTGATATGTTGTGTTTTCAGAAACATCATGACATTATTGAACACATTCAGCCTCCCTGAAGAAAGCATCACTACAAGCAACTACGAAGCTGCTTTTCATCACCTGAACAGCTCCTATCCAGAGACTGTTCCTGGATTGGAACTGAAAACCTGCGACCTGCAGCGGCTCCTCAGCGAGGTAACTTTGGCTGATTGCTGCGTCCGAGTATTTTGACACTGGGAGTGAACCATGTTTCTTGTTCATCCAGGGTGCAGAGGGAACGGGTCTGGCCTTCATTGTTTTCACAGAGGCCATCACAAAGCTGCCTGGTTCACCTGCCTGGTCAGTTCTCTTTTTTGTCATGCTCCTCTGCCTGGGACTCTCCACGCTGTTTGGTAACATTGAGGGAGTGGTGGTCCCCCTGAAGGACTTGAATGTTTTACCACGCAAATGGCCCCAAGAAGCACTGACTGGTACCACGGTTTTACAGTAGAAACAATCGACATCCGCCTTGGGCGCCCGGATGAGCTGACCTTGTGTTGGTGTTGTGTGTTTCAGGACTAACATGTGTGGTTGCCTTCTTCATATCCATTCTGTTTGCACAGCATTCAGGACTGTATTGGGTAACTCTCTTTGACAAGTTTGCTGGATCTTTCCCTTTACTGATCATTGGATTGTTTGAGATGATCGCTGTTGTTTACATCTACGGCATCGACAGGTTTGTGTACACTCATGCAGCTGCATGATCCCTACTGAAGCAGCTGTTCCAAAGGGACAGATGTTTGTTTTATATGTTTGATCAGTCAGTTGACTTAAATCTAAAATCCACTTTAGTGGATGCAGTTGTTGCTCCCTCCAGCTGCAGAGTACAACATAGCTCATCACCATCAAATCCTTGTGTGGCAGGTTCAATGAGGACGTGGAGTTCATGATCGGACACAAACCCTCTATCTACTGGCAGGTTACATGGAGGTTCATTAGTCCCCTAATCATCCTGGTCATCTTAATTTTCTACCTGGTGACTCAAGCCCAACAAGACCTCACCTATTTAGCGTGGGATCCCAACTCAGTGAGTACATATAAATGAAAGATTCAAAGGTCAAAGGTCACTTCATCCAATAACCACCTCTGTTAAAGGGATTAAGATGAATCAGATTCATTGTTTGCTAAATCAACTGACCGCTGTGCTGCATCTTCTGCAGGAGAAGTTCCCATCTCTAGCATCAGTTCCGTACCCTTCATGGATCAATGCCGTCATCTTTCTTCTGGCGGGAATCCCCAGTCTGGTTGTGCCCTTGTACGCATTGTGCAGACTCATCTTTGTTTACTGTATAAAAGGAACACGTCCATAGAAAACCCGAGGGCCGTTTCTTCATGTTGTGCAATTCATAATTCTAATTTAAGGCAAGACTGTTTTATTTGTTGTTGTTGCTTTCCAAGTTCTCTTAAACATTATTTAGATCTACATCTGTACATGTACAGACTATTGCTTTGTATTTAAGTATGTACTGTAAACGGGAGGTGGATGTCTTTATACTGAGGGTATGTGGACATGCAGATTGGAAGCTCTGTGAACCTGATTTGTGGTTTGTACTACATTCTTCAGTCACATATTTTGTAAATAAATATACCCAGTTCTTGCCATTGGATTGTTTTACTTTGGAATTTAAACCCTTTATTCCACATTATCATACAGTGTTTCACAGTACTGCATCTACACATGCATGCAAAAAACTGTGTTTTGTCCAAATATGAGGTGAAGTGATGTAGAGCAGCATACTGACCACAAGAGGAAGCTGTTAATCTAGTTCAGTTCATTTCTCCAGTTGGTCAGCTGACTAAGATTGACTTTTTTCACTTCAAGGAGCTTTAACTCTATTGAGTTTTTGCATCATTAGAGGGGGACGTAAGGGCTTTCAGTCGTTGAGGACAAAAACCATTCAACGTTCAATTCCCATCAGGGTCCATAGATATGACCATATCCATTTACTATACTTTCACCCCAGCTGGCCATTGTATCTCCCTGAGGTTGCTCAGCATGTCATTGGAAGTTCCTTCCCTTGTACTCATGTGAATGTTTATTTTTCTTTTGTTTACGCCAGACTGACACAACCCTCCCCCATCTTGTCATGGCAATGGATGGCGCAAGAAGTTTTTAGGGGTTCCTTGTGCTGATTTGAACCTCTGGATTACTGGGTGACGCACCCTCCCACCCAAGCTACTGCTGCCTCTGATGCCTTTGTTTATGTTTTATTATTAGATGGGATGTGCTTACGTTCACATCAAAACCCCATCACACTAGTTATCCATTAATCCCGTTGTCAGATAGCACACGCCCACCTTAAACAAGCAGGGAGGTTGACTCACTGAATGATGCTTTGTCTTCCTATCCCGGTGGTCCGTTCTTCTCATGAAAACCGATGAGGTCAGGCTCAAAGCAGCCTCTGACAAGTCAAGGAGAGGAGCACCTTCAGAGAAAGTAATTACTCTGACTCACTACGCCAGATCAAGTGAGGACGTCCAGAGCAAACAGAGAACGTCCAGAATACTGAGGTGCAACCGCACAAAGGGACAAGGATTGTGGGATCGTAGTGTTGCCTACTGAGAATGGGTCAAACCGAGGACTGTAGGGAGCAGGACAGACCTCAATGGGACAACAAGGTTCAGTACTTGTTAACCTGCATCGGCTTCGCAGTGGGAGTTGGAAATGTTTGGCGTTTCCCCTACCTGTGCCAAATCTATGGAGGAGGTGAGATTCTATGTTGGAATCATGTTTTCAGACATGTAATTAGACATTAACTTTTTAACAATGTCTGTCTTGATAGTGGCGATAGGTGTTGCGTCTTTTCAAGTTCTTCCTCATAGATCCGCGGCAGATCACCTGAATCCCAGTCACCTAAGTAACATGCACTGAGGAGAAATCACTGAAGGACTATTTGAGTCATTCCTGATGGAATAAAACTGTATTTCAGTGCACACTGTTAACTTCGTACGTCCGTACGTCCTCAGGTGCATTCCTCATTCCTTACACAATTGCGCTGGTGTTTGAGGGTCTCCCTCTTCTCTACCTGGAGCTGGCTATAGGACAGAGGCTGCGCATGGGAAGCATTGGTGTCTGGAATTCCATCTCACCCCTGCTGGGTGGAGTCGGTGGGCAGCGTTTGTTAAACATGGTTTTATTTGTTCAATTACACACACTACAAGGGAAAAAAATGTTAAAATTTGCATTTGTTAAACATGTAAGAATACAATACAGCTGTAATATCTGTATGTGTGAATTCGTCTCCATGTTCATGTAGGTATTGCATCCATGTTTGTTTCTTTCCTGGTGAGTGTTTTCTACAACACCATCCTGGCCTGGGTGCTCTGGTACTTTTTCAACTCTTTCCAGAACCCACTGCCTTGGAGCCAGTGTCCTCTAAATGACAACCACACAGGTAACGTGAGCACACACGCACCTGGCTGCTCTTAGTACGTGTATTATCAATTGAATTTAGCACAGTAAGAGAAGAAGTCATAAAAATGTGACTTTCGATGGATGAAATAAAATGTTCTATGAATTTACGACGTGACTGTTGACCTAGGCTGTTCTCCGTGGAATTTAAGGAAAACTACTGGATTGTTTTATGGCACAAAGGGACATTGGATTGAGTGTCTCTGAGTGGAAGCGAAATGAAAGAGCGCAGAACGTTTTCCTACAATCATTTTCATCTTTGCCACGTGAATTATGTGTCTATGGTTTAAATCAATCACACACACACACACACACACAGAATATTTCTAAGGCTCAGGACAGAGTGGTCCAAAAATCACATATTTTCAGAAAATTCATAATGAGTAAGGTATGTACTGACCCTGATTCAGGAAGACCTCTCAGACCCTTGGAGCTCTGGTTGTCCATAACTGCCACCATCTGTGAAGAACATGATAATAAAAATGCAGAAATAAAAATGCAGAAATATAAATTGCGGTCACACAAATGTGGGAAACACAGTTTAAAAATTCTTCATTTTTAGTTTTCCTCCTGAAAATCCTGGTTTTACGTAATGTTGGCATTACTGGGGCAGACAGGTTGCTCCTGTTAAAGAAACAAAATGTGCCCCAAATGTTTTCCTTTGTCCAGGACAAATATATTGTATATATTGTTTCAAAGCTTGTTTCGCTCCAGCCTGTTCAATTCAATTTTATTTCTTTAGCCCAACATCACAATTTACAATTGTCTCGATGGACCTATAATCATTTTGAAAGGTCCAATGAGTCTGTTCACCAACCCAGTCAACAGACACACATAGAATCTCATGGGATTTTATCAGTAAGTCTCGTTCTCTCCTATAGGGCTCAATTATGAATGTGAGAAAAGCACTTCAGTCAATTACTTCTGGTACCGGAAGACCCTGAACATAACGTCCGACATTGAGACCAGTGGCACCCTGCAGTGGTGGATGGTCGTGTGTCTGGCCAGTGCCTGGGCAGTGGTCTACATCTGTTTCATCAAAGGAATCAAGTCCATGGGAAAGGTCAGTCATCTTGGTGACCTTCTGCCAAATGAGCCAGCATCTCTACGTACTTACCGACTCGGTGTCTTTGATTATTCCAGGCTGTGTATGTGACAGCCACCTTCCCCTACCTGGTCCTGACCATTTTCCTGATCCGTGCTCTCACTCTGCCCGGAGCGACGGATGGACTGCTGTACCTCTTCACTCCTGATGTGAGTTTGGTCAATTTGTTTCATCATGAATACTAGAGCCCATGCGTTTGTAATCAGTTTATTCCTGCTGCAGTGGGTGATACTACAGAACCCTCAGGTGTGGCTAGACGCCGCCACTCAGATCTTCTTCTCCCTCTCTGTGGCCTTTGGGGGTCTGATAGCATTCTCCAGCTATAACGATGAGAGGTGTGGACAAATCCCCCCACCCCCAAATATCTCTGCTTACTGAAGCGCTTCGTCTGATTTGTGTTCTATCTCCTGTTAGGAACAACTGTGAGAGGGACGCTATTCTGGTAGGAGTGATCAACAGTGCCACATCCCTTTACGCATCCATTCCCATCTTCTCCATCTTGGGATTTAAAGCAAACAACGCCTTTAACTCATGTCTAGAAGAGTATGTATGAGCTCCGGTTTCATGATTTGTCTATGCTTGCTGATTCCAGTTAAGTATGTGACACCTTTTTCCACCTCTTTCCTGCAGAAACATTCTGACTCTGACCAATCACTTTGAGCTTTCTGACCAGAATATAACAACCGAGAACTATGACTACTGGTTTAACCATCTGAACCAGAAATATCCAGACGATATCTCCAGGTTGCCTCTGTTGCACTGTGACCTGCAAACATTCCTTGACCTGGTACTGAAACATTCCACGCCTTATTTCGTACCCTCCTCACCGGCAGTGCAGGTCAAGCGTGTTCATGTTTAACAATGTTCTTTTTATCCTCCTCCCCCAGAGCGCGTCAGGCACTGGGCTGGCGTTCATTTCCTTCACCGAGGCAGTGCTGGAGATGCCAGGCTCACAGATATGGGCCGTTCTGTTTTTCATAATGCTCTTCAGCCTCGGCCTCTCCTCCATGTTTGGCAATGTAGAGGGAGTTCTCACACCCATCAGTGACCTCAAACTGGTACCCAAGTGGGTTCCCAACGAAATTGTAACAGGTACCAGCTCATAAACACGCCACAGCCAATACAAGTGCATTTGAAAATAAGTATACTTTTTTTTTTTTTTTTAATTTCCATAGCAATTGTCTGTTTGATTGGCTTCTTGGTGGCTCTCATCTTCACCCTGGGTTCTGGGAACTATTGGGTGGAGGTCTTCAACACTTACGTGGGCTCAGTACCTCTGCTCATCGTTGCATTCTTTGAGATCGTTGGAGTCATTTACGTCCATGGAATGAGAAAGTAACCTCCTTTCAATCCTTTCATCCTCACAATCCGTATTTGTCTTCATCCCATTATTTGAAACGTGTTCTCTGTGCTGACAGTTTCAGTGAAGACATCTACTTCATGACTGGGAGGAGGCCCAACATCTTCTGGAAGCTGTGCTGGACTGTGATCAGTCCTCTGATGCTCCTGGTGGTCTTTATCGCATATGTGGCTCTTCAAGCAAAGAAACACCCCTCGTACTCAACATGGAACCCCGATTATGTAAGCAGCTTCATTATTCATTAAATGTCACATTTGTCTTGAAATGAAAGCTAAACATTTTCCTACCAACTTGATTTTAGTTAATCATTCCTCTTGTCACTTGTGGCGTCATTAGGAACACTTTCCTCAGACTGAAGTGAAGCCGTACCCAGACTGGGTGTTTGCGATCATCATCCTCCTGTCTGTGCTGCCCGTGATCTCCATCCCTCTGGTGGCGCTCTACAAACTCATCTGCTGCGGGATGAAGAGGTCGACACAACACCGTGAATTCAACCCCCACAACAACGAGGCCTTTGAGATTGAAGTCCAGGAGCAGAAGAGCCGGACGGCTTAGCCACCGTGTGACTGACGTCCCAGATAAGAAAAGGGCGATCCTGGGTGCCGATGGCCGCCCCGACTGGTCGACCCGCGTGTGTTTTTATCGGCTGAGGTTTCACGACCACATGGGTTTTTATTTATGAGAATTTGATCAAATCAACCATGACACAAGAACTCATATTCATTCACAGTGAAATTAATGTGGAAAATACATGTTTTGGACGTTTTAATAGCTCATCAATATTTCGATATTTAAACAATATCTGACAAATGACGACACGCATTATTCTCGGAAAAGTACCGCAGCAAGTAAATCAAAGTCCAGACAGACAATCGGCGATAGATTTGGAGTACAGTAGCTGGATGGTTTCAGCGATCCATCTTTATTGGTCTGGTGTTTATTGTTTTACAGGCTGTTTATGACTGATTCATCATTTATAGCTCTTTATAACATATGACTGGAGGACAGACGTGCTCTCGGTGCTGCATCCGGCTTTCCAGGTATCGTTCACTTGTTTTGGTCCATTTTGGATCAGATAAATAAAGACAGCTGCTGTCAGACTCTGTCCCTCACACACGGAAAACATCTTTCTTTGTGATTTTTGGGTAGTTAAATAGTCACATCTTTACCTTGAAGCTGCTGAAAGTTTGTAGGTTACATTGGAGGCTCTAACCAGGGAACAGGTTGTCTACATCCGGATGGCTGAGAAGTCGACAGGGTTCCTGGGATTAGTCGCTTGTCGGACCCTGGCCAGCCTCATGTCCCCCAGACGTCGCTCCAGACTGTGTTTCCCTGTCAGGACGACAACACAAGTGGACAAAGCTTAAAGTACATCGTCGGGTTCGCCACGTTTGATAAAGGGTCAGGACCTGGACCTGGTTCCTTTGTTCTTACGAACCAGTGGACAGAACGTCAGTCGGTTTCTGGGTGTTCTATTTGCGGTTTCAGAGGACGTTCCAGAGACATTTATCTCTTTCTGTTGTTTTATAGCACAAACTCCAAAAGAAAGGCCGAGACAGTCCAGCACTTAAATACGTCCTCACTGCCAGGCTGTGATCGGATCAGTGAGTCTTACGGACCATGTCTATGCTGCTGAGCACAATATGATGTGGAGCTAAAGGTTTTCTAAGGTTGTTTTAAAAAAAAAAAATA
>JBBMJM010076942.1:2081-12386 GCA_037832705.1 Centriscus cristatus
GAGCAGACGGATAATTGTCTGCTTCCCCCTTCTTGAAATCTGTTTCTAAATCAGCTGACGGGCGCTCGCGCTCCCCTGGGGTCTCACGGCAACGCACAGCTCAGGCGTCGGCCTGAGACACAGCAGGTTCTTCTCCCAACGCTGGAAATATAATACGAGACAGGAGAACAGGTGGCAGCAGGAGACGTGTGACTCATTCCTGCTGCGGGAACCTCGAGTCGGGAACGAAGCAGATTTGGAGATCAAAGACCTGTTCATCGTCATTTCGTTCCCCATCGACGGGCCTGAAAAACAACGTGGGGCCGGAAGCGCCTGAGTCCCGTTCACGGCGGCGGTCGGTCCACCATGGCTGCTCTCTGGAGGAACCACGGTCATGACTACATACGGGGGGGTCGGGGGGGGGTCTGAGCTCTAAAAGCATCAGCTGTCAGTGACACAAACCAACGTGCTGTGAACATCGAATAAACGTCATGTGATCAAACCGCCGAGGACACAGGAGCTCAACGGAAGCAGCATGTACAAAGACCACTGTCACAGCAGGAGGGTGAGGGGGGGGGGGGGGCGTCAGCAGCAGCTCCTCTTTCTGCTCTGTTTGCACAGGGCGCCCAGACCCCAGCGTGAACCGGACCGTCACACCGACTTCAAAGTGTCTGACTGCAACTTGAAATGTGGCCCGGCGGAGGGAGAAGAGCTTGACCTCGGTCCGTGTTCCACGCTGTGCACCGCTGGTCTGAGATCAGCCTCAGACGGACCCGTCACATGACAGAGTAAGCCCCCGCAGGAACCTCACGAGCGAGCTGACAGTTTCCCCTTCATGCTCACCTCGTGTTATTCGGTTATTTACAAAAAAAACTCAGCAGTCAAACGTCGGAAAGTGTGTTAACATCACACAAACTGAGAAAAACCTTCAGGCCTTTGACAAATGTGAGTAACCCACCGTCACAAAGCCCCCAAGGCCAACGCGTGAGTGGAAACACACACACACACATCTTATACTCACTACGAGCCACACTGGTGACGGCAGCGGGGGGCGGAGTCTCTGGTGAAACAAAGATGGCGAACAACTCAGCGTTCCTCAAGACGGTTTGTGTCAACTCCTCCGCGGACAGAGAACGTCCACTGGGACCGACCCACAACTCAGCTGGGGAAAACGTTTACATGTTGATCCTACATCCATCCCGACCGCGACCGTCCTTCACATACCTGCCCCGTAAACCTGCTCCCACCCGCAGAACGCCACAAACCATCAAACGCTGCTTCCTGTTTACTGAAACCAGTTCTCTTCGACTAGACACGTCACAAAACACCGGAAGCGACTCCGGGGGGATTCGGTGTCGTCTTCACGCTGTGTCACAGTTGACTGGAGGATTTCACAGACGTGACCGAACACGGACGCGCTGCAGAGAGCGACAGCAGACAAACACAAAGAGGCTACGAGCGAGCAGCGCTAGAGAGGGAGGGGTGACGCTACGGTGACACTACGGACTACATCCGACACGTTCTACCCGCTATCACACCGCTCAACAAACCTGATGCCACATTAGTGTAACGGAAAGGATTGTCATCTGCAAAAGTAGTACAACACGTTAAAGGACTCCTGGAATTGAATTAAGACATTATTATTATTATTATTAATGAGGACATGGGCAAGGGGCTTTTTTTTTTTCCTTCTGCAGAAGTTCATCTTTAAATTATTACAGTCACAGTAGCATTGTTTCCTCAATCAAACGCTGCGGCTCTGAGGAAATGCTAATGGATGCAAATACGATGGATGGAAGTACAAAGGAAAGGGAGAGAGAAGAAACTTACTTGTGAAAAAAGAGCCTGAGAAGTCCAATGGAAGACAGAACAGATGGAAACGACGATGAAGGGGGGAAAAACAACACAAACAGAAAGAGAACAAAAGATAATGAAATGAGAAATATGAACAATGACAGAAGGCAACCATGAACACACCGTCACGCCGCCATACTAAAACCTCTCTTCTTAAAACAATGTACCCCGCTCCTCCGTGTTGTTCCACTCGTGGTCACTCTGACCGAGGGTCTGAGCCCAGGAGGTGTTTGTGGAACAGTGATACCAGCAAACATCAGCTGTCTGCTGGTATGTTGTGTGTTTGCCAAAAAGGGCTAAACCGCTACAAGCTAACTGCGCAAGCTAACAGTGTCCTGTTGGCGCGCCCTCAAACTGCCGTTAAGTTCACACTGTCGGATCGAAATCATGAACAGCAGGTTTGTGTCACCATGGTAATTCAGTCATTTTTATCCCCCGTTAAAAGGGCTTTCTGGGCAGTTTAATGTCAGTCTGAAATGACAAACAAACAAAAAAACACCCAACAGGGCGAGAGGTGCTACCGCAACAAGCTAACGTGCAAGCTAACTGCCGCAGTGAAGCCGCCTGCATGGAACTGCTGTTAATTCAGTGACAGATTATATTCAGAGAAACCTCTGACGAAGGAGTCTGATCGACCACCTGCAGGTTTTTTTATCTACAGCAGTGTGACATTGTGAGTTATTCTGAATTATACGAAGCAATTGTGAGATAAATGAAAGTCAAATCCCACAGACCATCTTTTCACATCAGCCTCAGTGAGAGAGCAGCCTCTGCACCTCCATTCGACCCGATCTATACCTCGGTGAAAAACCATTATCTGGCATAAATAACCTGCTAACATTTATCGCCCCCTCCATACGTTGAACACAGCGGGGAGTTAACGCTCGAATCAATGTGGAAAATGACAGCAAGTCGCCCGTGGAAGTCCAGTTATAGATACAAGACACAGGTAGTTTTATGTCTGTTTTTTTTTTACATTCTCCAAACACACCAAAGCAGAACATGACCTACAAACAAACACAGATTTCATCATGTGCAGCTACGTTTCCTTCAAAACAACAACGACAACAACAAAAAAAATCCGTCTCCAGCGGGGCCTGACCTCTGGTGGCGGGCCCCCATCCCTCCTGAGCTGTGAAATGAGGAGCAAACAGCTCCTCACCCCGAGGCTTTAATGAGCTTCACGAGCGCACAACCAGGAAAGTAAAACAACACGGTCGTGGGCTGAGACGTTCCGGTTAGAGATTCCAAATGAAAAACAGCACTGACGAAAGATGAACGTGTCCAAACACACGTTCGTACGGTTACTGGGGCGACGAGCCAGTTGCATCTTCTGTTTCTGTTTCTGTGCGTGTGTGTGTGTGTGTGTGTGTGTGTAGGGGGGTCAGACATGAACAGACGGAGGGGAAAGCATCAGGTCAGTTCACCGGCGGTACGGATGTGATCGGTTACATACGGACTGGCTCCGTCTTGAAGGCGCTGGCCGCGCTGCTCTCGCCCTCGCCTTTGCCGTTGATGGCGGACATCTTGACCTCGTAGGTGGTCTCCGGCTTCAGGTCGCCGATTTTGATCCTGGTCATGTCTGTGTAAAGAAGGCGGAGGTTAGTCCGGCGGGGACGACACGCCAGGGGTTCTTGGCGTCAGGGACCCCTCTAGTCTTTCCAAGGACCCCGGCGTTCAAACCCACCTCAGAAATGTTCAAGACCAAAAAGTGAACATGTGATGGTATCGATGGTTTAAAACACCGCAGCAGCGTTCCTCTCTCTCTTTTCCAAATGTAAGGAATGTACAGTATGTTGCGGCTTTGGGTTCATCTGATGATGTGGATGAACAACGGCGTTTAAAAAAATGGCATATTCTGTCGTGAGACTTCCTGTTGGTGTGTGGGCGCCTGTTTTGCGTATTTCTTCACATGACAGGCGTCTCTGGGGCTGTGAGCTGACAGCAGAGGCTGTCAGCCGCTGACTGATACATCCCATGTGGCAGACAGGACGGGAACCATCCAGATATGTAAGATCCACAAAGCCTCAGCGGGGTGGGGATATTATCTGGGGCCTGTCAGTGCCGGAGCTGACTGTCATTGGAGCTGTTCCACCTCTCCTGACATCAGCTCCCCTGTCATCTTTGGATTACTGTTGTTCATGTTTTCTGACGCCTCGACCATCTTTCCTCCCCGCTGGTGATTTATAGAACCAGAATAACCACGTCATAAATAACGATGTGACGTGTGTGAGGCTCAGGTGATACATCAGTATGAATACATTTGTGAAATCGTGCTAAATAAATGTGTATTTGGTGAGTTCTACGTTATATTTGTAATATGTATTCATGTCTTTGTTCAAACAGGAAACATATACAGTTTACATACATTTCTCTCTGACTGGAGCGTGACACGAGACAGACTTGATGAAAGTCAACCGCCCCCTGGTGGCTGATTGTGGTACAAGTCGGAAGAATCGTTTGTGTAAAATGTTTTTTGCCTGATTTAAGATTTCAGAAGTGGCGTTTCGCACATTGTGACAAAAGAAAGTCAAGATGTCACTTTCTGTAACCGTCACTGTCACAAGTTCAATGGTCTGTCCACAGATGGTTCGATATAAATACCACAACAGGAAGTGAGACCCACCCTCCTCGGCCTCGTACTCCCTGCCGACCCATTTCTGGCCAGAGGAACGCCATTCTACTCTGTACTTGATAATCGGCACGCCGCCGCTGGAGTCGGGCTCCTCGAACACAACCACCGCAGTGCTGGAGAACGGCTCCACTCGCTGAATGTCTGGGGATGACGGTACCTCTGCAATGAAAAAAGAAAAAAAAAAGTCAAAGCGTCGACGAACCCGCAGCATGTTCCTCAAATCCATGGACTTCGTTCACTGCCCTCAGAGGCTAATGTGACATTTTTTTAAGTTCTAATACAATACTCATTATCCCCCTCCAACACCGTGGGCCCCTCAGTCATATTAAAGGTGCGTGACAGAAACTGTTGAGCAGCACAAAGTCGCTCCGTGACCCGTTTCATCAGAGGTCGACTCAGACTTGTTCTTCAATCTGTTTTATGATTCTTCCAGCGGTCGCCATGTAGTCGCTGCAGTAGAGTGATAACTCACAGAGATTGTTGGTCCTGAATCATCTACATGAAGTGCAAAACCCATCTGGAAACAAATGATTGCCCCCCCCCCCTTTCTTTTCTTACAACTGTCTGGTGATCTGCTGCCCCCTTGTGGTCAACTTCAACTCACCCTCACTGTTGAGCCACAGGTTTTTCTACCCAAACTTCTGTGGTCTTCTCTGACAGAAGAGCCCATTTTGTGGGGAGGGGCTTCTGGGATAGCAGCACGTCAGCAGAAACATTCGCTAGCTTTTCATTAGCGAGCATGAAACAAACGTCAGTTTCCTCCACATTCGACATCACCATCTCTGACTCGTTCCGGTCTGAATGCTTCGAAACCTGGGATGAAACCATTTCCCCCCACACTGGGTTTACGGCCCAGAACCTCAACGTTGGACGGCGAGCCCACTGAGTGGACCTCATAGCGATCCTTGAACGGAACACACCTGCTTGGATGAGAATGAACTCCTTGGACTCGGTTCCCATCATGTTGACCGCGGTGCAGTTGTAGCTCCCAAAGTCACTCTGAGAATCAGGAGTAACCTGAAAGGACAAAACCAGACGTTCCCTTTGTTCAGATGAACAACCGGTGATTTGTGGATTCAGAACGATGTGTTTGGTGACATTTCCCCCGGTTTCATAGTCCTGCCGATCGAAAGGGGTTGTGTGGAGGCACTTCTCCACACAACTGGTGACCTGGGTCGAGACCTCCATTACATTCTTGTATGTACGTACACATCTGAGATCCCAGACTTTTTCCTTCACAGTACAAGAACCTCACAGAGGAACACTGTCAACACATCGTAGAAGAATAAAAGGACCAACACGTCTTTCATTCTACAAACAAAGTCTCAACGTTCTATGTTCTAACAGTGGTCTACAGACGTCGGGGGCAGCCCACCTCCAGGTAGCTGACGCCTGGCGTTTTGTAGATCTTTAAGTTGCTGGCGTTGGCGTTGGGCAGCTGGAGGCCGTCCCGGAACCAAACCACGGCCGCTCCGGGGTGAGCGACCACCTCGCAGCTGATGTTGGCTGGGTTTCCCTCCCACGTGTACACCGTCACCGAACCCAGGATCTTTGGAGCATCTGGAGCAACAACATCACCAACAGCATTAGTACGAGACACAACGTGAACACAAACGGAGCCGCGGACCTCTGGTACGCCCTGAGAGTGTGTGCATGGATGTGTGGAGATAAAAGGATGAAGAACATCAGCTTCTTTTATTACACAAACAATATCCTGGTGAGAAAGTCATCACATCTCTGAGAAGACTCTTTGTTCCCTCCTCTCATCAGCATCGGGACGTTTCTAGACTTCCTGTTTGACTCCCGTTCAACACATATCCCGACATTCTACACAGTCTGTGAGTCCGTGTTGTCCGATCGTTGTGCAAACGATTTAAACCAATGTTCAGGGTGAATGAAGATTCATTCATTTCATTTCATTCCAGCTGAGTGCAGCTGTGAACGATTCAGTGAACGAGTCGTTTTCCTGAACAGAGTCAAATGATTCAGTACATCTCAAAGAACCCGTCACTAGTTTCCAAACCATCCAGCTGGTTCGTGTTTTGGTTCGATGAGAATTTGTCTTCAGATACATGCTGCTCTGAACTGATTCAACTATTTGCCCAAATTAATGAACTTCATTCTGCATTCTTCACCTTTGACCCTGGACGCTGACTGTCACAGTCCTCGTTCACCTCTGTGACACTCTACGTGTCAGTGAAGGCGTTCAGGGTTCGACTCCTGACGGACTGATGATGTTCACGTCGTGTAAATCAGCTTAGCGTCGTGTCACATGAGAAGGGTTCTTAATTCCTGGATTATGTAACGATAAAAGAATGATTTATTTTGATTTCCTCTTCTTTGACTCCCGGCGATTTACTGTCGACTCTCACGAGTGTGTCTGCATTCATTCGACTTGTATTTCTAGTCGTCTAACTTCAGCCAACATCTCTGTAAACATCACGTGTTATTTGGAGGCAATGCGAGAACTTTTGATGGCATCACAACCTTATTCTGATGCGCCAAAGATTCAATTTCAGATCAGGAGAAGCTCCGGCAAACTCACGCTTCAGAAGCTGATGAAATTTAAAGACTGTGCAAAGTTCCTCGTTCTGAAACATGTCTGCAGACGCACACCGTGGAAATCAGACGTATGGATTTCATCTGAGCACACGTGGAGGAGAAGGACGTGCACAGCGAGCACGCTGAACACACGTCGGCTATGCTAGTGCGAAAACAAACAGACTCCAATCAGTCCTCCGGCCTCCGTCTTCAAGACACGCCGCCGCGCTGATGGGATCATGCGGCGTGGCGTTCCATGATAATACGCTCCCAGCGTGAGCGGCGCCGAAGACAGACGAGCACGAGACAAAAGCATCTTTTTCCCACAGATAATTGCCGGGCGACAGTGACGCAGCCACCTGATTGCCGGCTGATTACGGCGACCCCGATGTGACTCTTATCAACGCCGCACTTTTGATTAGAGCCGAGCACATTGATCCCAGGAAGGGCCCGCAGGCATTGTCGTCCCTTTTCTTCTCTTCCAAGGTAAAACAGAATTAGTTCAAAAGAGGATCAAGCTGAATCCCGTCAACGAAACGTAAAGGAACAAAAAATAACAACAGTCTGTTTGCCCGATCGACGAGAGTCGACGCGCACGGACGCGCGCAACAGTCTCCACATGTGACAAAGAAAAAGCCTGAATCCCTCCTGACGTCCATCATGCTGCAGGTTGTTACTGATACTGACTTTTCTGTCCAGGTGTGTGTGTATACACACACGTATACCGACCGGCATGAAGCATGGAGAAGAAATCGGATCTACACATTTCATCAGACTCATCAGCCGTCGTCGTGTTTGCGCATGTGAGCCTGAGATTATTCGGTTCCTCCTGCTGGTAAATGTCAAGGAACGTTGTCAGAGCGCAGGAAGGTGACACAATCGGTCAGTCCGGGCAGGAGAATGAAAATTAGATCCAAGTCCAAAGGTTACGACATAATAAAATCATAATAACATTGTGATGAAATCAATAATGCCTCATTAGTTTTGTCCTCAGATGTTGAACTGCTCCTTTAATTTATCTACAGCTCCTTACAGAAGTTCTCAGGAGAGCACCGACCTCCTCCAATCAGCTCATTCCACCCAATGTTCACGTCCTGCGTTCAACTGATCTCCTCTAATAAAGCCATTGATATTATTTAGTGTTCACGCCATCGTCACTGGTTCGTCGTCGTCCGTTTCCTGATCCTACGTGAAAGCAGCGTTAACGTCGACCGGATCGTTGGACCCCAACGGGTCCGTCAGAGGAACTTACAGCGGACTTCCAGAAACACGGGCCTGCCGTCCTGGCCGATGGAGTTGCTGGCGGTGCACAGGTACTGGCCGGCGTACGTGAACTGGACGTTCTTCAAGGTGAGGGAGGACACCCTGGCGTGGGTGCGCACCACGATATTGCGATCGTGGCTCTGCAGGAGGAAGAGGAGAGAGAAAGATTTCATATTTTCAAGCTCAAGAGATAATCGATTTAGGTTTTCACAAAAAAATAACATTGTACCCAAATAAACAGAATGTGAATTTTAACGGCTGGATGGAGAAAACGTAAACCTGTGGACGCGAGAGGAAGCTGAGTTTTGAATGTTTTCACTGAAAACGAAACTCGATGGTTCAGATATGAACGTGAGCAGTGTGAGGAAACAAACAGGAGCGAGAAGATGAGACAAAACATTTGTTATTGACGTCGTTTGGTGCACACATCGGATTCATGACCTCCGTCTATCAGCGCGTTCTCAGTGGACAGATATGGGGGGGAAAAAAAGCTGGATTCTTCTGAAAGCACACGCTGGGGAAGCGCTGTGTCTCCGTGCGAGTGAAACACAGCGTTTCGGTCATCTCCGTCACTCGCTGATCAGACGGCGAGTTGATAGAGCGAGCGAGCGCCCTGGAGGAGAGTCGACAGGGGTTGGACTAAATTCACTCAGCCAATCAGTGTCATCTCTCGTTCCCTGGAGCCCCTTGGAGTCACAGCGCTGGTAGTTACGGCTAATGATGAACGATGACTGTGACTAGATCGTTGACCGACGTGATGAATATCACAATGGGCTTGAGAAGCTTTCAGAACATTGTGGTCTGAGTTTGAATACGTCCAACCAGGAGGTTCTGGCTCGGTTTCCTTCCCTCATAACTCAGAACAGTGTGAACAGATTGGAATGAAATGTTGAGGAAAGGGTCCTGATGGACCAGGACCAGATGATTGCTCTGGAACCATCTGGATCCAGGAATCTGTTGAAGGATTGACTCTCCCTCATTTTCAGCAGACCGTCTCTGTGGACCAGTGGTTAGAGGGTCCGTCTGTCTGTCGGGGAGAAGGTTAATGAAGAATAATATTTTGATGATACAGCGAGGTGAACGCGGCCAGGAAGACCTTTGAACGCTCATTAATTCAAATGAATCCTTTTAATTATACATCGACAACTTGTTCCCAAATTAATTAGGACAACGGACCTGTCACGGAGGGTGTGGAGAGGATTTTTCTCATACTGGCCTGCCGGAGACCTCTGCGGTTACATAAGCTGTCAACACGTGTGCTTCAGACGTCTGCTGCTCTGCAGGAGCGACCGCCGGTCCGTCGGCGAACACGTCTGCTCCGGGCCAATTCAACCCGCACACGCTTGTTTCATTTGTTTTCTGGAGTGGGAATATTATTCACAATAACATGAACAACTCTCCTCCACCCCCTGGGGACCGTTAAGGCCCAGTGTCGTCTCACTGATGGAGGGGACCCTTGCAAACATTCATTCTGTTGCTGAGAAATATAAAATAATATAGAAGTCTTTCTTCAAGTCTTCCCGTAGAACACGTCTGCTTCAAACCCCTCCATCAATGACTTCTGTCTCGTGAGAACTGAAGTGTCTGAGGTCTCCACATTGAGAACCAAAGGTGGTAGAAGGCTGAAACCAGCAGCTCCTCGGTCCTTCACGTTAGCTTAATTCGACTGAGAACTCTGAACATGGCTCGAGTTAGAAGAGGTACAATATTATTAGGAATGTATCGTAACACAGTGATCCTTTGTCAGATCTGGGGTAATTTTCAGACACCCCTCAGGTGGACTGAACCATCTCCGACCTGGCAGAACGCCAATGCTAATGCTAGTGTTTCGGTGGCGCTAGCTTAGCATCCAGGCTAGCAGTATTTACAGCCTATATACAGTAGTCCATGGCCATGACCTCGTACAACTCGGAAAACCCGAATATAACACGGGTATACCGCTCACACACATTCCAACAGAGAAGACCTTGATTCTGAAGAAAGAAATGCTGACTCAGGATGTGTGGCTCCGCAGGCCGCAGGTCACGCTGAGG
>JBBMJM010077051.1:0-16994 GCA_037832705.1 Centriscus cristatus
GGTGTGTGTGTGAGTGTGTGACTCATTCGCCCTTATCTATGCTCTGTTTTTATGTATGTGTGTGTGTGTGTGTGTGTGTGTGTGTGTGTGTGTGTGTGTGTGAGAGAGGTGGGGGGTGGGGGGTGGGGTTGAGGGAACATTATGATATCGAAAGAGGCGAAACGATCGATATGACAGATGTTATGAATCCCATGTTGCCTAATAAACATCGGGCTCCAATTAACATGATTGCACTGTGCTAGTTGTCCCCAGGAGTGAAGCTGGAGCATGTTTGTACATAAGAAACACGCTGTGTTTTTCATGTAGCACAATTGGATTGTGCGACATAAAAGCGCTGGAATCTTTGGACAGAAATCTGCTTTTGCTTCTGGGCTTTGTGTTTTCTGCATCGTGAGGCCTTCTTACATTAATGTGTTTCTCTTTGTCTTCTGTCTCTTGTGAAAAGGAAGTAGAATTAAAAAAAAACCTCCAGCACATTTGATTTACATGGTTAACAAACATTCTTGTTGTATTATACAAATAAACTGAAATATATACATGGAGACATCATCGAACAACTCCGATTCCAGACACAGCAACATCCAACATCCTGCATCCACCTGCAACAGTCTCGTTCACACTGAGGTGCCGAGCTGCAACCGGATTTCTACTGTCACAGCAACGGGTGCATGCAAGGTGCCGTAAAGCTGAACAGATGAACAAACCCGCCGGAGAACTCAACTCTTCCTCTCCGTGAACTTCCACGATTCCTTTCGTTAGCATAGCATCTCAAGTTACTGATGTGAGGACACGCTTCAAAAGGATTTATCAGCATGTCGTTCACGAGTTAGCATGTTAGCATGTGTCAACATGTCACCTGCTTGCAGCGACTGAACATGTCGAGTCCTCTGGAACGGGACCATCCCTCAGGCAGCGGTCTGTGCCGAATCTTTGGTCGGGTCTGGACATTCTGAGCCAATAAACTACCTGGACTCACTCAGTCAAACAATGTGTCACTTTTAAGTACCGAGACGTTCTATCAGCGTTTTGTCTCACAAACCGAACAGTAAGTCGTCACCGTTCTGTTTTTTAGCTCCACAACAGCCGTCAGCTGTTCCGATGATGATGGAGTGATTTACTTTTTTTTTTCTAAAGTTTCTAAGTACAGCTGAATTTGGTGCCTTTCAGCTGCACAATAACATGACATGGAAATAATGCAGAGTGCACCTAGATGAATGTCCAAGAACGTGCATTTGATTCATCCGCCTACCGTACCCTTACGATCTCAGAGGAAACGCAGAGGCATTGTAACCGCATTCTAATTAGATTATTCAATGACGATATTCAGGAGCAAATCACTTTACTTGCTTAGCATCAGACTGCCGGGCTGTGTTGTGGAAAGCCACAGCAGCATAATCAGGTTTTAAGTGCCCTCAGATATCGGAATTGCATTAGCCAAAGGCAATGAAACAATCCAGGCCGAGCACGGGGGACGCAGGAGAGTCGGGGGGGCGGGGTTCTGTGTCGCCTAATGAGTCTAAATACTGATTGAAAACTACCATCCCTGAGTGCAGCTCCTGCATACGCTACCGAGAAATCACACTGGATCATCTGGGTCTGCAGTGGAGTTGCTTCATTAACATTTAAGTCCTCGGTTGTTTTGTCTTTAATGTGCAGGTGCTGCTTTCTACAGTATTACATCGGCTGTATGACAGAAGGATTTGAAACATCGACACAGTCATAAAATCCCCAGACACTTTTTTTTTTCCTTTTTTTTTCAGCTGCAGGTCTGAAACATAAGACTGCATCTCTCATAGGAAGCTAATTAGGTCGGTTCACTCTCAAACCGCTGGGATCTGTATCATCGTACTGTTGAATTAGTCAGGAGGGCTGCAAGCAACTTCTGTTTCAGTTCAGGCTCAAACATCTGATTTTAAAAGTCTCTTTGTGGATGCAGTCAATAAAAACCACCGTACAACCTGCGTCAGCAGACAAACACATGAGGTGACGCTGAGTACGGGTGGTCTGATCGTACGTCTGGAATGTCAGAGCCTTCAACCCTTTCCTGCCCTGTGACTCTCTGGTCCGTGGTACTGACACACGGAACATGTCCATTTGTCCACAGACTCAAAGGTAAAGAGCTGCAAACCATCAGGAGCCACAAGAGTTTAGGTCGACTTCAGTGAGTGCTACAACCCAGCAGGGGGGCTGCACTGCGTGAGTGGGTGGGGTTTATCTCCTCCCTTTTTTCAAAAATGTAGGATTAAGGATGCATTGTTGGATCCACGGAAATTGATTTTACTTGTCAGCTGAAAGTCCTTGACAACTCAGATCCTTAACTCCACGTCAGCCTGTGATTGACCTTTGAGCCTCCAGAGCTTGTTCCCTTCCTACTTGTTAACATCCACCTGAATCCTCTCACACCAGCTCCTGTGTCCTGGGACTCAGACGAGGCTTCTCCACGAATGCAACAACAGCTTCTGTCAACGTGACGTCTCAACAAGTGCTTCTGTCAAGGTCGAGGGAAGGACGATACAATCAGACGTGGAAGGAGGAGAAATCCCTCATTTGAGGTCTTTAAAGACGAGGCTTTAAAGGGAAACCTCAGTGGGTGGAGGAATTAGTGCTCCATTCGTGTGCATCATCTCAAGTACTTTGGATTCTCAAGACCACGCTGAGGAAGACAAAGAGGACCAAGAGAGAGAATATTTTTTCGAAGGACAGCGCATTGATGGAGGAGGTGGGACTGCAGGAAGGACGGCCCTAGATTTTAGAGAGAAGATGAAAAACAAACGCTTGAGAACAGAAAGTATTTGCATTGCTCCTCGCAGGAGTTCATTGGCCGGTCACTACTTTGTTCTTGCATCGGTGTATAATGAATCAAGGATTATTTTCCTTTTCCCCCTTCACACACGTCCTTACGTTGCTCCTTTACTCTACACTTATTTCCATTGTGGCGCCATCACATACGTCTATTCTATTGTCAGACCTGCAAACTGTATTTTTCCACCCAGAGTGAACGCTGGATGATTTGCTCCACATCGTTATTACATCTCTGTGATGCAGTTTCACACCCCACACATCACAAGCTAACACATTTCCTTCATTTCCTCATTTCTCTGGGGTGAAATCACAGCGTTTAGTTTGTGCCAGGAAGCAGCGTGAAGGTGCAACAGGTGTAAAGACGGATTCATCCCTTTCCAGTCTGCAGTGTTGGAATTTGTCCCGTTCATTAATTTTTTGCCGTCCTGATCGGCGTTGGACGTTCCCAGTTCTCCCAATTTGAACTGCAATTCATCTTGTTTTTGTTTTTTTATTAGATTTACTTTTGCCACTTCTACATGTTTGTGCTCTTGATTAGGTTTACATAGAGGCAGAATGATTCGCTCCCCGGCGTGTGCTGGAGTAAAACTACACATTGACTTGACAGGAAAATAGATCAAATAGATCAGATACATGAGTAAAACATGATTGCTTCACAAGTGGTAAGCTGTAAGATGGAGACCGTGGTGGTGCGAGGCAGCTTCACTGTGGGTGTTTGTTCACTGAGGGATCATTAAAAGGCTCCTACCCTAAGACCTGCAGTCTTTCAGGTTTCAGAAGGCCGCTAGATTAAAAGCAAATCTGATAGGGGGAAAAAATTGGGCCAAGGCCATTAAGAGGTTCTAAAAACCAATGAAAGGGTCTAAAAATCAATTCTGAAGTAAACACAGCAGAGATCACGCTGCTTTCCCTCTGGTCCTCGACAGAACATGTGCAGCTCAGCTCTGCAGTGTTTGAGTCACATGTTCTTAGGACGGCTGGACAGCAGAGTTCTACCCACGTTCATTCCACAGGTACTGAACATGTGACACTGTCCGTCTCGCATTCACACACTCACGCTGTTGTTCTGATCGTCAAACGCCCTCATGGGCTTTGAAACGTTGATTAAAGTTGAGGATCGGTTGTCTTGTTCCGAGGGTTTGGGTGGAGGGAGGACGTGGGCACGGACAGATGGATGAAAAAGTCTTTCAACTCGTGGCGCTCAGATAAATCACCGGACTGGACCGCGGTCCGTCTCTGAAGTCCCCGTTAAAAGATGCTTGTGTCCTCGAAGCCACCGCAGGTACCTGCCCTCACCTTGAGGGGCAGCACTCTCACTTATCTGAGGCTTTGATCAGCTGATGTACGTGGATACGGACTCTGATCTATGGGGCAATTACGGTAAAAATGTCAGCCTAAGCATTCCCAGGGCAGCAGGCCTCCTATGTGGGTTGCGCACGCCTACGGATGCACCGAGAGTCCATGGAGACACCATGGAAACGGTCCAGCATGTTTCGGTGTTAGCACTGAAGTGTACGTGACGTGACTGTGTATGTGTGTGCGCACGCTCACCCGCTTTGATCGACGGTGAACACATCTGCCTGTAAGACGGACGCCTGGTGATGAACCCAACCCAAAGGGACGCGCATGAATAGAATGAAATAAAGAGCCATGTTTAAATATGCATAATGAAGCAATCCAACCTACAGCCACGTCTGCCGTGGCGACGGCTCCTGTTGCCCTCTGGGTCCTGCGTGCCCCCCCTCAATGTCCCTGTTCTTGTCCTGCTGGACGCCTGCTGGTGCATCTAATGTTGGTGCAGCGTCTCCTCAAAGCCATTTCCAAGCACCAGGACGGTGCTTTGAAATGTTCATTGGCGTTGCAGCATCCTGACACTGGAACGTCCTGACCATGTCGATGAGCACACAGCATGAAGACCGAAACCTAATAGTGTGATTCTGGGACTGTGCTACGGTTTGATGAACAAACCGAAGATAGATCAGACAGTTTATGACCCGCTGACGTGGCGAATGGATTTTTGCAGTTAAAATGTTGAATTGTCGCCCTGTAAATGTGTCCCTCCTTTCTCCTCACCTCTCCACGGTCACAACAGTGTGGATCACGTGTGGATTCCATCGCTGTGTCGAAATTTCACATTGATCCATCACCGCATGAACAATCCATAGTGTGACTGGTGTTTAAACAAATGCTGCAGAGGAACAATCCTCCAGAACCTGTTCTCCATCATTCAAATCGTCTCAGACACGCGAAAGGACAGAACATCCAGACAGCCCCTCACCCAGTCCTTTGTTTTCTTACAGGAAAAAGTCTTTTTCCCTCTCTGGTCCATGAATATTTTATCTGAAGTAGTAACATTCAAGACTTTCCAGGCCTCAAACGGGCTAAATGTCCTTGCACTTGCACTTTATTGGTGCTTGTGCATAGGTAGACCTGCCTCGGGCCATTACCTCCCCCTCCTCTCCCCCCCTCAGAGTATGATACATGGAGAGCAGAGTTGAAGTGTCACAAATTCGATCACAGCCGCTGGCGTGAAACCATGGACACCTCCCGTGGAGGGTAACCATGCCACCGCAGGCTGGCAGGTGGCCAATTCCATTCCCATTAATTCGTCCTGGTGCGTCAGCGCTCAGTACTCGCTGGGATGAACTGGTGCACGATGAGCATGTGACACGAGCACAGAGGACTGTGGAAGATGATTTCACATGCAACATCGGCCATGAAAGCAGGAACTGAATTTTGCAGAGTAAACCGGATTCAGTTTCTCACGATCGCTGTCAGGAGCTGATGTCTTCAAAAAGTCCCTGGTGCTTTCAGGCCTCTGACCGGTTCTTATCTGTTCACGAGTGAGTGAAAAAATGACTTTTGAAAAATGAGCAATGGTTGAGTGAATTTCATCTGCAATGAACGGCAGACGTGATGTGTGCAGAAATATCTTCCATCATTTGACTTTTATTCACCTCTCGATGTTGAAATGTGTGTGTGTGTCCAGACTTTAAAATGTCAACAGTTTCCGTTCCTTGGCTGATCAAAGCTGCTGACTCATCTGCAGGTTGTTGATGGTCAGTCATGTCCTTGGTTCATTCTGGATGCATCTGTCCACAAAATAAAGCGAAAATATTGGTACATCCATATGAGGCCAGTGACTTAGCTTGGCAGCGTGTTACCGACGACACCTTTTTCTCATTTAAATCAGTTAATTTGTGTTTTATTAGGTAAAGAAATGTGAAATATTCTACTGCAGCCAATCCCCACGGGGCTGATCAAGATCTTTTTGGTTTAGTTTTTGCTCAGTACCAACAGTGTGGTAAGAAAATACATATAGTACATTAACAACAGCATGTTAATACACAGTATTTTACCTGGGAAAGTCAGTGTGAGTGTCGTGTTGGAACGCGTGCATGATATTTGACTGTATTCAAGACATAAATGGGGACTGAATGATTCTATGACTGAATGAAACACAGACAACGTGAATGAGGTCATCCAGACTATTGGAGATGACAGGAGATGCATTTATTGTCGGACCAGCGATGCTGACAGAATGAATCGTGGATCAATATGAGCGGTCGGTATTGGGTGATAAATCAGAGAACGGTTCCTAAATATGATGGATGTGATGGAATGTGTTGACATATTCGGTTTATGGATTGAATCAATACGTGGTGTCTGTCTTTGAGTCACACTGATGAGAATGGATGCACACATCCTTATCAATGTTTTATCTGAGACAGGTGACGAGAAAACACTGAGGAACAAAGATGTTTGACTTTTCTAATATAAAACTCACTGACGTCGGTTCAAAGTAGCAAACTGATTTTAGAGTTACTTATAATGAATTCGAGTCCATTGTCATTGTACAGGGTGCAACAGAATTGGGAACGTGAACGGCGGTACAAGGAGATGTCTGGATGCGATGACGAAGCATATTTTCACATTATTCTTCAGTCCAAGTCAGTGTACAACAGCGTTGTCAGACAAAATGCTCGTGTTTGACAAGCTGGAATGAGAACGGACCCCCAGCTTCTGTCTGTCTGAGACACTGACTGTTGACTGGACGTCCATTCAACAAGGGGCACAGCTGCTATCACAAGAGCTGAGCGCTGCACATACGTGTCTTCTGCCACACAAAGCAGACTTGCATGTATTATGCATGTGCTCGCGCAGATGTTTCGTTGAAGGGAACGTGCAGCCGCGTGTTTTCAACGCCGTCACGTCATGTTTGGTTGGTCGTATTATATAATTCAGCAGATGAAGACACGTCGTCTCCGCTCCTGACAGCATTTACACATGAAACGAGGAAACACCGATTGGCGCTTTGATATCTGCAAGAAAAAACACGTTCAACGCACAGATGACAAACGTTCACGTACACGTACACGTCTGGCTCCTGATGAACCTCCCAAGCAGGTCAATGATTTCGTCTTTTATTTAATGATAAGATGTAATCTGTGAATTGGAAAGTTACTTCACTGTATCAGAGAGTGAACACTGAATATATCTGAACGCTTTGGAGGGATGCACATGAAGGAGACGCACACAAGATGCGCAATTATTAAAATTTGAATGCACAGCTCACATCATTTATCTGTCCGCCTGTTGTTGCCGTCCAGTCTCGCTGTCGCAGGCGGAGTCCGACAAATAGGTTTGGATTCTGATGAATGGGGGAGGAGATCTGCTTTGTTGCCCAGAAGCAGATCCGATCGTGTCAGTTTCACCAGCAGGTGTGTTCGATGAGAGCGTCAGCGGCCGGGCGACATCGTAGTTTCTGTTGAAGCATAATTATCAAACGTGGGTCAAACAAATCATTTTACAAAGGAAGTCATGTGGACAGAGTACGGAGGACAGAGGGTGAAGCTGCCTCTCGTGTGTCTGAAGTCCAGGGACTGAGTGAAACGGAAAACATTTGCATTTCTAAGAAGAGTTTCTACGAAGAGTGAGAATGATGAGTTGAATCGTCAATCCCAACTCATCAGGACTTTTTAGAACTTGAGCACCTTGAAGTTTTACTGCGTCTCATCTCGCCGTTTTGTATCGTCAAAGCTCAGAGACTTTGTTTGCAATCACAGCGTTCTTGACTCGTCCTTTGTGAATGTTTTTAAGCCTCTTGACTGATTCATTTTCCATGTTTCAGCTACTTTTAAAGCAGAGAAATTGAATCATTTATGACAACAAGTGGGCCAGAGGCATCATGTCAGTTTCACTGGACGAGAGCCCAAATGTCTTCTTCACATTTAGTCGACGTAAACGCACTTCAGCAGCTCTGAGCCTCCTTCTCGTCTGTCCTGCCCCAGTACTCAGACAGCTTTTACTGTGGCGGCAGCCACTGGGGATTTCTGAGGGAGACACAAACACCTTTTATCCACAGTTTCTCTCTGAAACAAACGTGTGTAAATGTATTTCATGACTCTCCGCCTGTGATAAACGCCACACATTTATCCGCCCCCCCCCCCCCCCACCCCTTCAGCTGATTGTTTTTAGATTGTTTGGTGGTAAGCCAGGCACACCGAAATAAATTACATTTAATCAAAGAGACATGTAATTCTATGGCCGGTGCCTTGTCTCTTTCTCTGACATGTAAAATGATTCACGTAGCCAATCGCCCTGTTTCTACCCGTCGGGCAAACACGGCTTTGACTGTCAATGCTTAACCCTGAAACTGCCACGGAAACACTCAACACTCCCTCTTTTAAGACCCGACAAGCACAATCTTGTTCATCGCTGTCAGAGCGACCTGCTGACAAGTGAAGTTGTGATGTGTACGGATGAGCTGACAATGGATGTGAGCGTAGCTGTCGGATATATGTCAGAGAAGCTTCCGCTGAGGAATAAATAATTAAACAGATACGTTTATGGTTGGAGAATAGACTCACTGGCTCTGGTGCGATAGTTAACAGTTGTGCATTTTCACAAGTTCACACTGAGGGCACATTTACAGTGCAGAACAGCTGCAAGAATTAATTTACTTAACTAGATGGAGCTGAAACAGCCTGGATTCGGTTGGTTTCATAGCAGCAAGGGACATTAAATCCTGTTTGATGCCTCTTCTGGACGAATCTGGATCATGTTTCAACATCTGAACACACAAAAGTGAAGAAAACAAGGCAAAACAACCACTTTTTACATTTGCCCTACACAGCTTCACTGTTCTAAATGTCTCTGTTAAAGTATTAAATCAACAGCTCTGCCCTCGCTGAAGTTTAATATTTGAAATACAAGAGTGTGACGGCCTGAATCAGCTTCCGTGTTCAGCTAATTAAATGTGTCAGTCAAGCTTGAGGGTGTTTCCGCGGGTTTATGTGTGTTCTCAGAAAAGCTCTGAGGACCAAGGTAATGATGAATCAACAAACAGGAGCAGCCAGAGGTTTTCAAATTGGTACACGGCATTTACAAAGACATAGGGCAGTCCTGACCCCATCTGGGGGTCATTCAGAGAATCAATACATGGACAAGACAAAACGTGATCCTTGGATATTCCACACGTGGACACTGCGTCAGTAAGGTACTGTACAATACTGGTCTCCATCCTCCAGCTAGAAACATAGATCTTTTTGTCGTAATCAATTAGTTGTTTGGTCTGTAAAGTGGCAAGATATGTCAAATGGTGTTTTCCAAACCATGACACTTAAATAATTGAAATAATAATTAACCATAACCTAAAGGGTTGGTGATTCGTTCAGTTATCACATAGAAACATGTGAACTGAGGAAGCAGAACAAAGCCACAGCAGCGTAGAGCTAACAATGATTTCCAGGTTTGAAAACCATAATTACGACCCTCTGTTGTTGTTCCCACACTGCAGCAAACCGCACGGCGAGGACTTTGGCACCCAGTGAGTTCATCCAAGGAAAAATAGAAGTGAATGTGGAGAAGCTCCAGCTGTGCCACCTGTGTGTGTGTGTGTGAGATTGAGGAAAACAGCGCCGCACTTGACTGGCGAACCCACCCACCCCTCCTGCACTCGGTGGGCAGGGCTGCGGATCGTGCATGAGCTTGATGTACACCGAATGAGGAATAAACACCTCTCTGAAGTACCTGTCAGGAATGCGAGCGGCGGAGCAGCAGCTGTGAAGCTTCACCCAAAGCTTTTTAAAAGCGTCTTCAGCTGAATACTCGGGCATGTGGAGATGTGGAGGTTATTGAATGAGCTCATAAAAATGTAAATGCGCGTGCAAATACACGACAGATTACATTTTCATTTGATGTGTTCGACGTTTAGCCGGAACCCCAATCAGGAGGAATTTAACACGAGCACAGTTGATTTGACTTCACCCCTCAAATAAAAACAAAACTCAGGATGTAATGAAGATTAAATCAAGAAACACAGATGGAATAGTTAATTCGCATAGTCTGAATTTCAAATACATAAAAGAGTATTTGCAAGTGTTTACTGGCTTGAGCAGCTCGGTGAGTCCCGAGCTGAACTCTAGCACTGGCTACATTCATTCCGAGAATGTTTTTCCAACCTATGAGACTGCAGCAGAGGTAGTAACAAACGTTCCACCTGCGGCACAAATAATTGTCCATTTTGGAGGATAAATGACCCAATATTTTCATCCAGTATTACATCATGTATTATAATGATATCAAAGTTCTTACTCGTACTTTTAATGATGTACAATACAATATACAATAGTTTTCTTAGAAAAAAATAGCAGCGACCAAGATGACTAAGTATGTTAAAGTTCAGCATTGACGTGCTTGATGTCGTCAAAAGAATGTATGTTGAAAAAAAATATATATATATATATGTACACGAAGTTCAACAGTAGCGGAGAAGAAACTAACACTAGTAAGCTAATTATTTATAAATGACAAAACCTGCTGCCAGGCCACAACTCAGTGAGTTCAATGGTGGAAACAGGTTGGCGCTAACCTCCAGAGCCAGACACTGAGCGTTCACGATGAAGGAATGCGAAAAAGGCTGTAACCTAGCAACACCAAACACAGTGTTGGAGATATGAAGGTATTTGGTGTCCACAGGACCCGAATGTGTCAATGACAAACAATTTGCATCTGATTTGCACATATATACTTCCAGAAAATGAAATAAATTCTCTCCTCAGTCACGATGCTGCCAAACAAACACCTTCAACGAGAATGAACAGTGACGTTTATGGATACAGTTGCCAGCACGTAAGATCAACTGCTGCAAAACAGGGAGCTCTGTGCTCACTTCATCACATTAACTGTCTGCACATTCTGCAGATGGAGGATTCCTCTCACGGAGACAGTTTCCATTTACTTCAGCGCTGACACGCTGCTCATTAAGTATAAACTGTGTACGTGTCATCGCTCTAATGCCAAGCTCCCGCTTACTCCCTTTTCACCACCATTACAGAGCCGCCGTACTTGTCCTCCCCTCGTCATCTGCCTCTCCGCCTCTCATCACTTAATCCCATTTTCACCACTCCCTCCTTCCATCCGTCACTCTCCCCTCTTTGGCTCTCCCTCCCCAAAAACAAATTTACATCCACCTCTTGACCCAACCCTCCGCTGCTGCTCTCCCTTATCAGCATTCATGGCGGTGCGGCCTATCCATCCCCTTTCCTAATGTCACTGCGCCTCGCCCATCTCATCCACCCTCATTTAGGATCATCATGAAAAATCACCAGGCTTCCCTGGAACGTGTGTGTGTGTGTGTGTGTGTCAGAGGAGCGTATACCCATGTAGAGTGATGCTCTGTGGAGTTTCCTGGGATTCAGACAGAATGACAATGTGCGTGCTCACGCTCACACGTCACAAGTGAGATTTAACATGAAAACATGCGCATGCAAGCAAGCGTTCATCATCAAACGGACGTCTGTGTTCATGTTCGTTTATCACGCAGACTGCAGGAGCGTCGGTATACACCCAGTATATCCTTGGGACGATGACTGTCACTGACTTGGACCAGTAGACAAATGGCAGTATCAGTCTTTTTACTGATTTGTGACAGAAGCACCTGGCGACTTCTCTGATCAGGTCTATCTCATGGACAGATGAAGGCGTCAAGCTGTGAAATATCAGGCTTCTAGTCGCCATGTGTCGTTTGTGACTGAGATGGTTCAGAGACAATTGTTTGTAGCGAATGAGAAAGGCCGACAGGGGCAGGACTTCCTTTGAATGCACACAGGTAATCACATGCGAGGATCAAATTGTAGATGAATGAAGGAAAGGGGGCAGATGCTCTGAGGACAGCCAGTGGCAGTGGTAAAATGGAATCTTACAAGTGATACTAAATGACGAGCCATTTGGGAGCTAAGAGCCGGCTGGGGTAAAGGGCCGGGGTCTCCCATCACGTCAGAATACATGAATCGGATACAAGACGGAGAAAGGGAAACCAAACGTGTTGATTTGTCATCGCCTCTGTAGCGTCTGTATGTTGATGTTGTTGATGTATACAAGTGTCAGACAACTTTGTGGTTCATGGTTCATGGTCTGGGACCCTGGAACTTTCTTTGGATGCCTGGGAATATTCTGGAAATGAACGTATTCAAAGGAATCATGTGCTTTTAAACACCACAGGAACCTGAGTCAGAGTTACAGACACACAAAGATCACATGTGTTATTCAGAATTTGCTCCCCCCCCCACCCCACCCCCCTCCCCCACCCCACTCATTTTTGTTTTTTGCAGGATATAAAGGATTTCAAAGACAAGCGCCTCCCTTGGGTGGTGACACTATAATGTCAGATATTCTGCTTTCATGGCAGCGGGAGAATGTGATTTATGCAGCAAACACCAATGATTAGATCTTTCTTTGTCTTCACTACGTGGGACACTTCTTCTGTAGGACAATGGTTGTGTTTCATGATGATTCATACATTTTTTATTTCTGTCGGTTTTATTACTGATTCATTTGAATGGAAGCTCACATCTTGGGATGCACTTTGTACAATGAACAGACTGAACACAAAGCGAAACATGACTTTCTCTTCTCCACATTTGAACTGGTTCCACCACCAATTTTATGTGATAATGACAAAATATGTATTGGTTATATTGCCGACAAATTTAATTTACACCCCTCTCCCTGTCTTCAGTGGGGAACTATTATGCTGACTGAGCAAGATTGTGGTTTCCGGTTTGGCTGAACTAACCCAGAACACCTTCAGAGGGATTGTCCATGTGCTGCTGGACTCTGACACCCAGTGTTCTGGGCGTTTGGTTGTTCCTGTGTGAGAAACCTTCCTCTGTGCAACATTCGTCCCCAGACTGAGAAGTAACAACCCAAATACGTTCATGCCAAAGATATCAGAAGGGTCCATCTTCATCCCCAGGTGTATTTCAAGGGAATACGTGTGAAATCGAGCAGTAGAGTTGGAGCAGCAGCTTGGAGATGACAGTTTCTTGACAGTCCTGCTGACACTGTTCATCTCTAACTTTGGCCTGAAAAAAGTAGCTCGTCTTTGTAGATTTGGACGACGGCAGCAGACAAGTATATCAAGATGAACATGAGTGTGAATAACTTTTAGTTAACAGGGAGAGAAAGAATCCATTTCAGCTTTGTCCACAGTTCTATCAGAATTTCATTCAGGTCGGGTTTCTGTAATTGTTGTGGTCAGTTAACATTGTCCATTCCACAAGAATACACTTGCAATCGGCGAGTGTACAGCGAAGGCTTTAACTTATTTTTGTTAGACATTCAGGTATAAATCAGACCACCTGTTCCAGAGAGAACAGAGGTGCCAGATCATGTTAAATTCACCTGAAAGTCACAACCTTACTGCAGAGTTCTTAGATCCATTTTTCCAGTTAAAACTCCAGCGGCTGAATTTTGGAGCATCTGCCCTCACTCTAAATGCCTGGAATGATCGAGTAGACCAGAAATAAAAAGCATTGCCATATTTTTAAGAGCCCTCCTGGGTGGGGAAGTACTACTACTACAGCACTACACCAACGTCATAACCAAGAATAGTGGAAGTAGAGGCTCATTCCCAACCGTGTATAGGCTGTTCAATCAGGTCCTCACTGACGCTCAGCAGCACTGTTTGGTGCCTTGTTCATCCCATTTATATGAATTAGGGATGACTAAACAATAGGAACACCCAGTATAATGGCCCTGCAGATTACATCCTCCAATGCGACCGTTAAATTGAACCAGCATGTTTCTTACAGAATACAGTAGGTTTTCACTCACCTGCAGAGAGCCAGGCTGCTGGTCAGTGCTGTTGTATGTGGCCCTCCGTTTGTCCCCATCGTCTGATACAGTGGCCGCAGTCAATTGATCAAAAATAATACATTAGTGTGGAAAAATAGAAAAATACGTGCAATTACAAATCTGCATCTGCAGCTTCAGCACCATGGACAGTGTCATTGATTTCAGAACCCCAGAGAAGCTCAAGACGTCCCACCGATGAGCCATTTCCTGTCCCATTAGCGGACTGAAGCAGGTCCCGGATCTATTATTGGACACGATTATGCCCCTGTCGTTACTTGGTAAATATTACACCGATTTTTTTTACCCCACTGAGTCCCTCTAGTGACACATCCATGATATTAATGTTGTATGGGACCCCGGGCACTACTTCATGATCATGGGGCTCATGAGGTCATTGATTTGTGTCAGTGAGATCCTTTTAATCCCAAACCGCGGTGGGTTGTCAGTTAAGAGGTGATGCTATTTATTAATCATTCCAGGGGGCTGCTCACCATCCACTGGACAGTGCTGCACTGCTGCTGATACTGTTTTCCAATCAGGATTTTATTTCAATGAATGAAACATAGTGGATGGCGGTGGGAGAGGCGGGCATGCAGGGGAGAGGGAAGACAGGAAGTGTGTTCATACCAACCTCACAAACATCCCACTGTGTCCCTATACCAACAACACACACACACATCAGACTGGAGACAGATGACATGAACTGACTGAGAGATGAAGGAAAAACACACATACACCCGGAGCCTGCTGCCTTCAGTCACCCATAGACACTCACACAGCTTGTCTGCGAGGAACTTTCTCTCAGGTGCAGTAGGAGCAGTATTTAAAGCGTGGAGTTAATGGGATGGAAGTTGAGGGGTTTGATGTAGTGTTTTCATTACAAGCAAAAGATCTCTGTTCCACTTGTGATATGGGGTGACCACTCTCCTTTATGTAGCCGATGAATCATCCTCTGTGGGGAGATGTTTCCCTCCCTGAGCCCGATTAAGTCGCTGAAAGATTTAGTCAACTTAGTCCTTCCAATTCTGCACTTTGTCAAGTGCTTATCACTTTTCTTCATGCTTCATCATGTGTGAGCAAAGCCAGCACTGAAACTCAGTCCACTTCACTGAGATACCATATTAGACTGTGTGTGTGTGTGTGTGTGTGTGTGTGTGTGTGTGTGTGTGTGTGTGTGTGTGTGTGTGTGTGTGTGTGTGTGCGTACAGGCTCGCACCTGTAGCATCTGCCACCTACCTGCTGTGCTCGCTCAGCTGCCGGTAATTCATCATCACAGCCACCTTCTGCCATCACGTCCAATTATAAGTCGATTAGCAGGCAGACGCATTCACACCTGACGATCCAGTTTCACTTCCCATTATTGCCGGACGCATCCTGACTGTCTTACGTAACTTTGGAAGAGGTGTTATTTTTCTGAGATTGACAGTGTGACGTGTGTGTAGAAGGCCGCTGACAGTTGACTTCTCTTGAATACGGATGGGAAACGAAACAAGGAAAACATGCTGGAGCAAACCTACAATAGATACAGTATAAAGAGCTCGAAGCTAAAAAAACACAGTGACTCTGAGACTCTCTTAGTGTCATTAGTGACTGCAAATGAAAACAATATTAATAGTGTATTTTATTTCTGCCAAAAGATCCCTCTAATTACTGCGCACTGCTCATTTCCATTGGGTAATGAGTTGCTCCGAGGCTGCTTGCTGAGAAATCATGGCATGTATTTCAGATGTACAGTAGGCTTGTCTCTGACATACTTTCTGTGAGCGCTATGAAGCATCGGTGAATCATTTACTGAATCATTTGCTCTTATCTAGGAACTCCCACATCCCCCCAAAAGAAGTTCTTGTGGAGTTTACATCTGTGACGTCGGCTTTTCTTGTCCCCAGGCTTTGTGCTGAATAAACTCACATTACACAAAGTAGAGAGTCAGACTCATCTGCAGCCCTGAGCACACTCATCACTCGCTTTCCCCTTAAGGACTCGAGCCAGCGCTCATTCAGTCTTTCTGCGCACAGAAGCACGTTTCAACATAACGTGTCTGCCGGTGCATGATGGCGCTGCCATGTTTACATGCACACATGCAAATGTACACTTTGATGTACTGTTGTGTCCGGAAATCAGTCACAGTTCCTGATCCCTCTTCTTCCACCTGTTATACAAACCGTTAGTTTTACTTTGGACAAACTGCTGCTATTTGTTTTGCTTGTCCTGTTATTGAGCTTCACAAACTTGAGTGTTTTTCCCACTCAGGTCTTCCTTGCGTGCATTTGGTGATTCTCACCACTGCTGTACACGAGGTAACAAACAGTTGCTCAGCCTGAGGAACCTTATCATCCATCATCCACTGACAGCTGCTACACTGATGAGAGATCTTGTACAGTTGGCTGCTCATGCGGGATCCTGTTATCGGCGCTGTGGCGAGCAATGGGTGTCATTTCAGAATAAAGATCCTGATCACACCTGATGTGTTCGAGATCTTCAATAAAGACCGATGGTCAATCTGACTTTCAGCTGTGGGACAACCCATGTGTTTTTTATAAATGTCTGTTTTTATGAATCAAGTTGTGAGGAGAGCTGAGTTACTTCTGGGTTTGCCAGGAGAGTCATATGTTCTTCAATCCTCGCATCAAGCAGCCCGATCTAATGAGGACCAAACTAGAGTTTCAAAGTTGGTTCAGAGAAAGCAGAAAGTAAGGCTCCCTTATGAATGCTAAGAACAGGGGCTCTTTATTCCAGGCTCTTTACGTTTTTAAAAGGAGTTGTGCTGCTTTTTTGCTAAGGTGACTCATTGCATTGTGCAAGTCTCTAAGTTTAATTCCCAGACATAAATAAGACTTAAGCAATCCCAAAGTGAAATGTTCATAGGAGGTGCACTCCTCTTTGTAACCATTAAAAGCCTCAAACAAAGTGAATTACATATGAATTTATATTACAGCTGGACAGTATTTTATTAGAAATGCCCTCAGGCAACCAGAGTGTGTGTGTGTATATATATATATATATATATATATTTTTTTTTTTTTTTTTTGCACACATTTTGTTTTTATAATTAA
>JBBMJM010077592.1:2500-16985 GCA_037832705.1 Centriscus cristatus
TCTGTCCTCTCAGTCAGCGGTTAATGGACCCCTGTGGTACCACTGACAGAACCGAGGCAGTGCAGTCTCTACCGGCTTGGTTGAGCAGCAGGAGACATCGATGGGATCGACGGTAGGCCGTCACAATGGTCTTTACCTTTACCTGCATCGAGGGGGTCAGTGGTGACCACAGATGCTTCACTCGCATGTCTGGGATCTGTCTCGGAAGGCAGAATCGTGCTGGAACTGAAGGCAGTCCACCAACTCTTTCATCCCTTCACATCAGGACAGGAATGTCTTGGTGAGAATAGACCGCTCTGGACAGGTCCGGCCCTACCCAGAAAGGAGGCACCTCCCCTCCCCTCTTTTGGATTCGGTATAACGAGGCTTAGACCGACCTTCGCTCCTAGTTTGGAGGTCAGACACGGCATCCCAAACAGAGGTTTTTCAGCTCTGGCTCGACCCCTTCTCAGCCCCTCCCTAGTTGAGGCTGTCCTGAGAGTCCTGGTCACAGGGTCCCCAGTATAGTTCAGCTGTGTAGCGCTGTGATTTCTTTCTCGAGCACGGGGTGTGTGCCTCTCCCGGTGGTACTAAGGTCTTGGACGCAAGCCCCTTGAGTAGGGCTCACTGGGGTGCTGTGATACAAATGTTTTTTTTTGTATGGATGGGGCCATGACACAAGCTTCTCAGCTGGTAGCATCTGTGCTAGTCGTGCCATCAGGATCCTTACATGAAAGGAAAAGGATTTGTTGTGTGCGTGCACAACTACTACCACTGCACACTACTTGATGTTGAAACAATTTTCAGCAGTTTAATACATTTTAAATACAAAGAATGTTATTCGTAGTTTTACTAATAAATACGTTTATGTAGCTACTGTTAGAGCATTTTAGGTGTCTAAAGTTTTAAATAGAAAGAATTAAGTTTCAGTTTAACCAATTTAAATGTTTTGTTAGTTTTTCTAGGTTGCGGTAAGGATTTCTTTTAAGGGATTAGATAACTACGATTTTTGTTGATGGTTTTCCTTTTGATACAGAATGTCATAGGGGGCTAATTGGGTCTTCGGACATCGTTTGACTGTCGCAAAACACAGTATCATTTTCCGCACATGCAGAAAAAAAGACATATCAGGTTTCCTGTACGGATCGGGTAACGACAGTAGCATCTGTGCTAGTAGCTTCTTAGCTAGTGGTGCAAACACCGGACCTGAAGCAGACACGAGTCCGTCAGGAAGTGGCCGTCAGCTAACCGGCTACAGCGGCCGGAGTTGGACAGAAATCGGACAGAAGCATTACTACATTTTGAGGACATATGGGGCAGACAAGTTGAGGACAGAGACACACCGGAGACACTCACCCGGAATAGTGGCGCATGACTTCTTCTGTGGGCATAAGCTTTACCGCGCAGTGCTGCCACCTGCCGGACTGGAGTTCAGCTAGTTTATGTTTCGTCCAAATGTTGACCAACTGCAGAAAAACAGCGATGACCTCTGAATTCATTGGCCTTTATAGAGAAAATGTATCAACTATCAGCCAGATCTTGATTTATTAAGTTCTGTTCTCATTCAATTTTTTCACATCTGCACAGCAGCAGGTCATGTCTGGGTCCTCTGTGCTCTGGTGTCCTTTCGGGTCCTCTGTGCTCTGGTGTCCTTTCGGGTCCTTTATAGTGATGTGTCTTCCAACAGATTGACACCACAGTCACAAATGCAGCGACACACTGCCCTGCTTGTATTTCTTCAACACTGATCAAACTTTAAAAAAAAAAACAAATTGAACAATGATCATACAGGAACATCAAACATGTCCATGTAAAAAATACTCTGATAGTAAAACAAGCACTCCTGTTAAAAACACCCCCCCCACACACACAAGCAGGAACGCCAACATATCCGACACATGTCCGTGATCACGTGACTTGAACAAAAAGGCCGGTGAGGTCTGAGTGGGTGCAGGCAGCGGTGGGGCAGCTCAGAGTTTCTCCTCCTCTCGCAGTCGACTGCTCAGTCTGTCCAGAACCACGCTGAGCTCCATGTTCTTGTTCAACTTGAGGTACAAGTCCTTCCTGATTGGATGGATGGTCAACCAATCAGAAGCCACCTCTGCCAGAAGACGCACATGTTTCTCCATCTCACCTAGAGATTGAGAGGAACAGATCAGCTCATTGCTCGAGGAAGTCGTGTCTGAGTTGACCCAGACTCGACCCACCTGTGCTGAGAGCAGATCTGTAGCTTGCTCGCGTCCTGTTACAGACCACTTCCATGGTCAAAGCCGGCTTCTTCTCAGCCACAAACACACTCCGCACGATCCTGGCCAGCTCCCCGAGGCGTGACATCATCAACAGGCGCTCCTCCTGGGAGGAGCTTCGAGTCATGGCTGCCTGCAGCTTGTGGACCTCCTTCGCCCGGATCTGAAACCACAGCGACACTCACTTTTAAGACCTGACCACACGGACTCTTTCTCTTCCCTCTTGGCATCATATCAAGAATGTTTAGATCCAAATGGATCCATCTATCGATTTGGACAGGCTGTACTTCATCTTCCAGACCTGTAGGTGGAACTGACGTTCACCAAAAACAGAAGACAGTGGAGCTG
The DNA here is from genome assembly GCA_037832705.1 of Centriscus cristatus. Taxonomy (NCBI): domain Eukaryota; kingdom Metazoa; phylum Chordata; class Actinopteri; order Syngnathiformes; family Centriscidae; genus Centriscus; species Centriscus cristatus. The sequence continues at coordinate 5,074 of JBBMJM010077592.1, forward strand.
CGTTGGGCAAATAGAAGCTTCCAAAACAAGATTTGACAAAAAAGGAAGACAAATTATGCCAGCTGTGATAGTTACTATGGTAACAAGATCCACTCTGTCAGCCGCTGTCACGTGAAGTAAAGAAACACTGAACTGAAAAAAACCCACAAGCTTCAACATGAAGCTACGAGACAGACGCACAAGAACGCACAGACTCTATCAGCTGCAGCACCAGCACACAATGGACTGAATGGTTCTTTTCTAATTAGATCTCAGTGACATCACACCCAAGTTCAAACGTGAGACCAGGTTTGTCCATTCAGACGATGGACTTTACACAACAGCGTCCACGGTGACGTGGATCAGTTCGACTGCCCCCCCTCCGATGAACTCCCTCACTGCACCTACCCTGTCCAACAAGGCCTGAGGAACTCCTCTGAGGGCTGCTGGGACCAGAGCTGCTGGAGCGGCCGGAGCTGCTGGAGCGGACGGAGCTGCTGGAGCGGACGTGTCCTCGGTCAGTGCAGCTTTGTCCTCTGTCCTCAGAGCCAGAGACACCAGAGCCTTCTCCATCTGTGTGCACACACACACACACACACACACACAGTCATACACAACCGAGGTCACACCCACAGAAGCTCCCTGGTACCTTGGGCGTGATGAGGGACCGGGCCTTGTCCAGAACCTCCTGAGCCGTGGCGGTTCTCTCCGTGTGAGGAGGAGGAGGCAGCGCGGCGCTCAGCACAGCTGGGACCGTGTCCACGTTAAAACGAGGGTGCCAGCGACTCAGTTTGTCCTCTGGGACACTGAGCGGAGGGACCAACGAGGACAAGAAGACCTACAGACACACATCTCCACTGTCAGCTGCTGCTCCACGCACATGTGGAGGAGTCAGAAGGAGAGGAACCTGGTGGTGCTGCTTCACGATGGAGATCAGGTTCATGTGGAAGGTCCGTCGTCTGTCGAGGAGGACGGAGGCCGACAGGACGGGGCGCTGTGTGGCCGGGTCTGTGGAGCACGCACACACTTCAATGAGGAGGTCCACAGCCAATCACAGGTCGTGACAGAACGTCAGACACTGAGCGGGTGAAGGTACCAGAGGGGATGACGGGCTCCACAGTCAGCTGGTAGTCGCTCTTCTTCATGCTGCTGTGGAACGTGGGGATGTTGTTCTCCTGCCTGAAGGTGAAGGCGTCAGGGAACACCGTCTTCATCTGGCCCACATGCTGCTCCTCAAACCTCCTGCAGACACAAACACACTGGAGCTCAGTGCTCAGCCAGCAAACATGACCTATGACCCCATCGCTGCCCCCCACCTACTTGTGCATCATGTCCTGAACGCCCTGTTTGATCTTGGAGAAGGTGGCGGTCTCACTGCGGTTGTAGAGCATGGCGACCACCGTGTCCATACTCCGGAACATCTCAGCCAGGACCTTGTAGTGATACGGCAAGGTGAGGCCTGGGGGGGCCTCCTGGGCGAGGGTGTGGTAGCGCTGGTATGCTGGGGGGTCGGTGCTGAAGGTCACGAGGACAGGTGGTTCAAATGTGGACTTGAACGTGCAGCAGCTGCTGGAGAACGTGGACACTCACCTCTCCTCACTCGGTGTCTCGCTCTCCTTGGACTCCCTCTCGTCCTTCCTCCGCTGAGCTCTCGCTGCGAGTTCTTTAGCACGTGCTACTCTGGACTTGAGGGCGGCGGCACCACAGCTGCTCCCGGTGGCGCTGGAGACACTCGACGAGGGCGGCGTCAACGTAGAGGAACATTCCCTGGTCTTCTGAGGATCTGAACCGGCCTCCTGACGCACCAGCAAAGGAGACAAGGTCTTCATCATCACACACATCTGTGGACCAACAGAACCTGACAGCCAGCGATTGGCTGGCTGTGGTGATTGGATCTACTGTGTCCTGGGGGCATGTGGGGAAATCCATTTAGGATTTCGCAAAGCACATAAAGGCTTCATATTGTTTAGGACAGGTGATGTCATTGATGGTTCTTTCAGCGGATTTCAGCGGTTATCGATACCTGCGTGTACTCACAAATCATGGCTTAGTGTTTTGGTGAGTTTTCACAGACAAGATAGTTTCCAAAGAGGAACCAACTGAACCCAGCACAGCAAAGTTCTTTTTCTTACTAGAAATTAATACTAAATACATTAAAACTAAAGCTAATTAAAGTTAGTTATCCAAAGTAACTGCCCTGTTCTCTGCTCCCAGTCACTGCCTTAACTCACTGTCTTCTTGTGACTTACTCACTACTGTTCACAGCCTAACCAACTCTGGTTGGTGGGTTTATTTCGGGATTACTCCCTGTGTGTGTGTGTGAGAGAGACCTGGGGCTCAGGTGGAGGGAGGACCAGTCTCTTCCTCGCCGCTCTCTGCGGACCGTGAGTCCTGTTAGCTTTAGCTTGCCGGCTCTTCTTGGCGGTGCTGTGGTCGGCGGCAGCGGAGGACGCTCCAACAGCGAGGCCGGCAGCGCTCCGCTTCGGTGTCCGGGGGCTGCAGTGGTGCGGGTCAGGGCTGGGGGCGGACTCCCCCTCACCGAGTCCCGCTGCCTCGTCGATAACTCGGAGAAACTCTTCGTGGACGGAAGACGGAGACCGGGGCGCGGAGGCTTTGTGGCTGCGGGTCTTTGCGGAGCTGCGACCGGTGGGGCAGCTCTTCTTCCGCTGGGAGAAGAAGTCCGTCACTCGCGCCTGAGCCATCTGGCTTCGGTGGACACACGGTGAACAAAGACGTGTTGCTTCGAACAACAGACGCCGGAAGCGCTCACACGTCTCACCGGAAGAAGAAATGAACTTTCGCGCACAAATTTAGCTCCGCCCCCTCAGAGTACGTGACCATCGGGCGACGCCTTTTTTTAAACGTGTAAAGACGTTTTATTGTGATCCACTGAAGTCAGTAATACGAACGTGTCGGTGTTGTGTCTGTGGTAACACGTCTGTCGGCGGAACGTGTGAGTGGTTCTGTGACGTGTTCCACGAGTCCCTCATTATCCGGTTTGATCTGTTCATCACGTTTCACAATAATCCAGGTGAAAGTTCCAGCGTTCCGACACACACGTTCCTGTTGGTCTGAGCTCTTCGCGCTTAACAGCTGTGTGTGTGTGTGTGTGTGTGTGTGTGTGTGTGTGTGTGTGCGCGCGTTCTGTACGGCAGAGGGCGCACACACATACACCGTTTTTCCGACAGGTGGGGCAACTAAAACTGCGTGCGCGCGCGTGTGCGCGTGACGGAGGAGGAGGAGGGAGTGTCCAGCTGGAGAACAGTTCCTCTGTGAACCTCCTCACCGATGAATCACATTTTCCAGAAGAACTCGAGCAGAACTCTACACAGACGGAACCTCCGCGGGACTCGGTCCGAGCCGACAGCGGGCCATGTGAAGGTTCCTGTCCAGTATCGATCCGATCCGATGGATTATTGATCTGCTGATATGGAGCTTCGGGTGGTCGTATGGATCTTCTCCTGTTTCCTGCTGCCGACCGTCCTCCTGGCAGGTACTGTGCTGTGTGTGTGTGTGTGTGTGTGTGTGTGTGTGTGTGTGTGTTACGCGCGCGCGCGCGCGTATTGTGTCCACAAGCCGGAGGAAAGTTTTTCCAGTCGAGTTTCTGTTCCTGCTTTGAAACTTTTGAGTTTCCACATGAGATCATCACCGAACAGACACGTCACGACACGCGCGCGCGCGCGCACACACACACACACCCACACACACGCCGATCTATAAAAGCAGTGAAAGCAGCGATTAGTCGTTGACATGTGGAGGCTCGTTGAGTGTGTTTGACATTTTTAAATTTAATTCTATTTTTGTAACATGTGTTGCGTTCAAGTACGTATTATTCGCAAGAACATTCTGCAGCACTGACATGAAGGAAATATGATATTTGGGGGTTGAGACACACCGAAGTGAACTGGGACTGAGTAGGACACACTGAGAATGACGGAGAGGATGTGTCACCGAGAAGAGACTCTACTGTGGACAGGTAGATCAGGTGGGAGTGGCCACGCATCCTCCAGCTGAGACAAACATTCATTGTTTTAGTTGTAGAACAGACCAGTTGTGTTGTGTTGGTTCAACGTGAGAGACTGAGGTTCAGCTCAGGTGTATTTAAGGTTGCAGCCAAAGCTCCAGCGAAGGCAGGGGTGTCCAAACTGCCCTCTAGAGCCCCCGATCCCGAAAGTTTTAGATGTCACCCTGCTCCAACACACCCCATGACCTGACTCAGGCTCTGTGAAGTTCTGCGAAGTTCTGGCAAGGTGCTGATTGGAATCAGGTGTATTAGAACAGGTGACATCAAACACCTGCAGGACAGAAGGCTGGTAAGGGTCATTTAAGACTTCACCTAAGGGCTATTTTAGGGTTGGGATTCCACATTGGTTGCGGTGAAAGTGATGAACACAAGTTGTGTGTTAGTTAGGGTCATGTCGTGGGTTCGGGGTTTGGATTAGGGATTATTGTCCAGGGTTTGTGTGCTGACGTGTTCTTACTGTTTTCATGTTGAGGTTAAGGGGTTAGAAGTCAGGGGCGAGGGCAGAGCCAGCACATGTTAGGGCTGCCGTCATCCTGCACCCAAGGAAGGAAAAGGGAAAGAAGAGAAAGGAAAAACAAAAAAGACAGAGGAACTGTAAGGTCAATGTGATGAAGTGAGTGAAATTCATATTTGAATTTATCATAGTAGTAGTACTCATCGTTGGCACCAGCTTCTGGAGGGGGCAGCAAAGGTCGCAATCGCACAAACAATAGCAGCAAAAAGATTTCAAGACATGAATTTCATCTCCACAGAGAAGATCTCGCAGACACAAGTTACACAAATACGCCCACAGAGTCCGTTTCAGAGTGAAGCTGACAATTCAAACACTGAATGCTAACAAACATGCCAACAAACAATATAGAATTGAAAAGTGTCGGCGATTCATCGGGTCCATGGCAACATCGGTAGCAGCAGCAACAAATCAAACCGCTTTCACCTGTTTTACAGCGTTGAGTGTAACATCACTGTCTCTGTCTCTGACTTTATCTTTGTTCCTTTCGCTCTGCACTCGGTTGTTATTACAATTGATTCATGTTAGAATGTTATTTTAAATGACTGTTTTAAGTTTTGGGGGCATCACAAAGAAGCTGTGTTCAGGGCACAACTGCAATATTTTGTGATATTCCACTACTGGGACTGATGCGAGGGGTTGAGGGGGGGGTCTTGCCTCGGACACCGAATTATTCAGGGCTGGCACCAGGTTATGGTTCCTGTGTAGAGTCACTGTCACCGTGCACTTGTTTAGGTTCGGGAGATTACGGATTCGGGGTTAGAGGTTAGGCTTTGTGTGCTCAGATGTTTAGGGCTAGGGGTCAGGGGGTCAGGGTTCTTTTGTGACACTGTTCTCACGTAAACACGTTAACTTCTATTGAAAACTACTCCTGTTTTGTTGACTTTGCTGCAGTAACGTACATTTCCTCACTGAGACAAAAAAGGCTTATCTGTAACACACACACACACACACACACACCAGCATTAAAGAGGTGTGGTTCCGAGTCAAAGAAGAGGGTTCCTCTGCACTCATAAATGTAAAGATACCGTGTGCGTGTGTGTGTGTGTGCGTGCATGTGTGTGTAAAACGGCAGCAGTCTTGGAAAATTCTTCATGTCTGTGAGGTGGAAACATTTATAGAGATTCCAGCCGTCGTTCTAGGAGCACTGAGAAATACCCAGAGTGAGTGTGATCTGTGTGTGTGTGTGTGTGTGTGTGTGTGTGTGCAGTAACACACACACTGAGTACTCCGAGTACTGCTGCAGTACACAGAGTACTCAGATGAAAGCGTGTTATCTTGTGAGGACAGTGTTGGTGCGTTTGGTTGTGTTTGTTGAACGGGGCAGCCGGGTGGAGTCCTGATGTTTTTACTTCACGTGTTTGTGTGTGTCCTCTGTCAGTCCTGGTGTCTCCACCAATCCTCCTTTGTTCCACCTCAGTCCCCCAACAGCTCATGCATTTATTTCCCTGACTCGCTGTTGTTTCTGATGTTCCCGATGTTGTTCATGTTCCTGCTCACGTGCTGTCGCGGAGGTTGACGCGGAGTCTTTGTGTCTGCAGCGAGTCTCGTCCGGTACAACGTCCTGTCTCTGGTCTACTTCCTGTACGTGCTGCTGCTGCCGTGGTTCCTGCGTCCCAACAAACACTCAGTCACAGGTGAGTCCGTCCTGGAAGCAGCAGCTGAACGCAGCGAGAAGATCAAACATCTCTGAAACCTCCACCCCTCAGCTCACCATCTGTCTGATTGTCCAAACAAACTGTCGATCGATGGATCAGCTGGTGGGCGGAAGACACACACACACACACACACACACACACACACACACACACACACACACACACACACACACACACACTCACACACACCTTGTGTACTTGATGTGTGTGTGTGTGTGTGTGTGTGCAGGCCCCACGGCTGGTTTCGTCCAAGCCGTGTTGTACACCAGTGGGCTGTTTCTTCTGGCTCACGCCTGCTTCCAGACGGTTCTGTTCACCTACCCGCCGCTCAACATCGCCATCGGAGAGAACTGTTCCAAATGGGACACGATCAGCAGACACATCGGCCTGTCCAGGTCCGTCAGCGCACGGGACGCCGCCGACTCTCCCACACCTGACTGACACCTGTGTGTGCGTGCAGGCTTCCGCTGGACGACCTCTGGAGTGTGTTACGCCTCCTGTGTCCTGACCTGGTGGTGTGTCTTGTTGCCCTGGTAACCGTCCTTCTGTGTTGCCGCCTCGGCAGGAACAGAGAGATGGTGGCTGCTGCACTCATCACATCAGTGAGTCATGTGACGTCACCTGTTCTCACACACCAACGCTTGTTCGGAGACACACAGCTGTTTGTCCAACAGCACCAGCAACGAGCTGACGGAGGGTGACAGCACCACCTGCTGGACGTCAGCTCTAGAAACACTCGAGGGTGGTGGTGGTGTGTGTGTGGGGGGGTGGCAGGAACTCATTAGTGGTCTTTTTTATCTCAGCTGGAAGACAATCTATCCGAGGATGAGGAGTGTGAGGAATGTGAGGAAGAGGAAGACAACGGTGAAGAGGAAGACAACGTTGAAGATGCAGTAAATGAAGAGGGGAGGGCGTCACCTGACCCAATTGATCATGCTTCAACCAAGGCCAAGCAGCCAACTGTCCGGAATCTGGTCCAGAAAGTTCTGCGTGACCTGGCAAGAATGTTGGCCGTCATCCTGCTGGCTCTGGCTGGTGCGAGCTATAGATACCTGTCCCCCTGTCCCCCTGTCCCCCTGTCCCTCCTGGCCTTGGCCTGTGGTTTCCTTTCTCCACGTCCTCCTGTCCTCTTCCACTACTTCTGCTCATCTCAGAACTCGTTCAGAAAAGGGCAACACATCGAGCAACACGTACTTGACCACCATCTATTGACCACGCCCACACAGTAACACACCCAACTCGACCACGCCTATATAATGACCACACCCACTTCATACAAGACAACATGTCTTTGTGTCAGATGCTTCACCTTCGTTCCGTTGACCGTCCCTAATGTCCCCTCAGGTATCACGCTGCCATGTGCCTTCTCAGCAATCTACTTCCTGTTGTTCATTGGCTTGTGCACCTGGTGGGCGTGTCACCTGCCCATCAGTCACCTGGGCTTCAACGCACTCTGTGTGTTGGTGGGCTTCTTCAGCGCCGGCCATATGCTGTGCCTGTACCTGTACCAGACGCTGCTGGCCCAGGCCTTGTTCCCCCCCCACAGCCTGTGGGCCAGGTGAGGCCCCCCCAGGGAGCGCCACACCACATCAGCTAATGCTAAGCTAATGACAGCAGGTAACACACAGTGAATGAGCCCCACCCTTTTGGTCTCCACCTCTGCAGACTGTTTGGACTGAAGCACATCATCGTCCCTGGAAACTGCTCCGCCCTCGACCAGCTCCACCTGAACGACCAACACGACTGGCCCGTGTACGTCAACCCCGCCATCCTCCTCCTGCTCTACCTCACCATGGTAACCGTTCTCAGGACAGGACGCCGGGCGACATCTCACCAGGTATCGTCTGTCTGCTAGTAGTAGTACATCTACTAGTGCTGCTACTACTACTAGTACCAGCACTAGCAGTAGTAGCAGCTTTAGAGTACTAGGACACGTGGACCCGTTCCAGTAACCGTTCCTGTTGTACATGTGATGTTGACGTCCAGGTGAGGGAGAAGCTGAGTGACACCGGAGACGACCAGGTGGAGTTACAAGCTCTCAATCATCCACACAATGATGATGACACACAGGTAGATGCTCTCACACCTTTACGTGTGTGTGTGTGTGTGTGTGTGTGTGTGTGGTCCGTCCGTTACCTGCTGCTGATGAACGGATGAATGTCGTGTCGCCGCAGTTCAATCTGCTGTCTGTGGGAACTGGAAACAGCCAAGTACCAACAGACCCCAGAGACGCCGAAGCCAACCTAGGTAAGAACGCCATTCATACGTCCACTGTAGGGATGGAGAGATTCACCGATTTGAATCGGTGGTCCGATACAGACGTTGGCGATGCATCTACACCTGTGGCTTCAATGTGCATCAGCTACAGCTGCTGGGGAACTGACCGACGTAGCGTTCGTAGGGCGTCCGTATCAGTAAAATCCCTGGTTCCATCGGTTAATACATTGTTTAGCTCCTCTGCACCCGTGTTTTTGAGAGACCTTGAATGCACCATGAATGCATTGAGACGTAGTTTGAGCTGCAGCAACAAATAGATGGAGGGAGAAAACAGGCGAGAACCAGAACCAACAAAGACACACAATCGTACAGTTTTGAGAAGGAAAATGGGAACGTTGACATGATTCACCGTGCTGCTCTACGTCAGTCTTAGCTGACGGGTCAGTGTGCATCAAACGGGTTAAAGGAAACCTGCATCGTGCCTTAAAACTGTTGAACTCACCCCCTGCCATTGATTAACCCACGTATATCATGCAGCAGCATGACAAACATGGCAACTCGCATGAAAAGGGAGGTGGTGTGGTTAGAGAATGAGATTAAAACAAATGGAATGAAATTCTTTTTTAGTTGGATTTATTGGTTTGATGCATAGAAAAGATCAAATTCATCCCACACAGGGAAAACAAGTGACGCTTACAAACCAGATGTGTATGTTCTTTGCATTGTGTCGAATCGTTGGGAATCATGCATGAATTAGCATCATGAACAGGAGTTGCATGGCACCGCGTTGTATCTGCAGGGCGCCACTGGATCGTTACTGTGTCTTATCACTGGCAGATCAGCGTCAGTGGTCAGTTCACAGTTCACTCCTGCACCATTGGCACATTGGCTCCCGTTCACTCCTGCATCTTTCACATTCCTGCACTGGTCCACAGCAGCACGTTGCAGCTGCAGGAAATGTGTGAAAGATTTTCTCAATTTCAGGTGTGTGGGAACTAACTCACTCACTCACTCACACATTAAACACACTCTTGTCTCGTTTCTCCAGCAGATGACGCCTACAGCAGTGAACGGAATGAAGGTCCGTTCTTCCTCCTGCGGAGGGTCGTGATGCAGCAGAGCTACGTCTGCGCTCTGATCGCCATGATGGTGATTGACCACTTCATCCCCTCATGATCATTCACCTCCACACCTGAATGATCTTGACAAGCCTTAGGACACCATCACCTCCTGTGTGTGTGGGTGGTGTTTAAAGTGCTTCTCCTGTCCAGGTGTGGAGCATCACTTACCACAGCTGGCTGACCTTTGTGCTGCTGCTCTGGGCCTGTATCATCTGGATCATACGCGCCAGGTACAGCACCTCCTCATTCCACCTCTTAGCACCCCCCCTCACAGCACCTCCTCATTCCTCTCCTCACACCACCACCTCTTAGCACCTCCCCCTCACAGCACCTCCTCATTCCACCTCTTAGCACCCCCCCTCACAGCACCTCCTCATTCCACCTCTTAGCACCTCCCCCTCACAGCACCTCCTCATTCCACCCCTCATACCACCACCTCCTCACACACCCGTCTCTCAGCACCTCCCCTTCACAGCACCTCCTGTCATGTTCCCTGTCCCCGGCAGGCGTCACGCTGCCTCCCTGTGCTCCCCGTTCCTCCTGCTGTACGCTCTGGTTCTGGTCTGCATTCAGTACATTTGGGCTCTGGAGCTGCAGCCCGAGCTGCCGGCGGCGGTGGGAACCATGAGTCTGCGGCAGCTGGGTCTGGTCCGAGCCAAGTACCCGTGTCTGCGGCTCGGAGCGCTGGTGAGATCACAGGAGACGTTCACGTTCGCTATCTGAGCTGAAACATGAAACAACAACACCTCAATCGGTAGCAGAGTGACGACGGAAGGTTCCAACCGATGCTCCACTCGGGAGCAGGTACAGGTTCCACAGAATGTTCAGGTTCTACAGGAAGTTCAAGTTCTGCAGGAGCAGTTTCTGTGGGTAGTTCAGGTTCTACGGGTAGTTCAGGTTCTACGGGTTTTACAGTTACTACAGGATGTACAGGACCAGGCTCCTCAGAAGCATCTCATCTGTTCATCTGACATGTCTCTGTCCTCCTCCAGCTCCTCTTCACGTTGACTTTCTGGCTGCTGCTGCATCAGTCGGTGAAGGAGAACTTCAGCCACAGGGGGACAAGTGCTCCGCTGCAGGAAGTCACCACAGCAGGTTCCTGATTCAACTGCCAGAATCTTCACATGCGGATCAGCTGATCCAGTCCACGTGGACCGTCCTCAATCATCTTCTCACCTTCTTTCCAGGAGCTGCTGACGAGACCATCGTGAAGTTTCTGGGTGACATGGTGATGAGCTGCTACGCCAAGTACTGGATCTACGTGTGCGGAGGGATGTTCATCATGGTCTCCTTCGCAGGACAACTGGTCGGATACAAGATTGTCTACATGCTTCTGTTCCTGCTTTGTCTCTGCGTGTATCAGGTGGGTCTGCTCCCCGCTCTCAGCTCCCTGGGTCAGAACCTGTCCGTCCTGAAGGTACGAGGTGTGTGAGGAATGTGTAACGTTGCCAGGTGTGCTACTCCCTGTGGAGGCGGCTCCTGAAGCTCTTCTGGTGGCTGGTTGTCGCCTACACCATGCTGGTGCTCATGTCCATCTACACCTTCCAGTTTGAGGACTTCCCTCAGTACTGGAGGAACTTCACCGGGTTCACGGAACAACAGTAAATGCTCCTGCTCATGTTCTCACGTAGCTGTAGTAGTAAAAACATCAGTTTTTGTAGTAGTAGTAGTAGTGGTACTTTTACTTTGATGAGTATTTGTAACAATAGTAGTATTTTGTTAGTTGTAAAATAGTAGTAGCATTTGTAGTAGTTATAGCGGTAGCATTAGTACTAATGTTTGTAGTTGTAGTAGTCGTAGTAGTGTGTTACTAAGGTACCAAGGAGTGTTGCTACGGTTACCAAGTGTGTGTGTGTGTGTGTGTGTGTGTGTGTGTCAGGTTGGCGGCCATCGGTCTGGAGACCTTTGCTCTGTCAGAACTCTTCAGCAGCATCCTCATCCCTGGCTTCTTCCTGCTCGCCTGCATCTTGCAGCTCCACTACTTCCATACGCCCTTCATGAGGATCACCGACCTGGAGCACGTCCCACCTGTGCACAGTACCGCCAGCGTCCACCACAGTCCACCACGGTACCACCATAGTACCACCACAGTCCACCTGTACACCTGCTAGCCGGAAATCTGGAAAAGAAAATAACGGGTGTTGTCTTTGAACGTGTCCAGGTCAGGACAGGAGAGGAAGGCGTCTGAGGACGAGGAGGAGCTGGAGATAGGAGACGTATCTTCAGAGACAGGTGAAGATGGATGATCACTGACCACGGAGGAGCTGCTGATCATCACAAAGCCTGGAGCCTGACGTGAATACGTGGAATAAATTCTGTGTGTGGGTGTGTGTGTATGCTCTCTGTCCGTTAGTGTCCATCCCCCCCCGACCCCCTGAGGAGCTGCTGCCCAGTAAGTGGGG
>JBBMJM010077808.1:0-11745 GCA_037832705.1 Centriscus cristatus
GCGGATAAACGGTTGAAACTCAATGAACAATAGATAACTCTGACATACAGCAAAGAACATTATTTGTTGGGAGAAGTTGATATTTTTGGAGGTTTGAACATCTTGGTTGCTACAGTTGAATTCAAGTGGTTCTGGGATGTTTCATGCATGTGTCTCAGTTGAGGTCGTGTGCGTAAACTCAGCTGTGGTCCTCAAACCCTTTTGTGACATTCATGGCGACAAGCTCTCCACCTGATAATGATATTTTCTATGTGGAATACTGTAGCTGGCAAGAATTATATTCCTTGTGCACTCAACCACTTACTGCACTCACCTCGTAGGCTGACTGAATAATAATGATACTAATGTAAGTAATTACCATTAATAATTCAGCAATGTGCATCTACTAGAAATGGATTCACACTTTCCCCCAAATCAAAGCGGCTGTTAGTGTTGAAAACAAGGGGGGGCGGGGGTCATATATTTTATTCATTGTCTGTCCACATATAGAAACATTCGTTTAGCCGCAGAGGATTCGCTGAGCATGTTTTACAGCGACAGACACTGATGCGCTCTCACACTTGCTGGCTGCTGGTGGCGGAGCAGCTAATCTAGCGCTGGGAGGCTTCAGCTTTCTGATCTATGACCTTTCTAGGCAGAAATGTCTCATATGAGGATCTAAAACAAGACACATCATCAGAGAAGGACAAGAAATGAACGCACATCTCCCTCAACAGCTCAACAGCTCCTCCAAACAACAAAGTTATCGCTCGTGTTACCGTGACGGTTCTGTTTACGCAGCTGAAACATGTCAAAGGTTTCCTGTCGTAAAATGGGAACGTAAACTCTCCTGCTTCAAGCATTCCATTCGAAGAAGCTTCACATGAGCTGAACCCATCAGACACCAGAGGAAATGAGCCATAAGACAGCGTTTCATGCCGTGTTTGTCCCCAACGTGGGGTGGATGACCTTGGACTGCTGTCGTCACGTACACTGACGTGGTTGTGACATGTTCCCCCGCAGGTTAGATGCCGGGTGAGGATGACTGCGATTGCTCCCCGACTGACTCGACCCCTGAAGCCCCAGACTTTTACCACAAGTCCGTTTTCAAACAACAACCAATCTCCTGCCATCTCCAGAGAGCTTTCTCCCTCAAACCTCATTTACCACCCCACCCCACCCCACACACACACACACACACACACACACACCACCACCACCACCACCCCACCCCGTGTGATGCTTCTCATATCACCTCAATCGTTCTCCGCAAAACGGACCGGCGTCCTCCTCCACTTCCACTCTGACTGTGGTGAGAGACGACTGATTACCGACTGCGGCTTCTCCCTCCCGTCGTCACGTGTGTGAAATCACAGGAGCTTTGGCTCCTCTTCCCACTGACGCCGTGTGTCTCAGATATTAATGAAGGACCCATAACATGCGAAACAACAGAGATATTTGAACTCGTGGCGCAAACTCTCAGAGAGCTGCTGGAAAGTTTGGCACCTCTGGGGGAATCGTGTGTGTCCCGAGGCCTCATTTCTAAAATGACTTCATCCTTCATTTAATTATAATTTCAAAGAATACGGCAGGAATAATAGCTCCGCGTCTATTCTTAAACTGCGGATTGTGTCGGAAATAGTTTAGCCTCTGTTATCACGAGAAGAGCTTTTGAACGTCGCCGGCCGACTTGACAGGAAGTCATGGCTGCGTGATCTTAAGTGCACGGCTCGGGATCTCCGGCCGTCGTGTTGTGTGCCAGGAGACTGATGGAACAACGGGGCTCTGGTGTTGTCATTAATACATAATGACAGGCTGAAACACCGATCGCCATGTTGGCAGCAGCTGCAGGCTTCACAATTACAGAATGCGGTTACAAAGACTCGGGTTGGGTTAGAGCGCAATTAGTGGCCTGCGTCTGATAGGGTTACAAGCTGCAGGTCACTTGTGACAAGCGCCCTGGACACTAGACACCAGCGGAAGGCTCCGATGAGAGGTGATGGCTCAGGAGGGAGGGAAAAGAGGCAGGTGAAGATTAAAGATCAGGCACATGAACCTTCCTTGAGACCAAATAAACCCTTCTTTAGTCGATTAGTACGCGAAGCCAAAGCCATCGTCTTGTAATCGATATATATGTTTTGTTTTGTTTTTTTCAAGCAGTGGGCTTCCGCAAACAGGCTGAAGGAAAGAGAAGTCAATTAAATCGCTAAAGCAAACAGACTACTTTTTAAAGGCGGGGTAATAAAGAGCGCAAAGTCAATGAAAAAGGCCGCGGGCCTGCTGGGACATTTGGAGCTGGAATAATGAGCGAAAGAGAAGCATAATGAATGTCTCATAGCTCCATTCCCCGAGCATCTTCTCTAATGGCAACCTTTACTTTTCAGCGGCGGAATTTCACGTGTGGAGACACTAACGCTCCGCAGATTCGTCTTTGAAGTGACCCTGGAAGCCGCGGTCTGACAAAAACGCTCTGAGGGCTCTGATGACAACATGTTTCTGGAGCATTTGTTTTCAAGCGTATGGAAAATGTCCTCACTCACTCCTGAGCTGACTGCGCTGGAGCCTTTTGGAGCCTCCAAACTCATGTCCAGCATCCTGCTGCTGTGTTGTTTTAAAAAAAAAAAACTTTTCAACAAATGCCCCGACACGTGACAACATGCACGATTATCCTCATTTCCAATGAACACTGGAGGTTTGTTCATGTCTCTGCCTGTAAATCAGATAAGCTGCTTGATTTTGTTTTTTATGTCGAATCATCATTAACACAACGGATGCTGTGGTAAAACAGTCAGATGTGTCACGGGCATCATGTCATTCATGTGAGTTCTGAAATGACTGGTTGGTGTCTCGTTCCCTGCACGCACGTGAGCCAGTCACTCGACGCTTCTGCCTCAGATTAAAAATGCAGCTCTTTTAGAATAATCTCGGCTTTGACTGATGACAACCTCAGTGATGGTGGATGCTGAATAAAATGTATCCGAAATGATATTAACGAGGGTTTTTCTGCACAGTCGTTGTTCCTTGGCTTAAAGAAACACGTGAACACACAGAGAGGTCTTTTGGGGAGGGGAGTACTTTATTGTCGTTGCACCCATCTGCTGTGGCGTCGGCGCAGATAGACGTCATATTCTGTGAGTGTGACGCAGTTGATGGACACGTGCGGTGTAGTCCGACACATTCACACAACTCGACGTGGAGTCGGTCTAAAACTAGAGACAACTCCTGACACAACTTTGCCGGAGGAGGAAGTCCAAGTTCTCTTGGAGCTCTCTTACCTATCGTGGTGATCACAGTGATGGCGAAGTAGAAGGAGCCGGCGAATTCCCACTGCACTCCGGCTTTGTGCGGCTTCAGCTGCAGCACCACCTTCTCCAGCTCGTCGAAGTCCTCGTTGGACAGGTTGAAGGTCTGGCGCAGCTCCCCCTTGCGCAGGTCCAGCTCCCGGCGCTGGCTCGTCTCCTTCTGGGACTCCAGCGCGTCGAAGATCGCGGCGCCCACGATCAGGTAGGTGAAGGTGCAGACGATGAGGGCGAGGGTCCGCACGTTCTGCCTCTTCATGGTGCTCTGTCAGGGCCACGGGCGGAGGGTCGGCGCGGGTCTGGAGGACGGGGAGCTCGGCTGGCTCATGGCTGGTCTGCTCTGACGGAGCGCGGAGCTCTGGAGGCTTTATGAGCAGGAGCTGTTCGTTCAGCACCAGCCCGCCCCCTCCTCCTCCTCCTCCTCCTACCATCCCTCTCCTCTCCTCTCCTCCGCACCCCCTCCTCCTCGCCTCCCTCTCCTCCCTCTCCTCTCCTGATCCCCCCTCTCCTCCCTCTCCTCCTCCTCCTACCCTCCCTCTCCTCCTCTTTCTCCTCTTCCTCTCTTCACCTGCTCCCCTCTCTCCTTTCCTCTGCCTCCTCCTTTGCTTTCCT
This sequence comes from Centriscus cristatus, assembly GCA_037832705.1. Classification (NCBI taxonomy): domain Eukaryota; kingdom Metazoa; phylum Chordata; class Actinopteri; order Syngnathiformes; family Centriscidae; genus Centriscus; species Centriscus cristatus. Next base: position 3,891 of record JBBMJM010077808.1, read on the forward strand.
ACACCTCCTCTCTCTTCCCTCTCCTCCACCCTCTCCTATCCTCCTCTGCTCCCTCCACCCCCTCGTTACCCTTCCACCTCCTTCACTCCTTTTTCCCCTACTTCCTCTCCTCCTCCTCCTCCTCTTTCACTCCTCTTACTCACCTCCTCCCTCGCTCTGCCCTCTCCTCCTCCTCCCTCTCCACCCCTCTCTCTCCTTTAATCCTCAATCCTTGCTGTGTGCTCGTGGTGTCAACTCCTGTCTTCTGGAGTTGTAGAACACCTTTCACACCTGTGGCAGAAACTACTGTCTTACTCTCAACACACATGTAATTATAAGTATAAGTACATTATTTGGAATCATGTCGGTCCATTAAGTGAGTGAGAAGAGGCCGACATGTTTGAGATGTTGCGTCTTTCTTCCTTTAGTGATGTAGCTGATACGTAACGTGGTTCTGTCTCCTCACAGACAGATGGATGTTTTGTGTGACCCTTGTCCATGGAATAAAATCACAGTTTGAACAGCACATTCTAAACCGTCTGAAACTGCATTGCGACTGACTGGTGACCAGTTCTGAGCGGACCCTGTCTGACTTGTCAAATGTACGATTGATTCACTTAAAGGAGTTTAAAGGGTTAAAAGGTCAAGGGTGTAAACTTGCACGTCGACTGATGTTCCAACATCCAATGAAAGTCAAAAGATTGAGACTGAACAAATAAGACAAACAATAAGAAAAACAAAGCTAAAATGAACGACCAAAGTGTTGAGATGTGTTTTTTCCATTTTCAGAGTCCAGTGATTTCAGAGGCAAAAGTGAAAGCAAATGAATGAATGTCCTGATATTTGTAAATGTAGAGTATTTATAATGGCGTCAGACTGAGTGAGGTTCATTCACTCAGACGCTCGCTCTGGTCACAGAGCTTTCTCTCTGTATTTTGCCAGATTAGATTGAGAGATGTGTCCTGTTTGCATCTGTTTAGAACGTCTCTGGGGTCTCGTAATGTTGTTAAAGGTTGAATTTGCAGACGATCCTGAATTCATCCCGGTGCTCAGCCGTCATTATGAACTATGATTGAAAGAATACACACACACACACACACGCACGCACACACACACACACAGATACATATACACAAAGTTATATGCATGCATACACATACACACACACATACACACATACTTCGGTGAAAATTTCCGGTTGACCTCCAGTGAGACAAATTCAGATTTAGTGCACGTGTTTATGTTGGTTGTGATTTATTCTGCAGAAACAGTGTTGTTTAGATAGTGTTGGAAAAAAAAAAAAAAAAAAACAGTAGCGTGATCGCTTAGGTTTTTATCAGTCCATTTATCAAATAATAGGGAAGTCGATAAGTCTAGACAGTTCACCATGTCGAGTCTGAACCCGATTCCTGTTTTACTTTCACTGACACACAACAATAGCTTCAGTCGATTAGCCACCAGCCTCATACTTTAAGACAAACAGTTTTAGAGGCATTCAGAGTCTGAGTCAAACACACAGACAGTCACTGCCTCAAGCACGCGCAGCAACATGAAGCTTCTTTCATCAATGACTCAAACAACTCTCAAAAATCTGTAAATTATCCTCTTAATCATACAATTTCACACACATAATTGATGGCGGCTACCCTAAGACCTTATCTAACAGGTGGTTTTGTATGAAGACTGGAGAGATTTGTGACTCGTGTGCGACTGACTGGCTTCATAAGAACATTTATTTGGACACAGGTGGAACTGCAGACGACATGACGGACTGACGGCGCTCGAGGTTGAAAGCTGATTTGCTTCTTCACCTTCAATAGTTTGTTGGAGTTTCTTTAAAGTTTTATGAGTGATCCTCTCAACATGACTCGCCTGCAGTCCAGCTGTTTCTCCCCCCAGCCCCGAGGAGAAGTCGTCACTTTGAGATGACCTTCCCCCGCTGCAGGCAGCCACGAACCCTCCGGCAAATATGAAAGTTTGCAGAACTTATGCAAGTTTGCAAGTGTGAGAACAGCAAAGTACCAGGATGATGCAGCTCAAAGAGGGAAAACCGAGTGAAACCGAGTTTCATGAGTACGACTTCAATGAGCTTCAGGGTCGCTTGTTGCAGTTGGTGGTTTCCAGATGTGTTCTACGTCCCACGAGAAGCTCTTGTGACTTGAGGTCAATTTTACCAGCTGAAATGATCGATTTCAGAGGAAAAGACCAGGTGATATTTCTGAATGTGACTTGACATGGACTGTACCAGCCGGCGATGACAGAAAATCCCGTGCACATCGCTGACTGATAGATCCTGGTCAATTTTACGCTCCACACTATGATCGGTGCCAAAAATAGCTCTGGCTTCAATAACCAGGTCAGCCGGGTCAACTGTGGCTGAGCCTCCGTAAATCCTCCACTTGCACAGCAAAGTGCTGCTGCTGTGATCAATACGTCAGTTCATCTGTGACTCTTTGATCAGGTGTGTGACCTTTGAAAATGCCGAAGGCTGCGGCAGTAAAACAGCATCGACACACTGGCACCTCCCGCCGCTTGTCCTGTCACTGTGTGGAAAATGATTTGAGAAAAAAATGGTAAATAAATGTTAAAAATAGATGATATATGTTCTTATGCAGCGCTGGGGATTTACCTGCTGGTGCAACAGCTTTATGCAATTTACTGCAGTTTCCTGAGGGAACTCCCAAGAGATGAATAAAGTTTGATCTAATCTGATTCAGTTACAACATAATCACAACTGCAATCAGGAGAGAAATGTTCATGATTGCACTTTTAGTTACAGCTGAACAATTTAACTGCAATTCAAACCGTATATATGAGTGTAAATATGATTTCATCCCATTCTATTTTATCATTCGCGATGTTTGAAATCTCTGGGAGTTTTTTGGTTCTTTTGTTGTATTGTTTTCTGTTCGGTGTTTGGCGTCATGTACCAATCTGGGGGGACTTGGCAATAAAAACAGACTGTTTGTGGTTCTGAAAAACCGAGGTGAGATGTTAAATCATTATTATTTCTGGGGTCAGTTACGATGTGAATGAATGATAAAGATCTGAACTGATTTAAAGCAGTTTGTTAATCAGTTCCTAAGTCCTTAAACTAACACTACATTTTCAACAGGGGAACTTTCCCAACATTGATTATATGATATTTTAAAAATAGTCAACACATCTGTTGGTGAAATTAAGGCTGGATAATATCTGTATCTGTTTTGTAGTTTCGAGGCTGTTTGGAGCGTTGGGGGCTTTTTTTTTTTTTCAGCTACAAACGAAGACACGTGCATGTTCCCGACAGGATGATGTTTTTGGGTCGTGGCTTTCTTTAAGTACACTGAGCGCTGTGGTAATGATGTGTGTCTTTATTTCTTCTCAGGTCGGGTGTGGGTCTGGAGCACTGTGCACATCTCCAGGGCTTCGGCTTCAGGCCAGTTCGCGCTCCGCGTATCCTTCACTGCATAATCACTGATACTCTCTCATGAGCCGGAGCACTTCCTGCAGCCACTCGCCCATCAGAACAACATTTTTTCCCGTGGCAGGTTCTCACCCGTGGCTGTTTGAGCAGCGGATCGAGCGTGCCTCCTCATTACTGCGATTTTGGAAAAGGCTCCAAACTGAAGTCGAGAGCTTCGATGCACTTTGAACCTGTGTGTGTTCGGATTAGAAACACCATATAAACACACTGCAGCGTAACAAAACTTCTCCCAGTGCAGGTCTCCACTGGGGCAGAGGCTGGTGAGATATGACTGTCTTCTGAATTATGTAGTAGTGTTTTTAAAACTTCATTTGAATGATTCTGACTGAACTTTGGAGAGACTGTAGATCCTGGAAAAGACACTGCAAAGCAGCGATTGGTGACTGCAACCATAACGGCCTGTGGAATATTTAATTTTACACGATCTCCTCGAATATTAATTTGACTCGCTGGTGGGGCTAGACGAGTCTAAACAGGAAAACACAGCAGACACGCTGCACTGGTGATGCATCATCTCTAAGGATGACACTTCCACGCTCTCTCAAGTCTTTTATTTGAAACAGATCGGCTCCTAAAGTGTAAAAACATTTACACTTTACACTTAGAGATTGTAACAGGACTAATCGACCCAAACTGGAGCAGCATCAATAGTGAGTACGACGGCTTATTATTATCATCATCTGACCCCAGTCAAAATGAGGTAAAACCAAGCAGTCAGTGAATTTCACCCAGTTCATTTTTGAAATAAATGTCTACATTTATATCAATGTGTGCTCCAGTCCAGACAATCAACATTGTTTTCACGACTTCACCGTCCCTACGCCATGACATTGAGATATTCTTGCTGCAGCGAACTTCATTCACCGTTTCCTGCTACACGTCCGTGAAATAAGAGAAATTAAAGTTAAGAGATACCACAGTCCACAATTCAATGTTTCACAGAATGGTTACTGAACTCAATGTTCGGTATACACGTGTTTTTTTTTTTTAATTATTTGCCATTTGTGCACAAACCAAACAGGAATACTCGTGCACTGCTCCTGGGGTCAAGTTTAAACAAGAAATAATGTTTGAAAAAGAAAGTTCATCCACTAAAATAGAAAAAGATTATTCAAAACTAAATAAGGAACTACTGGGAAGAAAAACGTTCATTTTATCCGCTTCTTTGCTGCTCAAATGGAAACTATCGTCCTCTTTGAGATGAATACACATTGATTGTGGGTTTCTATAAGTAGCGCATGTGTGCATGGAGACACACACAAGCACAGCGTCCATGTGAGCTGTTGCATTGTTTGGCAGCGTTTGGGTTTATGGGGCTGACTAAACATTACTGGAGAGCATATTACATAATGCCATGATATGAGGACATCATTAAGGCAATGCCACGGCGACAGGAGACACCGCCACCCCGCCTACTCCCTACCAGCAAAGCATCCTGGGAGGGGTGGCCTTCAGCTGCCTACATCTCATTACACGAGGTTGAACGTGGCCTGCAGCTTCCCGCTGACATTCAATTAAAGTCTTTCATTTTCCCATCATTTGCTTTGCGTCTGTGGCTCTCCACTGCTGCTCCTGCTGTCTTTTGATCGTTATTCCCAACATAAATCCAATTAGGGGTGAATCTATTTATGAGTCCTTTCACCACCACCCCACCCACCACCCACCACCCCCCGATGAGGCAGACTCACCTGTGTCGCTCTTCAGAATGACACAGTGGTGTGAAGTGGCATCCAGTAACATGTGGAACGCTCAAAGTCCGGTGTTATTGCAGAATCAGAAGTACGTTATTGATCCCAAAGGAAACATCTTTGTATCCTATTGATATTATAGAAAGGTTGGATAGTATTGTGTCCAACCAAAACTCACCATACATGAAATTGGATAGTTTGAGTCAAAGTCTGTTATTTATTGACCTCCATGTTGATGCTGAAAATCCTTCCAGTCCACAATGAACTACATTTGCCAATCGTAAAAGAACCACGTTTTACAGGCAACATATGTGGAATTCTATCGGTCTATCTACGATTTTATTTTATTTTATTTTATTTTATTTTATTTTATTTTATTTTATTTTATTTTATTTTATTTTATTTTATTTTATTTTGATGGGCCCGACAATGACTTTATGTTTACTGTACAAGCCGATGGAGCCGTTATATCCGGTCTCTGTGGTCCGCACAGTAATTTCTGCAGCAGCAGCAGCAGCTTCACAGCCCCGGAGTTATGAACTACAGAGGTAGAATAACCGAAGATGGGCGAAAACCACAGTCGATATTGGAGAAGCAGATGCTGGATGGACTCGAACAACGGATTTCCTTGGCATACAAACGCACGAGGAAATAGCGATTTCTCTCCTCGGTCGGTAAGAAGCTAACGCGCTAGCTAACCTAGCAAAACGGCACTTGTCGGACACATCCTCTTCAGCAACTTGTTTTCATTCTATGACGTTGACCCTAGATATGACATTACTGGTCGTGAACCATCCACCTCCACACCCAGTAAACGGAGGAAATGGAGGAGACTCAGTTCTCTGTCACCACTGTGGTGAGTGTCTACATGTTCTAGATGTTTGCATTCACACAGGTCTCATGGACGACCGTGAACATTCTGTGAAGTTCTGTCAAATCATCACACAAATCAGAATTCTGAGCAGGCAGGGTGTAAAGAATGAATGTTAGCAGGCCAGTGAGAGGTGGCTAATATGTCTGACAGGCTGCTGTATTTTGTGTGTGTTTGCAATTCCAGTGCGACCCCACTAGATGTCGGTATTCTGCCAAGCTTTACCTAGTCACTTCTAACTAGCCACCTGTTTTGAGTAAGAGTCCAGCCAGTCCTGCAGTTCACCAGTGTGTGATCCTTCATTTCCTTGTTTAACCCTCTCCTATGACCTCTCACGCAGCTGCTTTTTTTTCCCAGTAAAATGGACATTCACACAGATGTTCCACTTTGCAAAGTTTCCAATGACTCTCGTCCTCTTCACTTGACACATCTGTGGCACTGTGAGGCGATAAGGTATTTGATCTTTTGTCATCATGTGGATTGATGCTGGCTTCTTCTTCTTCTTGTGTCTTTATATCGTGAACCTGTGCAAGAGACGTCTGATAGAGGAAAAGAGGAAATGCTCACTGACAAGAATCAAATCCAATGAGTAAAAGTTTATGCACATTATAATTACGTTTAGTCTGTTTTAATTGGAAGCCATTAAAACAAACTGAACTAAACAATGTAGAGAACCCTCATAACAATTTCACCCAACATCATATCAAATGATATCTGTTGCTCAGCAAACTGACTTTCGATTTGGCACCAGTTGTTGAACATTGACATCAGCTGGATATGGAGAATTAGAAATACTCCTGCTTCTTTTATGAACACCGTCAGCATCCTCTCCGTCTCTGTCCTCCCCAACAAGTCATTGCGATGCCGCCATCAACTCTAATGAACAATGTCACATGTCTGTTGTATTACATAACGTGCGTGCGTGCGCGTGTGTGTATGAGCCATGATTACCCGCCCTGTCACCAACTCCTCTGCACACGTATCCTCAATACACATTGACAGCGGGAACCTCATTAGACCTGAAGTGAGAAAGGTCGTGCATTGGCTCTGGCTTATTTATTTAGCTCAAAGTGGATCGATAGCGCGCAAAATAGTGTATTTAGAAATCATGAGCCCACGAGGAGACGATGAAAATACACTTGTGGATCAAAAAGGAACCATCTACCCTCCGTGCACCAAATATAATTTATATATAAGATCATGAAAAGTATAACTTTGATTGCAAAAAAATGCCCATATTCCTTTATGGGGAGTCAAGACAAACAGCACATATGTCACTAGGTTCATGACTTAAAATGTTTGTGAAGGACTGGAAAAGGAAGCAGATGGACAAACGACTTCTTTCTGTGAGGGTGGGTTTGGGTGATCTGAGGCCGCGGCGTCTGACAGACCTGTTGTTTTATTAATGGATTAGACCGACTGTGTTTCTCTGGCTGCAGCTTGTGTTTGGATGAGTGACACATCTGACACAGTAACGAGACGTTTAATAGCGCCCGTTGATTTCCAGCTGGGCTTTCCGTCGCGTTGGTCTGTCGCTCTTGTTCTGATCAGTGGCTGCTGTCAAATGTCAGATTTAACACTTGGATTTCTTTTTTTTTTTTCTTTTTTTTACCCTCAGTGAACACATGGTCATAGTGAAGGGAACCCTTTTGAGACTTGTTCAGATGTGTAAATATCAGTATGTCTGTGAAAGAGTAAATGAAGATGATGCACAAAGCTGGAAAAAAAAAAAACATCACTTTTCAGGGTGATAATCTCTTTGGAATGAGGCTTCGGCAGCTCTGAACCTCTGTCACATCACAGCACAATATCTGAACAAGTTTCGCTCTGGGAAAGTGAAGCAGGACAAAA
>JBBMJM010078242.1:0-10433 GCA_037832705.1 Centriscus cristatus
CACACACACACACACACACACACACACACACACACACACACACACACACACACACACACACACACACACACACAGACGGGTCGACACCAACATGTCCCAAACTGTTACGTCACAGAAAGCCTCTCTGGTACACAGAAGGATGGTGTGTGTGCGTGTGTGTGTGTGTGCGCGTGTGTGTGTGTGTGTGTGTGTGCCGACTATGCATGCTGCCACTTGGTTTCTCAGCCAAGTGTGTTTGCCAAACCAGCATGTCAGTCAGACGGCCATGTGGAGGGGGCAGATAGACCTGGCTCATAAGGCCGCGGGGGAAAAAACGCTTCCCTGCAGGCTGCTGATAATTAGAGCGGGATGACCTGCGAAGGAAAACACGCTTTCACCCGATACGTTGTTTAGTTTGGCAGCTGCGTCACTTCATTAGCCTGCGATGGAGAGACGACAGGCGGAGCACTTCAGCGGTCGATTGTTGCCATGAACGTGATCCCGGACTGGTCGACTCAAACGGGACACGGGTCTCCTCCGGCGTAATGCTGCAGGAGCGGCCTACAAACGAGTCGTGACCATCAATGATGACAGGGCGTGTGAGATGCAGTCGACAAACAGCTGACTAACACTGTGATGTAACAGAGGAAAAGCTGGCGTTTGCAGAAAGTCAGCGTTGTTTAAAGTGTGTGTGTGTGTGTGTGTGTGTGTGTGTGTGTGTGTGTGAGCGGGAGTCTCCCTGCAGCCCCCTGCTGCCTCTGAGCTGTGTGCTCCTGTCGATTCCCTTTCTTCTGCAAACCTCTCAGAGACGCTCTGTTCATATAACTTTGTTTTCTGGTAATCAGTTGTGTGAACGAGCAGCGAGCTGTGACGCTCTGGGGCAAGAAGAATCTGACAGTGAGTCAGCTGTGACTAATTACAGGCCCCGCAGCCCCGCAGCCCCACGCCCCGCCGCCTCCCACAGCTACGGGTTTCTGTGTTTGGGAAAGTACAATAACATTACAACAGGCTGCTGAGGAATCTTGCCGGTGTCTCAGGAAGCTTTTTTTCCCCTCTGACCTTAAAGCTATGAGCTCTTCTCACATATCTGATGTTACTATTTCACACCTCCAAAGGTCATGAGGCTAATGACCTTTCCAAAAGGGTGACAGGTTTGACTGAATTTCTGAGCGTAAATGTCAAGTTACAATGTGAAACTTTGTGTTGTGATAATTGTTTTGGCTAACAGTCAAAAAACAGATGCACCGGAATATACCGTCATCATGTAGCGGGGGGACACTCACAGCCCGACATCACGTCCAGGATACGCTTTGTGTTACAGATTTAAAGAATAAGATGACGCAAAAAAAAAAAAAAAGTCCTTTCACGTTGAAGAAGCAGCCACAGCCTCAACATCCTCCAGTAGCACTTTCCTAGCTTGGTCCGTCTCTGTACATGTATTGCACCCTCTGCTGGTTATCGTAGATTATTGGATCACATTCCTTACTTTTGCTGTCATTTCTTATCAAAATAATAATTAGCTTGGTGTTTACTGCTGCACAAGACCAGACAGTGTATATCTGGTATTACCAGCCTTGGATGTCATTTCGTAAGGTGCACTTCAAGGGTTGAACATGTCTGTTTGGACCGTTCTACCGTCTTAAAAGGGTTAAAAGGTTCTGTTAAGATACATAGGTTGGACAAAGACCTTCTCACACACTGACACATCGTTTCATTCAGACTTGAGGAGAATTTTAAGATATCTACCCCCTACACCCGCAACACACGCACACACAGTGTCAGAAACAACACACAATGGGGTAACTATGGGTCGATATAGACACCCCAAGAACTCAGGTACCGGCAGTTTAGAGAGGGTTTACTAGTCTGGCACACTACTAGCCTGTGGATAATGCCATAATTACACACAGCAGGTCTCTGCAACATCATGAGGAATGAACTTCCAAGGACAAACATACCAATGAAACCATTTCGGAGGTCTTTGGAGATTGACAGCTCACAGCTCCATCAGAGCTCCGCTTTGCAGTATTGGCTTCAAAGATTATCAGCGAAAAAAATACAATCTTCCACAACAAAGAACTCATCACTCACCAGTCTCTCCATTTCCTGCTCTCGGAGTCTCTCCTCCCTCTGTCGACGGTGGTATTCCAATAGCTCGTCCTCATTGTCGCTGATTTCGGAGATGCTGTTCTTCCTCTCCCTCATGCCTGGATGGGGTCTCCCAACGGACATCTTCCTGTTGCTTCTGGGACTAGCCACGGGAGATGAACCCGGCAAGGAGCCCAGACTGTAAGCAGGGGTGAGGGAACTGCCAAAACTAGCCTTCCGTACTCCGCCACCACCCTCTGCCAGGGATGTAGGCGAGGGACTGCGTGCTCGGATACCCCGGCTGCACGTTATCTCTTCCGATGTAGATCCTGTCTTCCTTCGGAGTCTGGGACTCTCTGGAACGACCTTGCCAAGACTGGATGGGCTATCTGGAGTCCTCAGTATGGGGACTGTCCCTGGGAGTGCACCTGGGAGTACCGGGACCCCTCTCCGAGCCATGGATGGACTTAAAGGTGGAAGTTCTCTCATACTACTATTTCCGCCACTGCTCCCATTTAGCTCTGTCCTCCTCCCCATGCGAGGGCTCTCAGGGGGCTGCAACAATCGAGGAGGCTGCTGGAACGGGGAGCCTTGGATGATGTGGATGATGGGGTCTAGAGGAGGTTGGAAGGTTCTGGTAGATTGGGAAAGCTGCCTGGATGGGCTTGAGGTAAGGGAGCGATCGGCCAGGCTGGTCTGTTCTCTGAAGGGACTGGCAGGCCTTTCGTGAAGCACGGTGGTCATCTTGGTTTTGGGGCTGGAGGGCAACGAAGATGGACAGATTGGGAACTTCGGAGTGAGTCCAGGACTACTTGGCACAATACCTCTACTACTGAGAGATTCATTGGAGGACAGAAGAGGGGGTTGTCGAGGACTTTCTGAGCCCTCTTGGCCTACACCTCTGCGGCTTAGCTTGGGGCTTGAAGGAGCCTCCACTAAGACTTTCCGTTGCAGTCTGGGACTATCCTGAAGTTTTTGACCCATGTTGCTGAAGTTAGGCAATATGGTCCGTGGCTGTGGTACAGGTGGTGGCTGTGCGGTGAAGTTGTAGCTAGAGGAGCGTACAGGCACTGGCGGCAGAGAAGAACTCTGGTCCTGGGGTCCACCACCAGAAGATGGGCTGGTAAAGCTCCCACTACTTGCTGCTGACGGGGAGGAGAGGGGGGAGAAAGGTGGAGATGCATTCTCATAGCTGGAACCCACAGACATGGCCCCCGGGCTGGTAGGAGGTGACAGCAAGTACCGACCTCCACCATTCACCATAGGTGACAAGGGTGAAGGTTGACCTCCAGGAGGCTTTAAGGCCTCAGAGGAGGAAGGCTGAGGGTCATCCATGACTAGGGAGTCCATGATCTCCTGGAGATCCTTCTCAATTGAGCTGACAATTGCACTGTGCTCGGACTGGACTCTCTCTCCAAGAGCTGACGGAGGATGGACCTGACTGGCTTGGTGATTCCCATTGACCAGGCTTTCTGTGTCTAATGAATAAGGAGACAGAAAACAACCGTCATTACATTTGGTCTGTCTTCCATTTACAACAGTCACAGGCTGAATTAGGACAAAAAAAGCCTAGTTTGCTTATTTCAAGAGGAAAACTCATCTGTGGTTTGGGCCATGATGCCGGCCGCTTTGGCAGACAAAGTCGGTTGAACTTGGCAACGTGTCGCATCATATCTGGCTTTTCGCTTCAGCCAATCAAGTATGTGCAGGCCTAAATTCCTGGAAGATCACTTTGTAAAGTATCACTGTGATTTTTAGAGAAGCAGGGGGAAAATGACACTGTGATAACATTCCACACCTGAAATTCTGCCAAGCAACTCAAACAATTGTGCAAGAATTATCGTCATATAAGTAAACGATGGTTCATTCGAAATGGTTTATTCACATCACAGCACCTGTGTTCTCCAGCCCAACCACAACCTAAGTACAGCCTCATATTTAACCACGATCAAAAAGCTATTTTCCCCTCATTTCTCTGAACCACTATTCTCAGACCATAATGTAAATGCAGTACTGAAATGCTAGTGCGTATGTGTGATGAGCGTCTGTGACTTTCTATCTTTCTTTCTAACCTGTAGGGCTTTGATACCATTTATTGCCTCAGTGTTTGTATTCCCAACAACATAACTTGAGCAACTAACCATCTTAGCTTCTCCTCCATCACTGTGTCAGAGGGAAACTCTTTTAGAAAATGCGTTGCAAAAATGACCCTGCAAATTACAAAACTGCCTGGATATTTCAAGATAATGGCTAAATAAATATGTGCTTTCCAGCACAGTGCAGAATCCATGCAAGGATAAGGACAGAGGAGGGATTAGCAGCGATGAAGCAAGGAAGGAGAGAAGGATGAGGATAGGTTTGTAAATTGGATAGGGATCAGCAGAAAATGTGCCACATAACACAATTACACCGCAGCACGCAATTGACCAAGAACACAGGCTGGTTAATCTAATCCCAACCGTCTCTACTTTAATGTCAGTATAGTAGCTTATGACAACAGAAACACTCAGCCAGCCACGTGGGAGATTTATCAGCATGGACTTGAGCCAAAGACCAGAGATGAGATAAGGTTTTATTAACGCTAAATGAAATCTGTTTAAATGGACCTGTTGCCTGAACTGAAATCCTGCAGCATGAGCGCACAAAAAAAGCTCGTTAATAAACGACAGAAGAATAGAGCTGTCATGAGCAATTTGTAATTGTATTTGTAATGACATTAGAAATCGTGTGCTAGAGCAGACAATAAAACACCGTAAACATTTTCTCTTCCAGAGGATGATGTCAGATATCCCCCCCAACAAACGTCTCTAAAATATGAACGAGCCACAAATAATGCATGTTGTTATTTAACAGAGCTAGGAGCAGCTTCCTCCCTGTGCTTCCTCCAGTCACTCCTAACAATAAATCTCTGTCTTCGTGACAATCCAGCCACATCTCCATCATTTCTGTGGGAATCACACATCATTCTCATCACCAGCTTGTTTCAGTGTGTGAGCGCTGCATGACTGTCAACGTCATGTGGCTTCCACCAGATCCAGGTCCATTAATGTGCACAGTCAGAATCGAGGGGGGTGGGGGTGGGGAGGCTGACAGAAAGAAAAGCAACCGTTTGCTGAGGGAAAAGTCCGTGCCATGACGTCATGGGATACGGACCCTCAGCGCATCACGCCGAACCTCTTTGGAAAACCACACAATTGGACGTTGGCTCGCTTACCGACACATCTGCATGTTCGCACAGTATGATCGAAACACGGTTTAGTGACACACGAGGATGAGTAATATTCGGCATCAATTCCATCGTTAATTGACGACATTTCACGCAGATATGCGGTGTATTAATGTGACATTCGCTGTATTTTCTCCATCGTAATATACTGTTAATGTGACATTCGCTGTATTTTCTCCATCGTAATATACTGTTGTGCTCTTTTAATTTGTGATAAAACACATTTATTTTATAATTCACAACATATTCGTTGATCGTATGTGCGCCGACTAACCCTAAGCGATTCCGCACAGTGACCTAAGTATCTGCTTAAAACGTGCAATTTGTGTCTCTTTCGAAAAAAGGCTAATGGACGTGAAACCAGTACATTTCCGACGCGGTTTGGCGTTTGACCGCGCCGTTTCTCAGGCATTAGCTCTGGGTTACTCACGTGACTCAATAAACCTGCGACCCGGTCAGTTTCAGGGTTGTTCACCTGCTTACATGCCCCACACCGGAGCACACATCCCCGGACACAGCGATTTGACCGGCTATGACGGAGCCCTGCCCCGCCCGGCCCGGCTCCACACACACACACCGAGGAATCTGTGCGGAGGCTGACCAGCGAGGGGTTAGCTCAGCCGGGTTTGGGGTGCTGCTCGGCAGTCGGCACCACCGGCGCTGCCTCCCGCTCCGGTTCCTCTGGAGTCAAGTTTCTTCAAATGAAACGTACTATTTCCGCTAGTGACCTTCAAAACAAACCACAGCTCTTCTAAGAAAATACCTTTCATCATATTGTTATTTGATGGTTATATATCGCAAAACTACTGTTTTATATCAATTGCGGATTGTGAGAAAGTAAAACTACAAAAATCCAACTTAAAGGTCTAAATTCATCGGAAGAATCATGTTAAAGCAGCGACTGAACATGCAACACTACTGACATTTTGGCCCGCTAATGTGGCTATATTTAAATGTCAATTGCTTTTATTTTGAAGGCGCACGCATGTAACTTCCAGTGTCCTTGGCTACTTGACGTCTTATTGTCCAGAATGATGCACAGCTCCAGAAGTCTTCTGTCAATTAGTTATTGTCTCCATACTGCATAATTCGGTCCCTTATCATAAAACGATAATACATTTTAAAAATGTGCAAAAAAAAGAGACAGATTTATAAACATGTTTCAGTCTGCATGATCAGATGCTAATTAAAACTTGCACATGTACAGTACATCTAAAACCTATAAGGCATTTTAATTTACAGTGCATGACACTGAATATGAGCAAAAGCCTGATTCAAATGCCAAAACATGTATTTTGAATCAAATTATCTGGAGTTATTGATCCCAGTAAAACAAGTTGAGTAGAATGTAGTTGAGAAGAAAGCCAGTCTTTACTCATAAATAGGAAGAAGAGAGTGTTCAGGAAAAGAAATGTGTCTTTGTGTTGTCTCTGAGTGGTTTGTGGTTCTGGCGGACGGAAAATCGCCCCGCAAACGTTTACTGGTGTTTTTGTCACCTGTCAAGAGATACAGTGACCGCACGCTGCAGGATAAAGACCTTTTATTGGTAAGTGACACTCACACCCAACAGAAAGGTGGGTGGGCACGGTGGGTTGGGGGGCTGGAGTGGCAACCGGAGGCAGGGGGGGGGGGCAGTAGAATAGAGGTTTATAAATAGTCCCAGAAAAAGATACTGTAACCCCAGACCGACCTCAAGTTAGCAGCTAAGAGTCGCAAGCGATGCCGCCTGCTGGGGAGACAGAGAGATACAGGAAGTGTCCGAAGAGGGAAGACGTCACAAAACTACAGAGGCTGTTTACACACCGTCAAAAACAGAAACACTGGAGGGCACAAATGATTTTCGACACTTGTACCACAAGTCAGCAGGTTCCACACAAACTATACAAAGTTCTCTAGAGCGGTCCTTGCGATGGCTGATCACACTATTATTGATTCAATTACGAGTGTTGGGTTATTAATAGAATACATTAGTCCAGATCAGCGTGTTATTTTGGTTTAACCATGAAATCTGAGTAGTTTATTTTCCCAGTTCCCCAAAAAGAATCCAGTCAAATTAGGTTAATAGCCATAATAGCCGTGTAGCTCTACTTCACGCACAGATGAAGTGAAGTCTTTCTAAACAAATATGCTCACATACGCCCAGGTTTCATCTGAATGCAACTTCGGAATGCATAATTGAGGAAAATGCTACTTTTCCTAAACAACGGAAGGCTTTCATTACTGGACCAGGAAGTCCACAGCAGCCATCGTGTGCTATACTTATCCCACAGCAGCAGCACTGTCAGTGGTAACAGACAGGAAATAACAAGATGCTCAGGCGCACCCCTGGTAGCGGAGATAGCCAAGTCAAGATACGCATCACGTGAGCGTTGGATGTCAGCAGGAGAGTGACAATGCGCACACGCGAGCGTGTCTGGAAAGTTTGCCTGGAGACACAGAAGAATGAGATGCTTGTAAAATATGTAACGCCGGCACCAGGTCCCAGCTGGGTTCATTTAAAGGCAAAAAAACCCCAAAAAAACATTCTCGTAAGAAGCTCCAGAAGCTTTAAAAGTTTAAAGACAAAGCTGAAAAGTTATTTTTCACACTTGCTCAAGCCTGCACCTCTGCTTTTCGTCTAATATGCTTTTTCTCAGTGTTTTATTTGTATTATTATTCTTTTTCTCAGTGTTTTATTTGTATTATTATTTCTATTTCAGTTCAGCCGAGTTAAATGATCTTTTTTCAAGTTTTACTCGCTTTTTTTTATCCTTGTGTTAGTTTTATTCATCTCTTCTGCCGTAGAGCATTAAACTGCTGTTATATGAAAGTTGCTATACAAATAAAAGTGAAATATCAATATAACCCTTCACTTTTTTTTAATATTTCACTGTTTAGAGGAATGTATTTTATTTATTTTGTCAAGGAAGAGCTACAAAAGTGTTTCCTTCTTTCTTTTTTCAACAATAAAAAGAAATCTTTAGAAAAAGAGGAGAAATAGCAGCAATGTTGGGGGGGGGGGGTGTTATAGGTAACTCCTGAAACTCCAGCGGTACAGTGTAACGTACAAAGAAAATAAAATCTAACGGCTAATAACAGCCCACCTGATGTGAACCCACTGTTGTGTGTCACTGAGTCGACCGCTTTGTGCTGCCTGTCTATAAAAAAAACGGAACATACCAGACTGTGCAAACAGCCCCTGTAAACTCGGCCGCCCCCGCTGAGCTGCGGCAACAGCCGGACCCATTCATCCCGACGCTGAAACCCTCAAACGCCCCTTTCAGCTCGTTCCACCACTTGCTCCACTTGTTGCTTCATACCTGCACATGGTCTGTAGTCCCCCGCGGGGACGCTTCCTCCCTGAGGCATCATACTCTTCATCCTAATGGCTTCTTCAGGGTGGTTGAAGCGGAAAAAGGCCGACTGGCCGAAACACAGCATACAGCCTGGAAACAGCAGAAACATCACTTATTGGCACTCGTTCCGTTTCGTTGGACCTTCATGATGATGAATATATACATTAACAAGCAGCTCGTTCAGTTGAGGGCCTGATCCCGACGCATCGGACTGGATGAGCTGACACAAACAGGGAGCTGCCTTTTAAAAGCTTATAAAATGAGCAATAACATCTGAAAATCAATGCTGGCGCGGACAGGAAGCCGGAGGAGTGAGGTTCAAGATGTGCTCGTGTTCTCTGTGAGAGCTCAGCTCAGTCTGTGTGTTTATGATGTTGTCAGACACCGACATGACAACACGGGTTCGTCAGCAGCTTTCCATCGACAGACTGGATGTATAATCCATGAGTACAAGAAAGAAAGAAGGACGTTATGTCAAAGTATACATTTATAAATGGACAGAGACACGGAAAGGTGAACGAAGACGCAAAAACAAACAAACAAACAAACACTTGAAGACACTTTGGTCTCACAAACTCAGACGAGATATCAGATCCTCCCTCCCTGAATGAAATCCCATCAGTTTACACAAGCTGAACTATCTGATGAGCTTCAGCTCAACATCCACGTCCTGCAGGAAACGCAGCCAATTAGGGCGAGACAACGCCCGGCAAATCAAGAGGATTATCCAGCAAAACAACGTCGCTGTCGGATCTCGACACTGTTCACATTTAATGGCGGACGTAGAACAACTGTGACTTTTGTTGACCGTTCACCGCTTTAGTGGCCTTCACTCAAATGTTTTGGCTACAATGCAACTTGGCAGAAGGAGAAAAGGAGAAAAAGAGAAAAAAAGAAAACCCTAAATCACACCACCAGCCAAACACAAACCTGCTCAATGGTATTAAAAGTCGGAAACGTGAACGGCACTAAACGGACGGGCTTCCTGTTCCACGCCCATTGATGACAGATAAGCAATCACGTTTACTGCATTGTCAATAGGACGCCACCCTCCCGCTGCCATTAGCAGGTGAACGTCCCCCCCGTGGGAGGAGGAGATAAGATTCATGTCGTCATGAGGACAACAATCGTGAGCTGCCCATTAAGTGGACGAAACGTTCAACCAACAATTCTCAAATGGGCATGTTTCCCACGCAGCTCGCCAGCACATGGCGGCTCATGGACATACTCATGGACTCCGATTTGCGCAGACTTGTGCTGTGTCTCGAGGTGCGTGCGTCCGTTAGCGCACTTCTTTGTTCGTACACTAAGCACCTAGAGTCTGTCGTTCACACCCCGGAAACGGACAAGAAACTTGCTGGCGATGCGCTCGCTGTCGCCTTTCGCGAATATTCACAAGACATCAAACCTCAGACGTCTTAAAGTCACAATCTGTTTCTGGTGAAGACGACGACGTTATCACACACACGTGCTAACGTTAGCTTGCTAGCTAGAGGCAGTGACGTTTGGTGCTCGCATGTGATAAATTGTCACTTCGAAGCTCCTTTCCTCCATCTGAAGACGTTTTACCTTTCAGATATTCAATATGTTTTACAAGGATTCTTAGTAATGACCTTTAAAACAGCTTTGATAGATATGTTTATTCCTGAATCATATGACCATCAAATGTCAATATGTGGGCAGCAGCCAAGCGGGATATCCCCCCCCCACCCCCCACCAGGATCCATCTACATTAAACTTTCAGTTATCGTCGGTCTCCTGACGCCAATTAGCACTCGTCCATCCGTTATCCGTTAGCGTAACAA
>JBBMJM010078460.1:0-16980 GCA_037832705.1 Centriscus cristatus
TGAGGATATTTTACAAAAGCATAAATAAATTGTAATAATAATAATAATAAGACAAATATTTCTTGGGAGATTTAGAATTTTTGCAGTGTACTGATGACGCCAGTTTCCCAAGAAAGTCATTGGTCAAAAGGCAGCACATGAATGTGTTTTGATGTCATGTGATGTCTTACGCATGGTACCTTTAATTCTTTATATTTCCCAGCACCTCCTGCAGTTCTGGAGGAAGTTTTCCCCGAAGGATCAGGAAGGCCCAACTACTCCGGAGCCATGATGAGTAACTCTCTACTGACCTACGCCTTCATCAAGGGTAAACATCCCTCACATGCACGCACACGCCATGAAAGCGCTCTCATCTCCAGTTCATGTTTGCTTTCTGTTTTCCTTCCACCGTTTCTCACGCAGAGCATCCTGAAATGGCAGCGCTGCTGTTTATCTCCAGCGTGTGCGTCGGTCTTGTGATCACGCTGTTGGCCGTGTCGGTTCGGGTGACCTGCAGAGCGGAGCGCCTCCCAGATCAAAGACGCGGTCACAAGTCCCAGATCCACGACCAGCGGGAGGAGGAGGAGGAGGAGGATGAAGAAGACGATGATGCAGAGGGAACAGAAAGCTCTTTGCTCTCCACCGCTGAGAGGAAGGCCGTGTGCGACTGGGAGGAAGTAACGCACTCGAGTGAGGCGGCGGAGCGTGCAGAGAGGATTGAGCGCAGGGAGATGATCATACAGGAGATCTGGATGAACTCGTATCTGAACGGCAGCTCATGTTGATGACCTGTGGACGCTGCCCTCCATGACCGACAACACAGGGACAGTTTGTACAGTTGTTTTTTTTTTTACAGAATCATGCAGTTTCATCGGAATGATTTCATTCATTTTAAAGGATCCACAGGGTTTTCATGTTGTATATAGAACAGTCATGTGTGTTTTGCTGTAGAAACAACGTATCTTCACATGATCATGTGTTTTATTTATTCACATTTACCACCCGTTCCTCAAAGCAGGTTTAATGAAAACCTAGTTTTTCATTTTCCAGGTTACTGATTAACTGAAGTCAAACATATGAAACTTTTAAGATGTTGACATGATATCAGTCTGTTTATGTCAGAATAGAATACAGAGTTTTCAACTTAATCTGTTTTCTACTGATTTCAGTGCAAACTTTGTTAATAGCTGGAAAAAAAAAAGTAAAAAACATTTATTTCGACGGAACTCGCTGGTATTCATTCATTTGATCATTGCTAAGTTTCCAGAGCATCTCAGACCAAAGAGGAACGGCCCGACACATCAGATCTCCCACTGACGTCCACGTTGGACCCTTTCCATCATGTTCTATCAGACGTTTTTGGGGTAAATGCTCAAGGTGTTCAAGAAACATCCAATCGACGGTGACTCTTCAACATTGTTGTTCTCAGTAGTTAAAAACGGAGACAGTGAGCCTCGCTCCAGACAAATCTTGGATTAAGCCCCCCCCCGTCCCATCCCCTCCACTTGTTCAGTTTCCCTAAGTCTCTGGATGCCTCTGGGATCATGATTATGTTATTTGATCCCACAGACATTCGTCAGTTGAGTCAAAATATTATGAGGGGTTTAGAAACCCTCCAGATGAGGGCATCTCTGAACTCCATCTGAAAACCTCTGGACATTTGACGAGACATAATGTCCTGTAAGTAACTAATATTTATCAACTGTCAATCAATTGTCTGTCGGTCTGCAGTTTGAGTCTCTGTAGAACGAATCTGAACTCTGCGGCGTCCTCGTCCCCACTGGGACCAGAGCTGGAACACTCACGTGGGAACTTCCTGCTTCAAGGCTGCACCGACTCTCCGCGGTGTGTGTCACCGGCTGAAGACAAAGAGAGGAAAGGAGCAGTATCCTTGTCCCCGCACGGAACGACTCAGTGTTCACGCTTCAGTTCTACAGAACATACAAACTGTTCCTGCAGATTTTTTTTTCATTTGATATAAAGTTTAGAACAGTCAATGACCTCTGTGACCCCTGCGTTGATATTCCATTAAAACACCACATTAACAATGTCCATTCATTTTAGTTTGAATTAAATTTCCTTTCATTGATAAAAACAGTTTTCTAAGTGACACCAAACCAAACTAAATCAGGTTTATTGATTATGCACCTCACAATCAAACATTTCCGTTCTGCTACAAAGGAACAAGGAACTCAGCGGACCCATCGGTCCTGGGACGCTGAGAACAGATGTGATGAGTCTGTTGCGTAATGAGTTGGGAACCGGAGCTTTGGTTCCCGTTTCATCTTGGTCCCCATTTAATGTTGGTGAGACCTTGAAACTGTCTTTTCAGAGCTTGTCTGTCCGACCACGCCGAGTCCAGGTAGTTATCGTCGTCCGCCTCCTCCAGTTTCTGAAAACGCAGACGGGGACATGGTCGTACTGGTGCTCTCGTACTTCACCGTGCCGTCAGGGGAGATCTACCCACCTTGAGCTCCTCCTGCCTTCTGTAGTAGTGCAACATCATTTGCTTCTGCTGCTCCTCGCTGACCAGAGGCTCCCTCGCCGGCGCCCCCTGTCCCTTCTGTGGGGAACAGCACCGAGTGGAGTCGTTCTCCCCAAACAACCACTAGTCAGCGGACACATCTGCGGAAGCAGCTCTCACCTTCTGGATCTTCACCACAAGCTTTGTCTTTTCATTTTTACCGATATAGTCCTGCAGCTTTTTCCCTCTCTGCATCTCCTTGGCGGCCCACCACAGCTGGCACTCGTCCTCCGCGATCACCTGCAGAGAGGCCTGAGGCACGGAGACCGTGAACGCGAAAACTGGACACAAACATCCACAGCTTATTTATTCCATGAAGTCACGAGGGAGTCTGATGTTCACCTGCGTTCCGGAAAGGTCTTCACAATCCTCAAACTCCATCCTGATGGGGTCATGGGGGGGCAGCCCCATGGGATACACAATCATGACAGCACCCCTCAGCTGATCCAGGCCCTCCTTCACCATCTCCATGGTGACACAAACATTAGCTGCTACTTGTTTCTGAAAGACAAAGGACGACTGAATCGAGTGCTTTGACCCTTCTCGAGTCACGTGCTGGAAGGTTCAGCTACTCACCTT
Source organism: Centriscus cristatus (assembly GCA_037832705.1). Classification (NCBI taxonomy): domain Eukaryota; kingdom Metazoa; phylum Chordata; class Actinopteri; order Syngnathiformes; family Centriscidae; genus Centriscus; species Centriscus cristatus. The sequence continues at coordinate 3,083 of JBBMJM010078460.1, forward strand.
GGAGATGAGCGCCTTGGCCTCCCCCACCGTTCTCATTAACACATCTTTCATCTTATCGTTTGGGGCTGGCGGGGGACAAAGACACTTTACACAACGGGACAATCCACGTGGTTAAAGTGTTCTATGTGCTCCGACAGCGGGTTTCGCCTCTGTTCAAGTGTCTCACCGTGTCCGTTCCTCCTCCCAATCTCATCCTTCCGGAACACCGCTCCCCCACTGGGCACACACTTGTCTTCCCACGTGTCTTTCAGTTTCAGCTCCACAATCTGCTCCTCTGTCAGCCCCTGCATGTTGGGAGGCAGCGTGACGCCGTGGTCCGCCAGCTCGGACATCTCTGAGGGAATATTCAATATCAGAGCGCCTGTGAGAACACACTCAGCAAAGTGTCCCTGGATCCTCAGACCGGACCGCGATCACATCTCATTGGTCATTGTTTGCAGCTGCCTTCCAGTTGCTGTATGAAGTAGTTTTCTCAGTCAGGACAGGAAGTCGTAACTTGGGCCAAAACAGAAGATCCATGATTTGAATGTTCAATAAACATTGGGAGTGGTGGGGGGTGTTGGGGGAAAAAAGAGACCAGAATTCAATATCTCTGCATTATTATTGTTTTTTTTCCAATAAACCTTTATGATCAACATTTTAAAGCTTGCATATACCAAAAGACAAATAAGACTATATGATTCAGGGCATCATGTGATTCAAGTGTATTTTTGGTTTTCTTGTTTTTCAAACCATCCAGTATTAAGTATTTAAGTATTAAAATAAATTTGTACTTAAACACACGCGGTCTTTCTGGCGCACTTGCTTGAACGAATACAAAGTTTTCCATATCAATATTAGTTTTCATTATATTAGTTTTCCTCAAACTAATTCACTTTAAGATATAAAAATATAAAATAATTTTCTATATTATAGACGATATTTTAATATTTTTCTGTTTTTCTGTTCTTCAGTAGAAACTTGGAAAAACTTCCGTTCTTCCTCAGCTTCGTTGCTACGGTAACATGAACGAGCAGCGACACAGAAACATGGATAAATATGTTCCATGTTAACGGCATCAGAGGCAAAACAGCAAAATAAATCGAAAACGAAAAGCCAAAAACAGAGGGTCACCTGAGCATATTCGGTCCACTTTGAGCCTCCCGTTGTAAATGGCTGTAACCTGCCCGATCACCGTCTCCAGCTGCGCGTCCGCGGTGGAGCTGAACAGGAACTGGCTCTCGTCTCCCCGCTTCACGTGCAGCTGCACCATGTTGTCAGCTGGCTGCCGTCCACCGGGAAACCGACCTCAGAGACGGGTTGTTCCGTGAGAGAAGCTCCCAGGGTCTCCGGGGTAGTAGCAGCGACGGTCGTGTGACGCCGGAGCGGGGTTTCCCTTGAACCGCTACGTCCAAGCGTAAAAAGCCACGTAACTGACGACGTAAGGTTCAATAGTCGCTCATTGCTTCGTTGGAAAGTCACTACGCAACAGTGTAACCATGGTAACAACAGACTCTTCCAGACGTTTCGCTACCACTTCTCTCACTAACCGATTCTTCCGTACTTCTTCGCGGGGGTTTAATACAGCAGGTCAGATGAATCATAGTTTAAGTGCTTCCCTCTAGCGGCCAACAAAGAGAATGCTGAGAGATGGTCATTTTACAGTTATTACAATAAAGAATGTTAACTAATCTATATCCGTCTACACAAACTCATCAATGTCCTTCGAATGTTGTCTGCATTCAGGAAAGACAACGTTCTTTGCAACGTACATTTATTTTTGCATACATACGACACAAACTGCTTCATACATAAATGTGCAGTCAGCTGTGCACTTCAAATATAGAACATTGGATATCAACATGACTCGCAGCTTTGTGACTTCTCCTTAATACATACAGGTTATGTTGTACAACACAGACGCTCGCTTACTATGGATTATAGTCATAAAAAGGGCCACCACCGCACGGAAAGGAGCAATTTGTTCCCTATAAAATCTCTGAATATGACACAAAGTGCTGTCTAGTCACCTACTGTTAATGCAGACAGTTTCTACTTCACACATGTGGGGAACACGATGGTTTTAGAGACGAAACACACACGTAAGCAAACGGACAACCTGCTTACAGAGCTCCTGATTTTCACAAAGTCAAATATTTTTTTCATGTGTTTTATGTTATAACAAAGCCGAGGTGGGTTAGTTGCGCTATGACTTTCTTAGATCCGGTATCTTATCGTCCACCTGAAGTTCTCATGCTGTTAGAACATTTAAAAGGACAAAATCAGAAATGTCTGGTTTAACTGGGGATCGGGCGGGCGGGGCGCCATTTCTCAATACCACTGTCATCAGGTGTCAACTTCTTCTTCTTCTTCATTCGGCTTTCCCCTCTTCAGGGGTCGCTCTCCATCTTTCCCTATGCTAGGTGTCAACTTAAACCGCCTAAATGAATGAGTCGGGAGGGTGGGGTGGGGGTGGGGTAGTAGTGGCACCACCACACACAACGCATGAATGGAGGAAACGGCCATGAAACACTTGACACCCAAAATACAACAATCCAATCTGAGGGTGAGAGGGGTCACATGCGTGTGTGTGTGGGTGGGTGGGACGCAACAAAACCGGCAGCAGGAAACGCATTCGGTGTCGTCGTGTCTATTTTAGGAAAAAGCTGTGAATAATGTTCCGTAAAAGGTAAGAACAGCTCGGTTGCAATGATCGTTTTTATAAGCAGCGTCGGTCAGTCACGGCTTTGATCCACAGCCGGGTCGGGACACACGCTCACTTCCAAACACAAACACTGGGAAATACAACAACGGACGATATGCACCGCAACCACGACACGTCACTTCTCACCACGGTTTAACGATATATTATTCAGAGTTGATGCTCTCAGAAGTATGATGCTTGCAAAGTTTAAAAAAAAAGAAAAGAAATAAAAGTGCCCTTTTATTGCGCCCGTCATGTGCTGGATGATCCAGACATGGCTCCAGACACATCACACGCAGCGTTTCAGTGCATATCGTTGTGCAAACCACTGATACGGCCAATCACAAACACACATTCCGGAAGCAGTTTCTGTACTGAAACATACATTTATACATAATCACTATGTATAGTTCTTTTCTGTTATACAGCTACAAAATCTAGCCAGCGAAGCGCCATGGAAGAGGAATGAACAGAGAGAGAGAGAGAGAGAGCAGAGACCACAGTGTGGATGTCAGAGCATCAATGCTGCAGCAGTAAACTGTTCACCTGACTGGGACGCTGACCCACCGATGGGGGAGGGGGTCGGCGAGCAGACCATGACACAAACGCCAGTGCAACTGAAAAGTACATTCATGATCAAAGCAAGCGCAGCAAAACCCTTTTTGAATCTGCAACCCCTCCGATGCTAAAGAAGAGGACGAATACAGACGGTGCTGTTTCAGCGGCAAATGTTCAAAACAAAGAAACAAACAAACTGCAGTGTACAGACTCCTACAACATGTAAACGGAATAAAGTACAAATGCCACATCGACGTGCAGAGCAGTCAGAACGACAGATATGATCCAGAGTGTCAGTGAACGCAACACTGACCTGCTGCACAGGCTTGTTTTGATATTGCACAGGTGCTTATACACATGGCTGGTGCATATAGATAAATGTGATATAGATGCAGGCACATGTTCGCTGCCATAAATAAAAAGAACAGAACAAGTGGTAATAAAATAAACGTTAATATCAAGGAATACGCCGTCGTGAGGTACTGGACCAACGTTTAGGCTCCAATACGGTTTGAGATATAAATCCTGTCCTGTGTCCCCCAGAAGGGGGCGGGGGGGGGGGTCTAAACCTCTTAAATACTGGCTCTTTTGTACACACAGACACACACACACTTATCATAGATCTATACATATCTGATCAACCCTTTACATACTGATTCCTATCTCGCTGTCGACTCCCTTTGGAAGAAGCAGCTGTCACCAGAACCCTCTGGGAGCTTCGGGTTACTGGTTGCAGTTCTCGTTGGGATTGGAGGGGGGGGGTTTGGGAACGCTGACGGCGCCGGGACTAACCAGTCCGGTTCGGCGGGGAACCCAGGGGAAGGGGCCACCGAGTTGGTTTGGGGTGTTTTGGTCCGAGGTGGAAAGTCCAAATCATCGTCAAAGGTGACCCACTGCTGAGCCGGCTTCCCTCTGGGGGGAGGCGGCTGGCGACGAGGGGCCAGGGCAGGTGGGACGGAGGAGGGCGGTGCCAGAGGCAAAGCAGGAACGGGAAATGGGTCCGAGGCAAGGGGGAGGAGAGGAGCAGGTGAGGGGGTGAAGGTGGATGAGGGGCCGAACAGGGACATGGTCCTGGACAGCTGGAGGCTGGGTGCAGCTGCTGAGGCGGGGGTCGGGATGAGGGGCGGAGTCAGAGCAGACATGGTCCTCTGAAGGTTTGGGGTCAGCGCTGGACCCTGGGGGCTAACGTCCAGGACGTATGACTGGCGCTGCTGCTGCCGCTGTGCCAGCGGGCCAGTGAAGGGATTGGTGCTGCTCGGGCGGGCAGGAAGGGGCTCGGCGGGGAATGGACCCGGGGAGGGGCGCAGGGTCTCCTGTGAACGGCTTCGAGGCATCAGCGGGGGAGGAGGGAGCAGGGAGGAGGCGAACGGCGATGGGGTGGAGAGAGAGGAGGAGGAAGATGACGAATCGAGGGCCCGAAGGTCGGACAGAGCCGAGGGCTGGAGAGACAAGGACGAAGGGAGAGTGTTGGAGGACCACGTCGACACTGGGATGGAGGGGGGGGTCCACAGGGAGGAGCCACGGGTCAGGGACTGGGTGGTCTGCCAGGGGGGTGTCGTGGACGAGAAGAGGTCTGAGTTGAAGGGGTTGTTCTTCAGTTGTGCTTCTCCTTGGGCTCCATTCAGTCCATTTGTCTGAGGAGAATAAAACCAATCAGTGTCATCGACTGAGAGAAGAGACAACAGAAACACCAAGAAACGAAAACACTAACTGATGAATGGACCCGGGGGGGGAAAAAACACAACTTCTTACCTCAGACAGAAAAGAATACCATTTGGAGCTCAGCCGAGACAGACGCTGTTTTTAGGTTTGTAAGTCAAAATACAACATGACAAACGATCCAAGACAAGTCATCGTCAATGTGCATCCTTAAACTGAGCTGCTGGCCAAAACCTCCAAAGGGCACCTTTAATTCACCTATTCTAAGACACACATGTACATGTACTGACATACACTGACCATTCATGTATGTATCAGTTCACATGTAAACACCGACTACACTGAAATCAATCAAATTGAACCCAAACCAAATGTCACATCAAATTGTGTCATTCACTGCCAAGAGCCACAGTGAGAACATGTGAAGGTGACGGGGGCGAGGGTGTGTGTGTGTGTGTGTGTGGCCGACAAACAAGACAAAACAAAACATGTGACTTATAGTCTGATACATTCAACAAAACAGGAGAAAAACGCTACTTTTTGTGAGCCCAACAACAAAAACACCAAACAAGTAACTGAAGAGATTTACTAAGAATATATCGATACGCAAGGAAAGAAAAGGAGATGGGTGGGTGGGATGCATGACAGGTTCTATGGAGGATGAGACAAGAGGCTGTTTGATATCAAGTACCTGTCACCCTGAGGGCTTCTCCAGCTTGTGAGAGAAAGACAAACGAATCAGAGACAAGAGCAGGAAGAATGAAACGTAGAACTAAACCTCTGATCTGACAAGAAAGAGCTTCTTCTCCGTCTGATTGGTCTGTTTCCACCATCCGACACTCGAAGAGCGGAACAGGACGTCGGTGCGAGCAGACGGGTTCAGAAGGCACCAACCTGTGGGGCTGTCTCAGGTTTGGAAGCATCAGGTGGCAGAGCATGAGAGGAGCGGGAGCGCGGTGGTGGTTTTGGAGAGGCTGTGAGACCCTGGGCAGGACCAGCAGGGGGCGCCGCAGCAGCAGGAGGGGGTCCTGCCTTGGGAGCTGCGGCTGGCTGTGGCTGCAGCGGAGCAGCCAGAGTGGGCTGCATCGGCTGTGGGAGGTGGGACTGAGCTGAGGAGGCAGCAGGCTGGGGCTGCAGGGGGGGCTGCAGGGGCGATGGAGCCTGGGGTCTCACTGCAGGTGGCGCCATGGGAGGAGCTCCTGATGGCACCGGACCAAAGAAAGAAAATTATTATTTACGTCTTATTTCACGGTCACGTTTTCCTCTGTGAAAACACGTCTGCTCACCCAGAGGCAGGTCGCTTGGCTTCGGGGGCCGCGGGGCTCCTGGGTGGGTGTCCGTAGTGGGTCGAGGGGCCCCTGGATGCACCTCTTGGATGGGTCTGGGCGCTCCAGGGTGGGATGGAGGAGGCGGGCGAGACTGTGGAGGCATGCTGATCACACCAGCTCGAGGGGGGATATTCTGAGGAAGAATGGGAAATAGAAGAGTTGTACTTTCCATACTACAGCTCATCAATGACACAAAGAACTAATACCAGTCCCGTTTTAATTACAGCCGAGTGTTTCATGTTCCAGTGACTTCTGGAATGAACTATCATCGACTCATCCACCTGTTCTACATTAACAGTAAACTTAACTCACCGGTCTCGGGGCACCTCCAGGTCCCGGGGCTCCTGCTGCTCCCTGGCCTCGACCTGAGGGGGTTGAGATAAACCAGCTACGGTAAAACCGGCAGCAACTGGGGAGGATTTACTGATTCAGATGGCAGGAAGTTGCAGTATGAAAATGAAAAACAGCTTTACAAGCAGAAAGCGACACAGTTCTTTTATCATCTTTTCACACTCTGACTGAGCTAATGAGGAGTACGGGGCCTCCTGACTGTCACGGAGGGAAGTTATGATCTAGAAATCCGATAGATAGAGCAAATTTATCTCCCAAGAGACATGCACCAACAAAGAAAACACAAAACTCCTAATTGAACCCTTTCCTCCTCTGAAAATACATGGAAACGACACACACATCTACAATGTGAGGCGACGTCCTGCGCTGCTGGTCTCACCTGCGGTGGTGTCTGGTCGAGACAGAGCGGGGCTTTTTGATCCTTTGCAGCACAAAGGAAACCAAAATACACAACTATTACAAACAAAGTGCAATGAATGATGCTGGAGGTGCAGCCACTTCACATGAAGCACTGGGACTAGGACTAGCAGAGCGATGACCCTGAGCGGCCGTCGTGATGCTGATGATGTACTGCTGCAGCGGAGCAAAGGTGAAGGTCAGATGCAAACCTTCAAAACACTGCGTATCCCCTTCACAGACCAGACCAACACCATGTGGTCAGTCATGAATGCACACCTCTATGACCATGTGCAGATATCTGCATGATGTTCATCATTGTACCTAACTGAGCACTGACGATCATCATGAGAGGATGTATGGAGGGGGGGGGGGGGGCATCACTGTCGCCCCATGAGATTCAGCTCCCTTAAAGACCACTAACGCCACATGTGTCTGTGTGTGATGTGATGTGAGCAGATGAGCACACAGTCACTCAAGTTACCTTCACAGTCCTTTCTAACTGGGAGGGGGCTCATGCCTCCTTGAGCAAGAAGCAGTGAGATAAAGGTGAAAATGTTAACACCTTTAAAAACGTTTCCCAACGCTGTCTTTGCTGAGCTGCGTTGATTGATTGATTAATATACGTCATCAACATTGATAAGAGTGTGAGGTCGAAGGTAACAGTGTACCTGAAGGTGGCGGTGGGCGTTGGGGTGGTGCCGGTCTGGCTGGGGGGGCATTGGGACGAGGGGGAGGGGGGCGTTTGGGCTCCAGGCCTTGAGAGGTCGGTGCGCCAGGCTGGAAGTCAACAGGGGGTCCTGTGAAGACGGATACATTATTATTTGCTTCATTAAACATGAGAGGAGTAAGAGGAACTTCCTACCTCTAGTACGAAACATTCACCACATCACACATCACATTTTACCTGGAACTGAATCTCTTCTGCATGGGGACTGACTGAAATCCACTTCCGTGCATCACAAATACAACAAAATGACAGTTTACATTCCACCGCTGTAATGGGACATTCCACGACCGTGTGCAGTCGGTTTTCATCCCGTATTTACCTTGTGCTGGTCGTGAAGGATGAGCAGCGCGGCTGGGCCTGCTGGGCGCTGCTGGTTCTCCGTGGGTGGGGGAGGGACAGGGACTGCTGCGAGGTGATGGCAGAGGGGAAGATCCAGGGCCAGAGACTGCGCCGGGCTGAAGGTGCTGGGGAAGGATCTCCTCCACCTCCTCATCCACATCACCTAACACGGGATCATCGACATGTACAGAATGTTCACAGCAGCCCGACATGTCCTCAGGTTACAAAAAGAATAGGAGACTGTAAACAAATGGCATTGGAAGAATGGATGCTGCTGAGTTAATAATGACAGGTGTGTGTGTGTGTGTGAGGGAGAGAAAGAGAGAGAGAGAGACTTTAAATAAAGAACAGTGAATGGAACCAACCATGTTAATGACAAAGAAAACTGAATCTGAGAATGCATTTAACAACAATCCAGCAGATGAATCACTTATCATCAAGACAAAACAGATTGTGTGTTGACCAAGCACTTCCTTATTGCATGTGTCAGCAAAGTACTAAAACACTAAAACACGACTTTTTTTCTTCTTCTTTCTTAGTGTGTCATAAAGCTGTGTGCTTTCAGGGTGCAAACTGACAGGAGGTTTTAACGTTCAACTGTCACACTGTGCACACGCAGCGTGTGACAGTTTTCAGGCCTGATCATCTGGAGCATCAGTGGAAGCACAATATATTACGTAACCACAATTGACCACAGACAGGATGATGATGATGATGATGATGATGATGCCAGAGTGAGCTCATGATTCACGGCGGTGCTAGCTACAACTAGGCTAGGTTATACAAATACATTACTTATTACTTACTGCAAACATCCCTACTTACCAATGCGTAAACTGTTTGTAGCAGATATTGAGAAAATGCCAGAGTATATCTAGGGTTTAAGACGACCCAGCGTCGCTCAAAGAACTAGGATAAACAAAATTAGCAAGAAAAATATCAGGTGCATCAGTGACTCACCAAATGCGAAACAGGCGCAAGATGCTTCGCAGTTTCAGAGGAGCTCTCCGACCAGACGCCATTTCTGGTGCATTTTAGCGTGACTCAGATGACTCGAATTGTTTTCTTCTCTATACGTAAAATATGTGTTTATCATCAATTATCCTCGGAGGGTGCCAGCGGCGATAACAGCCATGAAGGGGCGGTATCGTCAAACTCAGCTGATTCCGAGCCGAGCGGACGGGTTGTTCACTTCCCCGCACACAGGGGTGGGGCGTGGATGTTGAAATCCAAAGAAGAAAATACTTGTCCGCAAATCCTCCACAAAGAGTCAGTACACGTCAAACTGTGCATAGATACTACGCGAGAGTAGAAATAACAACATTTATCTCGTACAGCTTTGAAATAGATTTTGGGACATTTCAGGGAACCCTCTGCCCCCCGGAGTTGGTACAGTCCAGGATGTGCCGTGTTTACAAACCTCTCACCTCACTGTCAGATATTTAACTGGGAGCTGATCTATCCTGACGTCTGATCAACCACAACACTAAATACCCGCATATCAGCCTATTCTGTGCTATGAAGATAAATCATCCAGACATCGAATAATGGCATCATCAAAAAATAAAAATAAAATACGAATTTGAACTTGGTTCTTTATTTAAATCCTTCTTATGGATTTTGATATTATAATAAATTAGATGTTTTATTTTATGTAAGTTATATTTAAGTTATGATGCTGTTATAATCTGCTTCAAGTATAGGCAAGACATGTGGGTACAAATGTACACCTCTAGATGGTGCTTTATGCCTTAGCTGTAACTCCACCGCCTGTCAGAAGAATAACCTCCGGGGTGGAGAGGATGGTGAATATTTAGGGACATTTCCAAAATATTTGACCCATTGATCCTTTGATCTTTGACCTTAGGCATCATTGTTAGTGAGTATTTTTACAGGCTTTTTGTCTAAAGCAGATGACTAACAATCACAGCATGGGCACCACATCATTTCTTAAGGATGTCGGATGCATTTAGATAATCAGGCAGCACCAAAGACCTAAGGCTGACTTAATGACCTAAGGCTGCTTAATGCTAGAAATGTTTGTATGAACCTAATGAGATAATGCAGTGTTTAGCAGTGGAAAGTATGGCTAACAATAGCGAATCTGAATATAGACTCATGAAAAACAAACATGACAGTACTGCAAAGAATCTGGCTGCTAAACTCTGAACTAAAATTGGGGCTGTGATCAACCTGCTATTCTTGCAGTGATGAAACAATGGAAATCCATTAATCCTATCCAGCCATGACAACTGAAACTGTATTATTTGTTTACAAAAAACTGTCACTATAAAACTCATTCAGATGGAATACACTTCATGTCCCTTGGTTCATGTTTGTTTTGACATTTGACCAGACCGCTTCATTTTTACCACACTTTTCAAACAATCTTAAAGTTCACCATATAACAAACGTGTGGGCATCTTGCCATAAATGTGCAACAGGAAGAAAAAATTATGCACACATCAATTGATGCCATTTTGGCCTTATTTTTCATAGTGTCCATGTAGTGTCATGTAATGCACATTGTGATTTAAAACAGCGGGAACATTTGTAGTGCTTTGTGTTCATCAAGCTCCACACCACCCTCACAGCTGTTGTGCCAAGAGTTAAGTTCAATACTTGTTTCAGGAACTGGCCCTATACAATGGCTGGTTGGCCAGAATCACCTTCAATGAAGTCAGTTCTCCTTAAAACCAGCCGTCACACGTCCAATGTAGTTTTTAATACACGGAGGAGCTAGACATATGTGCGTATACTGCATACATGAGGACTGCTGTGCACTGGTGTTTCTAATCAGCCAACACCATGCTGAACTAGAGGGAGGAGGAACAATGGATTTATTGTTACCTCTGCCAATGGCTTGTTTTCCTCTTTTCTGTCTCTGTCTAGTTAAAAGGAATCTGTCAAGTTATAAAGGATGTCTATACTAAAAACGTCTCAGTAGAAAATACCTCTGAAAAAGAAATGGGTTAGGTTTCAGTTGAAAGTGTTGAGCTATGAAGCAGAGAGGTAAAACTCTGATGTTATGGAGCTTTTGGATAACACACACAGATACTCCTATTACAGCTTAGAGGTGATTTAGAATTAAAAATCCAGACAGTGTATACAGACTTAATCAGATTATTGGTCATGAATTCAAATGAAACTTGTTCATCAGTTTGAGGTCTGAGAGAAAAAAAAATAGTTGCAACAGCAGCTTTACACATCCTCGCTCTTTGGATAAGGGATAGAAGCTGTCATTGAGTAGTCATTGCCCAATTCTTGATGGTTTGTTTCATTGTGCTGGCTGCAGGCAATCATAATCTCACATATCTGAGGTGGCTGTGGTTTTCAAACTCAGTCTGCAGAATAAACATTGGCACTGTGCATTTCTGCAAACCATATAACATTTTGACAACACCATCTGCTGTGACCTAATGCATCAGAAAGAACACCGGGTAATGAAATTAAATTCCCTCTTTCATGACACGTTGACCACAATTAAGGTCTGGGGATGTTAAAACATATTGGGCAACATCCTGGCTTAATTTGAAGTTGACAAACTCGCACACGTCCATGAATCATGACGGGAAAAGATTAAAATCCAGTATTTGCTAGTACCTGCCTCACCTCTTCACAACTTGGACCTCTGCAAACATGTCATCACATTACTCGGGTTTCTCTTGTCAAATATACAGTGCAAATGTTGTATTTCAGAGACTGGCCTGTTTTTCTTCTGAGCTTCATGCATCAATGTCTCTTACAGCAAAAGTAAATATTCCATTTCAAAGCAAATATACATTATTTATCATTCCTGGATTATTATTGGTCATATCCTCCATTGTAATATATGTGACAGATGGAGGAAACTGTTGCAAGTACATTGGATTTTCCATGTGCAAAGAATTTGACACAAAGGATTCTTAACATAACAGAACACTGAATGTAAATGAATGAAACAATGTCTGTCTTTCTTGACAAGACAAGTTGCCAGAAGCTCAGCAGGGAAGCAAGGCTTGCTGGGAAATGTAGTTTCTTGTGAAATGGAAATTTCCAATATAGCCGTCCAGAGGAGTGAGTGGAAATTTACTCTGCTTCCCTCCCCCTCATAATATGCTGAGCTGCATCTGCCTTGCAGGATGTTTTGTTCAAAGTGGACGACTCTGTTAACATTTTGACTGCTGAGTGTTGACAGTCAGAGAATTACTGTTTTGAAATGACAGGTTATGATTTGCATTTACATTACACAACTGTAACACTATGCCATGCTATGTGGTTGTTATATATACATCTACAACTGTATACAACTACCTTTCACAATTACATTATTGCACTGTTACAATCATGCAAAGATGGCACGATAATATCACACCATTGTTGCCAGACATGTCGCATTTCTAGTACAGCAGTGTTTCAATAAATAAACAAATAAAATACATCAAAGGGAAAACGAAAGTATCTGCCACCCAACTAATTTACTCAAATAGGCAGTTGAAGTCGGATTCTAGAATGATCTGATCTGGATTATGCATCACTTTCCAATCAGATTAGGGTTTATGTGTTTGGGGTTCTGGTACTTTCTTTAATTTGCAGCTCAGACATTTGGTGCCACTTGGAGACACAGGTGTATGAATTTTGAGTATATATAATAGAGAATATAGAAGATTAACATTTAAAACTAACGATGAAAGTCGCTCCACTCCCCAGTTTGAAAGACAAACCAACAATTATGTATGAAACTTAAACTTCAGGTGACTGAAAACGACTGTTTTCATTGTTCAAAGACCGCTGGCACAAAGCTTTAATGCTCTTCCGCATGTTGGGTGGTGTGGGTGCGTTACGTCGCTTCACTGACCTCCACTTTCTAAATGAATGGTCGCTAATAAATACACACTTTGCTGTTTCGTTTGTAAGTTTACACAAGCAATCGAGTCTCTGTAAACGTCCGGGATAATTGACTGGGGTAATTTCCAACACTGTTTTTTGCCCCCAAACGCGTCACGGGTGAACCACACGTGTGGGGCGTGGCGTGCTATGGCTGCTATAACTACCAGCAGAGGCGGCTGGCAACGGGAACCACCGCTGAAGAAAACTAAAGTGACAGAGAAAACAACGAGGAAGTCAAAGTGACTGAGGAGGAACGAGTGTGTGGTGCGGAAGGAGGCAGAGCTCATTTTTTGGAGGAAGGAGAAGACGCGTCTTCAGGAGTGCTCCTCTTCATCATCTCCTGTCAGGGGTGTGTAGTGTCATTGTAGCATCCTCGGTGCGCTTGCTAATGCTAGCTACGTTATATATGTATATATATCAAGTGGCCAGCGGAGGATAGAGTGACTTTTATTTTGTCCTTTAAAAATATGTCTCTGTCAGAAGTGTTGGTTTGTGCAAGTCATCAATCGTAGCTGTCACCCATCTTAACTGACAATCAGCCCTACTATTGACACCCCTCCCGTCACTGACGTCAGCCAGACAAATGCTTATTATTTCAGCAAACAACTGAGTAGGATTACTTGTAAAACATGCCCATAGATCTAAATTTACACTTAGATGTCCTGCTGTGCATCCGTGAGAGCAAATCGTGAGCAGTCCAAGCCTCTTGAAGATGCGCAGTTTTTGCAGCCGGTGACTGTTCTAGAAATTTCCATCCGCCCGTTAGGTGCATCGGTGCTCCGATGCCGCTTCTCCTTTGTGCGAACGCACAAGCTCTCAGGCTGTCAGATACATCTGGTCGTTGATTAAATCAACATTTTGTCTGATGAGTAACTATTCACGATGCCCCAGTTAGACCCATGATACCAGCTTGTATTACCTGCTGCCCTGGTTGTAGGAATGATTGCAGGAAGAATGGGGTTGGGGGGGGGGGGGGGGTGGGTGG
>JBBMJM010078676.1:0-16975 GCA_037832705.1 Centriscus cristatus
AGGGATGATGGAGCAGTGGTTTGCACTGTTGCCTCATAGCAGGAAAGTCCCTGGCCCCAGATTCTGTGCTGAGTTTGGATATTCTCCCCATGTCTGTGTGGGTTCTCTCCGGGTACTCAAGCGTCCTCCAACCAACCGTGAGATGCACTACACATTTTTTTTTAAAAATTATTTTGCTACCTCTGCCTTTTTGATGCATGTCGCACTTCATATTGGTCACACCGAGTTTGTCGTGGTTGTCTTCTCTTCCTCTTCGCACCTCAACCATTGCTGCAGTTAAATTCAGTGCAGCTATTTCAACGTGCGTCAGGCGTCCAGCATTGATTCAGGTGTAGGTGGTTTTTGTACGTTTACCCTTCATAGCAAAGTTGGATTCTTCAACGAGCTGCTTCTCGGTATCGATCTCTGGAGGCGTTGGGCTAACGTGGCGTGTCTTGCCAACAGGTTGTGGAGGATGGATACGAGTTCTTTGCGAAACGCCAACTCGTCACACTCTTCTCTGCTCCAAACTACTGCGGGGAATTTGACAACGCAGGCGGCATGATGAGCGTGGACGAGTCCCTCATGTGCTCCTTCCAGGTACACGAACCACCGGATGTGTTTGCTGATGGATTTTTGCACACGGGCTCAAACAGTCGTCGTCTGTGTCTGACTTTGTAATTCACAGATCCTAAAGCCCTCAGAGAAGAAAGCCAAGTACCAGTATGGTGGTGTAAATTCTGGCCGGCCCGTCACCCCGCCCCGCACTGCTCAAGCCCCCAAGAAGAGGTGAACGCACAGCTTTGGTCTGCTCGCCCTTCCCTCCTTCCCTCCCTCCCTCCTTCCCTCCCCGATCTGCCGTCCTGGCAAACCCCGGTGTAACTCCCCTGTACGGTGACGATACAGGGCTTATCTAATTGCCCAGATCTTTCTTCCCCCACTGACCCGCTCCCCCCTCCCAGCTCCACTGACAGCTCTTTTCTTAATGTGTATGTGTACATACATTTGCTGTGACCAATCGTTTGTCGTCGTTTTCTTTGTTTTGTTTTGTTTTTGCCTGTTTGTTGTTGGGGTTTTTTTTTTGTTTTTTTTTTGGATATTATTAGAACACATTTGGTGTGGTTTCACTTTCAATGCCATTGTGAGGTTTCTGACACTGCGGTGTGTAAGGAAATGCCTTCTCTGTGCAGAGGCAAAGTAATCAAGTTAAAAGAATATTATATACAGTATATGTAACGTTTTGCCTTGATCTCTCCAAAAGCAGAGGGAATCCTTCCAGTGTGGTTCAAAGGCACTGGGATGTCTGTGCAATGCTCAGTCCGCTGACTCTTTTAAGAACGTTCTCCATCCCGGGTTTGACCGTATAAACAAATGATAGCATCTGTGGTGCACTTACAGATGTGGCTACATTTATTCTCTATATATTTCACGACCTAAAAAGTGGATTTCCCCAAGAGTAGCAACGAATGTGAGCAAACCGGCTTGAATGAAATATAGAAGACGAATCATAAGCTGCTGGCAGTGGACACGTGAACGCAACACTTACTGGACATCGGTTCTTCTACTCCACACGTTATGCCTCCCTGTGCCTCCATTCCACACAGAAATAAACAGCTTCTCCAACAGCGCTGGTATTTACCCTCTCCTCAGTCTATTTACAATTTCCTCCACCCTGGTAGCTTCCGTCGTTTCAAATCCTTGTGGTTGATAGTGAAAGCTGCTGTGAGATTTTGAATTTTATGACTTGGAATGAGACCGTAGACTCACTGAAGGTTGTGTAGTGTTAATATGTTTGCGCTTTGCTAATTTGGGCCTCGGTATGAAAGAGCAGGTCGAGATCGTGAACACGTACCAGCATTGGATGTGGATCTGCGAGGGCATGAACCCTTTCAGTTCGAAAAGGTCCACAACAAAACAAAAAAATGGCCATCTTCCTCCTCATCTGCGTGTTATGGTGCAGAACATGAAAAGGGGGGGGGTGGCGGGATTGTTGCACCACCTGGTGTTTGAACACAGTAATACAAAATGATTCAAAAACAGTTTAGGAAAGACTTAGGCAGAAGAAATGTCCTTCAGCACACAGGTTCTTCTATTCTACTCATTATTCTGCTTCTCCTGGTTCACAGTTCAGCTTCAGTCTGCAGCGGATTTGATGATATGTACAGTTGACTGAAAAACAGTTGCCTCATTTATTTTTTCTTTTTGTGGCATTCTTTTTTTTGGTTGTATTTCTATGCTCTCTATTCACACTGTTTACTTTGTATTCACTTAATTTATTTCCTAATACCAATAATAATTAAAACAAAAACAAAAAAATCAATGAGGTGTTACCAAAAGCAGTTTTGCTATTTGTACAAGTTTGTTTGAAAGTCAATATATTCAATAAAATGGATGGAAACAAATGTTTTGTTTGGTCTTTTTCTTAGAATGTTATTAATGTATTTAGTATGACATTTGATATTCAGCAGATCAGTTTGTTAATATATTTGTTTTCTTTACCTTGTATTTGAGAAAAACAGTGTTAGCCTATAACACAGCAACACATTACGACATGTGTGGTAACATGAATGAAGAAATCATTCTCTAACAGCTGCTTTAAGCATCCCATAATGGTTTAATCCATTCTTGTTACTGTAATGTTTGGTTCAGACCCGACAATCAGTTTTCCAATTACATTAACTATTTAGATGAATCATCATTTATTTAACATGACCGTCTACTCTACAGCAATTATTTACCGCTACTGGACTGTTTGTGTAATACATCTCCCAAACGAGAGGGGGCAATGTCTATAAAATCGATCTCAGTTTGACGTCCAGTGTGATGCAGCACAGCGTACGACCAGCTTCATATACATCATGGATGGGACAGAGCAGGTGTGTATTTTCCGTGGCAGCATGTATATATATCAGTGATTTCTTTCCGCTCCAGCCACTGAACCAGAAGTGCGGGTTTTGTCCCATAGTCTCTATCCAGTAGACTAGACAAACACATCTATGAAGTGTCGACGAAGCTCCTTGAAAGACTCATTTCATTTTAGGCATTGTGTTTTCATCGCCGACGCTGTAGAATAGCAGGAAGCAAAGTGGGTGTCATATAATATGGGTGTCAGCCATGTCATTCCTGGCGGCGGTTGACCGGTCTGAAGTTCATCAGTGCAGGTAGAGTTGACTTAGCTAACAGCAGCTGCTAGCTTACAGTCGGTGTTTGTGCGGGAATAGATTGCAACAAAATAGAGCTTATGTCGTCATAACCACTCGATGGAAACTAATTTTCGGGTCCTTGCCATTACAGTTTAAAATCCTTTTTTTCCCCTCAACTTTATTGAACCAATGTAGCAACATCTGACATTTAACCATCACAATTATTAATCAAACAGTGTCAGTACAATGTTGGTGGTAAGGTTAAGATATTCGAACCAAATTTACCACGCTGCATGAAAAGAATATATGGTCTGTTTCAATGTTCGTTTCACACCGTGTACACAAATTATCATTAATATTACATCTTATTCTGAGCAGTTCCTTTGGCGGATAGATGCCATTTATTAAAATGTGTTATTAATTATCCAAAATTAATTATCATGTAATAATGTTACTTCCTTTCATAACGCTAATATTTCGAGTGGAGTTTGCCGTAAAGCACTTTGTCACCTGCTACATCTGTCATTTTACCCATTTATTAATGTCACGCATATTGTGTGTATTGATGTACATGATGTACATAGTTTTACATAGGTGAACACAAAAGGAAGGATGCATGCATGTATATATTCTATACTGTGTACAATTAATTTTTGATGTTTTAATTTTATTCTACTTTTTTTCTCATGTCTCTTGAGGCTGCTGTAAAACCGCAAACGTCTCCACTGTGAGACGAATAAAGGTTTATCTTATCTTTATCTTAAATTAAGATGGCTTAAACTGATGCTGCAGCTTTGTTATTCAATGCACCATTAGATGTGACTGTGCTAAGTTGGTGGTTCTTGGTCCTCGTCCTCGGGAGCTGCCGCCCCGCTCCTACATGGATGAGACTCCTGCAGAGATTGTTGACAGTTGAATCAGGTGTGACGTCTGAAACGTGGAGGGCAGGAGGATCTAAACTACACCAGACGCTTTCTCTATCTGGATGCTTCATGTGCTCAATTGTGCTTAAAAGGGTCATGTCTGTACAATTAATACTGTGACTGACCTATTTTGTCTAATAAGACCTCCATATCCTCCATATGATGGACACGTCTTCTAACATAATACCTCTTATTTCCTTCAGGGCCCAATATGTGCATGTTTCAATGGCACCCTGTCCAACAACACGGCCTCCCTGCTGTCTCAACAATGTGCTGTGGAAAGCCTCGAGCACTGACTGAAGAATGGCAAGGTTGAGGCGCAAATCGTGCATCTGCTTAGTTGCTCTGGTCTTGTTTGTGCTCATTGTAACGGTGGTTTTAAAATCACTTACACCTGAGGACTCTGCCTTCATCGACCCTGTTGACGGTGAGCTGTTGCCAAACAGAAAGAATCAGGACCCCAGAGAGGCGAAGGTCGGTGATGAACCTGAGCAGATGAGGGTGAATGAACCCGTTCGCGCAGCAAAAGATGTGGAACTGGAGGCGACGCTGAGGAAATTCCCCCCTCCCAACTACTACCTCCACGCCTTTTACTACACCTGGTATGGAAACCCGACGTTTGACGGCAAATACATCCACTGGAACCACCCACAGCTGCCTCACTGGGACTCGAAGGTGGCGCAGGGGTATCCACAGGGGAGGCACAGCCCCCCAGACGACGTGGGAGCCAACTTCTACCCAGCTCTGGGGGCGTACAGTTCCAGAGACCCTTCGGTGTTAGAGGCTCACATGCAGCAGCTGCGCACGGCCGCGATCGGTGAGTCGGATCTCAACTTTCTCCCTCTTATAGGACGACGAGCCGCTGCGATGTCGGGATTAATCCAATTCAGTAGCAGCGAAACGTAACTTATCCAAACATCTTTCTCCAGCTCTTTCTAATTCAATGTTGTCGATCGGATGTGCAACGAGCGCACATCCGATCGTCCCAGAGAGTTCGAGTGATGAGGTCAGACAAATACAGAAGTTGAACGAGTGTGTTGGAGACGCCGAGCGGATCTGGGATGGTTTCTCTGCCGTTCCAGGTCGTCACGGCTACCCTGTGCGTCTCCTCTCCTCCAGGTGTTGTTGCCGTGTCCTGGTATCCTCCGAATACGAAGGACGACAACGGGGAGCCAACGGACGACATTGTGCCTCTGCTGCTGAACGTGGCTCATAAATACCACATTAAGGTCGGTGCGATCCCGGTGCGAAGCTCCACTGGAGCCTGCGCTCGTCTCGACAACAGAAACCTTGACCGTCTGTGCTGATTTGCCGTTACGCAGGTGGCGTTTCACATCGAGCCGTACAAAGGAAGAGATGAAGTCAACTTGTACGCCAACGTGAGATACATCATCGAAAAGTGAGTCGCGCCGTTTCCTCCTTTTTGTCGGCTGATTTCACGCCGTCCTCTGATGGGCTGTTTGCGTCCGTAGATACGGAGATCACCCCGCTTTCTTCAAGTACCGGACGTACGCGGGCAAGCTCCTTCCGCTCTTCTACATTTATGACTCCTACCTGATGAACTCGGAGCAGTGGGCCAAGCTGCTGAAGCACACACAGGCGAACAGCATCAGGGACACGCCGTACGACGCCATCTTCATCGCTCTGCTGGTGGAGGAGAAGCACAAGAGGGACATCCTGACGGCAGGGTTTGACGGCGTCTATACCTACTTTGCGACCAATGGGTTCTCCTACGGATCCACTCTGAAGAACTGGGACTCCATCAAGGCTTTCTGCGACGACAATAACCTCCTGTTCGTTCCCAGCGTGGGTCCAGGCTACATCGACACGAGCGTTCGGCCCTGGAACTTCCAGAACACACGGAACCGCATCAACGGAAAATACTACGAGACCTCACTGAGCGCGGCGTTACAAGCCCGGCCGGACTTCATCTCCATCACGTCGTTCAACGAGTGGCACGAGGGGACTCAGATCGAGATGGCCGTCCCCAAAAGCGGCCAGAGCGTTTACTTGGACTATCTGCCCAATAGACCGGCCATCTACCTGGAGATCACCTGCAAATGGGCGGCCATATTTGGTGGAGAGCGCCGAAAATGGCTGGAATGACAGCGAGGTCCCCTCGTGACTCAAGATACGTCCGTGACGTTTTAATGGCAGAAGATGCACAATAATGGTAAATGCAGCTCCAGGCCACCGTTTCCCTTCTAATGCTTCCGCATGTCCAGTCCCTGTCGGGAGAAGCTGTGCAGGCATGTGTCCACCTGGGTGTGTGTAAGCTGTGACCACTGTAAACCTCAGGAGAAAAAAAATAAAGAGCATCTGAGGGAAGAAAGTGACTTGACAGGCAGTGGAAGAAACTGAGTGGTCGGCGCTGTCATGGCGTCTCTCTCAAACTGGGACACGGTGACCCGAGGGGGGAGGGGGGGGGGTTCTTGTTTTTGTTTTGTTTTTTTAATTTTTCAAGTTCCAATCTGAGTTTGAAGCTGGAGGCTTGATGAGTCACCAGCCGTTGGAATGTCTGATGAAAGACACCATTCAGATGAATAATGGGAATCACAGCACCGGATGTCTGAGTCACTTGTGACCTTTGTGAAATGTCTCTCATGTCCAGTCGGATGTAAAGGGCGAGTCTGCGCAATGTTCAATATATAAACGCACATATATTTATATCGTGTACAATACATTTATTCAACACAGCCACTTGGGAGCAGGTGCAGTGGCAGTTTACCAAATCAAATATGCGAGTCATCAAAACTATTTTCAAACCGGATCAGGCGAGGTCCGGGTCAACATTGACCACCAACAGTGCTGTTTACCTGGTTTTATTTATTCAGTCATAGCTGTCATTTATGCCTTTTGTATTTATTCATTTACAGCTCATTTATTTATTTAGCAACTTGCCAAGTTTAGATCAAAGGAATTAAAACCACCTTCCATTGCCTGGTGGGTGCAGAAATGATGTGTGTGAGTGTGTACAAACACGAGCACGCACGCACGCACGCACGCACACACAGCTGCAGTGGCGGTAAACAATAAGGTGGCGCACGAGCAGCCGGGCAGGGAATGATTCCACATCGCATCACATCCCGGTGCTCCATGGCGTCCTCTCACACACGGCAGTGATTGCAGCGTGCAGGCTAAGGAGGGGGTAGGCACCACCACCACCATCACCACCACCACCACCCCCCCCACCACCACCACCACCATCCCCCTCTCTCGCTCTTTTCTCCCAGACTCGCTCCTTTGCGGCATCCATTGCGTCGGTGGATTCGGCGCACGTTGCCCCGGTAGGTGTCATTTTCCCGGACGGGAACGATGGATGTGCGGTCGCTGCCCGCAGACGCGGCGCGGTTCACGATTCCCGACGCATCCGCATCTGCCGTGAGCTGCAAGGTGGCTGAGAGAAGCTTCCAGAGCTGCGGAGGAAATGCCAAGAAGGCTGTGTTTTGCCTGTCGAGATGGTGAGTGAAATGCATGATTATTTTTTTTTTTTCTAGTGTGGTGTATCGCTGACGCAACGTGCACTGAGAAGGTGTGCATGCGGCGCATCGTCTCTAATGCAGACAGATTATCACTGCGGCCGGGGAAGAGAGTGTGTTTCAGCGCTGTAAGAGGCTTTGCCCTCATGAAAATGTATTGATAGCGTAAGCCGTTAAAAGGATGTTACACTCATCTGGCCCCGGTTTACGTGGCCTTTGGGTGCACATCAGTCCCAGATGACGGCGTGGACGGAGCCCTGTCACACGTTAGGCTGCAGCACAGCGTGGAATCACATCTTGAACTTTATTCCTGCCTCCTTATGCAGGTGTGTGTGTGTGTGTGAGATGTTGGGGTTGGGGGGGGGGGGGGGGCTTTTCTACCCCCGACCTTAAGATGGCAGCATTCTCTTACGTTACATAACGTTGGCCACAAACTGACAACAACTGGGAGCTGATGTGCTACAATAACCCACAGCGTTTCATTTAGAACAACCAACCATGTAAATTGAATAAAAGGATAAAAGGGGATCAAGTGATCAATGCTTCTCTTCCCTCTTCCAGCCTAACCGATCCTCTGATTCTCTCTTTCTGCTCACATGAAAGGCGGCATCATTAAGAGGACGCTCACCGTCAAACGCACCTCATTAGAACGTCGTCGTTTCTCTGTGTAAGAGCGCGGAGACGCCTGCACTTTCAAAAGAGGGATCGCAACTGGAGGTTGATCCCACTGTTGCTTCGATGTAGGAACTGGGGACCAACTGCCACCAACCGCCGTGCTTGCTTTGATCTCAGCATTCAGTCAAATCCACCAGGTTGGTATAACCAACATGCCTGAGGAGGTAACCCTTTCAGTTTAAGAGTATCGATCCCGCCGACTGTTTACTCAGATAGTAGCTTCTCCTTAGTCCACTGATGAGCAAACGACGTTCCAGTCAATGACCCAGGATAGTAGACGACATGCTGCTTAATGTGCAGCACGTGTGTTCACTCTGGCTCTTTCTGCCCTCTCTTAGGACAGAGTATGCCATCGGCAGCTTTTCACAGAATCCTACGACCCCTTCTGCTCGGCACTTTCATACTGGGATGCTTTGTGACGGTGTTTTTGATGTATTTTAAACCATCCACGAGCTGGTTATTGGGTCCTGTCGAGTCGACAGTGTCTACGGAGCGGGTGAAAAGCCTCTTCTCCACCAAGAGCGATAAAGACGTGACCACCGTCCTGATCTGGCTCTGGCCCTTCGGTCAGACCTACGACCTCAGCGTGTGCAGCTCTCACTTCAACATCAACGGCTGCTACATCACAGCGGACAGGAACCTCTACAACAAGTCCGACGGAGTCCTTATCCATCACAGAGACATCTGCTCTGATCTGTCCAATTTGCCGCCGCCCCAGCGACCGTTTTTCCAGAAGTGGATATGGATGAACCTGGAGTCGCCGTCACACTCCACCCAGCTGCCGGGGATCGAGAACATGTTCAATCTGACTCTCAATTACCGTCAGGATGCTGACATCGAAGTGCCTTATGGGTCCCTGGTCGCAGCCGAGGGAGAGGAGGACTTCGTCCCGCCCAGCAAAAACAAGCTCATCTGCTGGATCGTGAGCAACTGGAACCAAGACCACGTGCGCGTGAAGTACTACAACGAGCTGTACAAACACATCGAGGTTCATGCGTATGGACAAGCCTTTGGGGAATACATCTCGGACCAAGACTACGTCCCCATCGTCGCCAGCTGCAAGTTCTACCTGTCGTTTGAGAACTCCATCCACAAGGACTACATAACTGAAAAACTCTACAACCCGCTGTCCGTGGGGACGGTGCCGGTGGTTCTCGGGCCGGCCAGGCAGAACTACGAGAACTTTATCCAGGGAGACGCCTTCATCCACGTGGACGACTTTTCCTCACCCAAGGAGCTGGCCGACTACCTGCTGCTCTTGGACAAGAGCGAGGAAATGTACCTCAGGTACTTTGAGTGGCGGCGGCACTTTAAAGTGAAGAAGGCCCAGTTCTGGGCAGAGCACACATGCATGGCGTGTGATTACCTGCGTAGGCACAGGGAGTACAAGGCGTTCAATAACCTTGACAAGTGGTACTGGGGTGGGTAGTGCTGCGGAAGGGCTATGCGGTGTTTGTTTGGGTGTTGAAGGCTTTAGGAGTTCTGTCCCCGGTTAACCTGATGGTTCTTTCTTTATAGAGTTCACTGAGACGTCCATCTTTTTTTCCCTCTCTCTCTCTCTTCTTGTTCCTTGCGAGCCAATTTTGCCTTATTTTGCCATTTGCATTAATTTTTTTTTTTTTTTTTTTGGGGGGGGGTTGTTTTTTCAAACATGCACATGTTTTTTTTTAAATCGCCATTCCACCCACGTTTTGCTTTACATGGGCTATTTTGCTGCTAACTCTTGTCACGTCGGTCATCTGAATGTTTGCTCGTGCGGCCGTAACCGTGAAACCCGACGTCGTCACTGATGTCAGCGCGACGTGGCGCATTGAAGCTGCGTTTGCCTGCAGAGGGTGTCAAGGGGCGTTAGAGGGAGACTGACGCAAAAGTGAAAATGTATGTAATATTTATACAGGAGGCATCACACCGTAAAAGACAAATCTCATCTGTGCTAGTGATGCCGCCACCTATGCAGTGTTTACTGAACTCACATGTGAGAGTAGTCCAAGTGTGTCCTTGTATATATTTGTGTATTTGTTGGAATTGTGTAGCATAAGTCTGCATACGCACTGCTCACGAACACGTTCCCTGTCCTGATGAAATAAATGTACAGTAAGACGAGAGATGAGGAGGTTGTAGGTGGCGTGTGGGATCGTTACCTCCAGAGCGGACTGTGTGAGCAGGAGGTTACTATTCTAATCAAATGAATTGTTCATTTCACGGTGCTGTCGGATCCCCGTGTGGATAATTTTACAGCACAGCGCCTCCTCCACACCTCGATGATGTAGCTTTATGAATTCATCCACAATCACCTGTGGTATATAATTAAACATAATGGTTGTGAACAAGCAAAGGGTAAAAAAAAAAAGAATCGACATCTATTTTATATTTTCAACTAGTTGAAGCCTAAACAGGCCAGTGTGAACGAGAACGAAATGAGCCGCCCACAGACGGAGACCCGTTTAATGTCGGCAATGTGCTTTTATGTGCTGAGTCATCATGTGCTGAGTTTGAGGTGTTTTGGTTTTTGTTTTCTGTATTTTGTTTACAATCCCTGTTTACACTCGTCTGGGTTGCCAGCCAGCCTTCACCACGCAAAGACACATTGTCACCTGCAGACATGTCACCTCTCTGTGTTGCCAGAGCAGCTAAACCAGTCGACACTCATCAGCCATCGACATGATGGTTTTTAAACAGAAAGTGCAACTCAATGTCAACGTTTTATGCAAGATGAGCCGCTGGCTTCATGGTCAAACTCAAAACAGGCTTGTAAAAGGGACCAGTGATGATATTTTCTTATGTTGTCACATTGACACCTGTACATGAACATTGTCGTGAAAGAACTCTTCATCTTGATCAAACTTAGACCACAAACAAATCATTCCTGTGTGTGCACACCGGATCCAAGGCACTGCAACGGTGTTCGTGTTAAGAAAAGTCAAAAAAAAAAAAAAAAAAGGCGTGTTGTATATATTTTTAATGTTAAAATCTCTTTATAACATGCAGGTGTTGTCAGAATACCCATGTAATTATTGTTGGTGCTTCAAACGACTGTGAATTACGAACATGGGAAATGGAGGGACACTTGAAAGAACAACCAGCGTCAATGACGATGGGTTCATTGCTGTGAGGGGCACGTTTCCATCAAGAGATTTTACCCCGAAAAGGACTTTTTAAAAAAAATTGTTAGCAGGTGGCGATCATGTCGGTGTGACCTAATTGAGCCGTGCCAATATACAGCAGAGCTATAGCACTTTTTCTTCGTGTGGAGTTATGTGACTCGTTGTGCTGGTGGCTGTCTTAGATGGAGCTTTCGTCACCCAGGATTCTGCCGCGCCGCAGTCGAACGATGGAACTGTCGTCCACGCGCTCATGCTGTTCAGTCCCATTTGTGGTTTCTTTTTCCTCCTCCTGTCTGCCGCGTTCGTTCGGTGACGACCTTGGCTTTGACGATCCTGAAATGAGGATAACTCTGTTTTTATAAACCGAAACAAACCGAAACATCTTTCAAGATTGAAAAGAAACCAGGAAACCTAAAATAAAAACGGTCGTTTTTCTCCTGTCAGGATTAACAAATGGACCCACACTTTCCTTTTTCTGCCCACTGCTTTGCACAAAACAGCAACACGGGAAGCTCCTCTGTCCCTTGTCTCTTTGCGGGTCGTCAAATAGCAACAGTTCTCCACTGCCCCGTTCCTGATGCCGACATACACAAGGCACATGTTTTTTGCGTCAGCCTGAGACGCCGCAGGCTGGCTGTTAACCCTGACGTCGCATCCGTTCACACGGCAGCTGGACGCGTGTATCCGGAGTGACGCACACGTGACGCTGAATAGACGGCGTTTTAAACTCGACCATATGCCTCTTTGCGTTGAGTCCATTCATTCGTCTTTTTCCGCTTACTCCGGTCACGGGTCACGCTGTAGCCAATCAGCGGGCGGCAGGGACGAGTCGGCAGTTCATCAGGGCCGCGTGGAAGATAGACATCACGTTCAACCCTATGGAGTAACCCGTTACCAGTCATTAGAGTGACCTCAGAGCCCACACATAGAACGAGGCCAGGAAGCAAACCTGGGACCTTCTTGCTATGAGGCAACAGTGCCGACTGCCCGTTTATGTTGAGTCTTTTGCCAAATGGTGAAATCAAGAACTGACTCGTCTTCTGTCATAAATGGGTTAAAATAAGAATTGTTTGAAAGCCTGCAGCATCTCACCCTGACACCAAAGGGCGCTTTTGTGTGTGAGTATAAAGGCGTGAACGATGCTCAGAATTGTACGTGGACAGCTGAGGACGCCTAGTTCCTCTGTTTGTTTCCACGTTGGAGAATCCACAGAAATCTGTGCTGTTTGAAAAGAATTTTCCAAATATCAGCCGGTGGATAGCGACAGAGGAGCACATGCGACGGAGCAGAAACCCAAATGTAGAAAAAAATAGGCCTGATTAAATACAATGATGCTTCTTTAATCATCTATGTGTTGTCTCGGGGCACCGATGGCACCCCAGGAGCTTTGTGGGACAAAAACTTGCCAATGGGCACAGAGCCTTTGTGTATGTTCACTGACTACTCACGTGGCAAAAAAAAAAAACACTGGCTGAAAAGATGCAGAGAAATGAGAAAGCGTTGCTATTTGAGGAGCGGGTGAATTGTTATTTGACGTCTGATGGTTGGTTGGTGTGTCGGTAGGGGTCTGTCTGACCCGGCGCTGATATTACTGATGTCATTGAAAACACTGTATGTGCGTTTGAATACTCTGTCTGTGTCATACATGAAGATTTCTCCAGAAATGGCCAATTTCCACTGAGTGAATCAGTGATTTAATCAGTACTCTCTTTTTTTTTTTGCCAAAACATTGTATTTTGCCAAATGTTGTGTTTTAATTGTGGATGTCTAATGAAATAAAGATACGGACAAAAGAGCAAACACGAGATAAACATTCAGCACATTTCTTTGGAAAAATAAAATGTACAACAATGAACTGAAATAATCTTACAATTTCAAGATTTCTGGAAAAATATTGTCTTCAATCTCAACTTTTTTCCTTGTTGTTAGACAGGCTAATAGTTACATGGTATTTATGCTATGCTAAGCTAACTAGCGATGCAGGCTACAAGGGAAGCTATTACTCTCTTAATAGTGTGTTATTAAATACAGGTATATGCGTCTGGTAGATGTTTACTTTCAAAGGTTCTACATTTGACACGATGCTTCCTATTACAGGGTTCTCGTACATCAACTGTACATTGTCGCTCTCATACACTCACGGTGCCATGAAATGGTGGAGAATATATAAATAGCCATTCAAAAGCCTTGATAAGTGATTGATGAGAGCCAGGAGAGTGTTGTTGTTGTGGTAACACCTCGATCCTCCGGCTGTTGTTAGTTACAACATATCCTCACTGGCACTCTGGTATTTACAGTCACCGTGTCCACCGTGACAGGATGAATCACAGATCTCAACTACCTCCACTCATCACGGCAGGTCAGAGGTTGCGATAAGTTTGTGTGTGTGTGTGTGTTGCTAGGATCAGTGGTGTGAATAATCCATTGATGTCATTTTTGAGGATTAATGTGAAAGTTCAAGTGACAGCGAGGGTTTGTAGAACTGTAGAAGTGTCACGGAGGAGGTCGTTGTCCTCAGTTGGGGATTTCAAATATAACTGAAAGCTCGAAGAACCATTTTCATGATTTCTGTGACAATTTCTTCCCAAACGTGTTGGGATCCAGCATGTTTCCATCTGTATATGTGCTTTCTTGTGTTTGTTTGTGGCCTAGGCAATTACCTCCAGTCGTGTCAACTCTCCAGCACACCTGTCCCGAATCCCAATCACCACTCTGCTGCATAAATACCCCGGCTCTGCGCTCCACCTTCGCCAGTTCATCTGCTAACTGACGGTGATAACGTCTGTGTGTTTTGGATGTGGAAATTTGTTGCTTGTGTCCTCCTCCCCTGGCTCGCTTCTTGTCCGATTCTAATTCTGAACATGTGGGTTGATGATGCAGACCTACTACTTTGTGTTGGGACAGGTCAAATAAACATTTGTGTCCGATACCTAAATTAACCTGCAGTCCACCCAAGACTCTTATTTACTTGCAGAAAGAAAGACGAGGTATTGGGTTTGCAATATACAAAATGAACACTCGATGTCTCTAAATCAGACACACTAGTCCTTTAAATTCACATGCGAACGTCGCTCTACAGGTTGCAAATACAGCGTGTACGCAGTATAAAATGTCTATACACCAGAAGGCATCCGCTGTCCGTTGCGGTGAAGGCAGAAAAATTATGACCCGACCCTGTAGTTGCCTTCAGGTTGTTTTGAGATTTCATTCCACCACTTTTCCATTTGGATTAGTTCTCAGCAGCAAGGCTTGAAATCAACTGCATCCCAATTTCCCAGGGCTGCTAAAAAATTGATTTGGGATGCTTGCATTTGTCGTTTGGGATTGGCGTAGGAAGATGAAAGAAGCCTTTTTCATTTCTTTGGTGCAGTAAAATATAGACACTTTTGGCCACAGCGAGCATGATGCAAAGACATCAGCACTGCTGCTGGGCAACATAACGTAATGATACACACAATGCAAAGTGTGGTCTGATGTCTTACAATGATGCCACGTGTGCTAGCGGTGGATGGCAAATGCTAGCTGACATTTAAAAGTGACAAGGTGAAAATTACACATGCTAACTGCTCTGGCATGAAAGGATGAAGACAGATGATGAAAACGTGATTTTGGTTTCCTGACATTCATGATTTAATAAATGAGAACGAGGGCTCCTCATAAAAGGAAAGACATAGTCGCTAGCAAACATTAGCTTGATGTAAGACGAAAAGGCACACTATGGTTTGCTAAAACTCAGTTAGCATTAGCCTGTATAGTCAGTTCGGCTGAATCAACGTTAATCGTGAATCAAGCTAGCAAGTGGTTGGATAACGTCAACGACTCACTCTACATCGAAATGCCACATTTGACAGCTTTTGGATCCAGTAGAAACGGGCGGTGTTTCAACACATGGCTTTACTTTGGCAAATAAATAATAATTTTGTCAACAGTAAATGATTCTATTCAAGTTCTGAACCTGTCAGAAACGCATTCCAGGGTTGTTTTTATTCCTCATTTGCTTTTAAACGCTATCTCGATGTTGCAGGCGGTGACTAACGGATTACAAGCCCTTATTTGGGTGATACACGTAGAAAACTTGCCCATTTATTCTACAAAATATGTGGGTTGCGAGGACATAACACATAGATGAGAGGAAGAACAATCTTATGGGTAGGAGCTCTCCTACGAGAGGACAACTTTCCTCTTTAGCTGGCGCGACTGTGTGTGGCTGTGTCACCCACTCGTACCTGTGACTCATATTGGTGAGAACCAGGTTGTGAACCCCTGAAGGGGTGTAAGGTTTTGCGAGATTGTGGACTCAGTAGATTGAATCTGTTTGCCCCCGCTGGCCACCCCCTGTGCGTCGATCCCGTCCGGCTGAAATTGCTGCATTGAAATCAAGCTCCCTCTGTGGCAGCAGAGTGCAGAGGCCAGCTTAAAGGGTCCAGGTCTGTGCGAGTCCTCTCATTAACCACTAGAGCTGCCCCTCCTCTCAACTTAATGGATCCCACTTATCCTGTCATCGCCATGCCAACCAGCTGTCATCTCTAGGGCGGCGAGGCTTTTGTGCTTCAGAGACGCTCTTTCGTCTCCACACAAAGTCGCCACCTCAAAAGGAGCCACCAAAGGAGACTCCTCTCATCTTCTCTGAGGAACAAACGACCACTGACACCCGAACACATTAAGATGAGACTCCCAAGTCCAGGTCGAATAAAGGTCTATTTACTGCGGCTAGACAGGCTGCATTTGAAATCTGTTGGCAGCTGCACGCCAGTTTAATTCAGAGGCTTAAGCCGCCAAAAGAATATGCAAGATCAGCAGGCTTTTTCACTCCATGGAGTTGTCTCAGTTGGGGGCAGAAGTCAGTAATCCTGCAGACAATGCACCTGTTGTTGTCAGATATGATAACGTTTAAGATCGAAATTACAAACTTGTGTACACGACCGCAGACCAGTGCTGACGAAATAAACCAAATGTACAATAATCTCTGCGGTAATACCTCGTACCATTTGTTTCTCAGGACTTTTAACGAGACATTTCATCGGTGAATATGGGTCATGTCTCCTCTTGCCTCATGATTACAGACATACTTTGCCGTGGACCTACGCATCAAAGATTAGATCCTTTTGAGGAGAGGTGACAGCATTTGACCCAAAGCTGATTCTGGATTTATTTAAAGACTCCATGGCTTTGTGATTTCCTGATTCCACCACCACAATACAGTTGTGATTTAATCCAGTGCATCAAGATAACTCAGTTGTAATCTGATGAATCCTCAACATAAATATAAATGGAAGGATGGCGTGCCTTCAGATCGGAAAGGTTTCCCATATACGGTGTCCTACATGTGAATCTCTGGCATGGTCTGGTCGTGTTGTGGTGACATCTCAACAACAACAACACGCTGGTTCAGAATAGAACAGCAAATACTTTGTTTGTCAAAAGGTTTACGACACCAACTACGTACAACCACGTTCTCCCACAACACGTGCTCATCCAGAAACGGACGTGTCATTTATGTATTTTTTTGATTCAAGTGTTTGATCGACTTGTCGAGAGAAGACAGAGGGGAAGAGAGTTCGTCTTACCCAAGCTTTTATCCTCATCCTGTCGCTGACCTTCCTGTGTGTGTGTGTGTGTGTGTGTGTGTGTGTGTGTGTGTGTGTGTGTGTGTGTGTGTGTGTGTGTGTGTG
>JBBMJM010078894.1:0-11114 GCA_037832705.1 Centriscus cristatus
AAAAAGACACTGATAGGGAGGGAGAGGGGAAAGTAATAGACAAAGAAAAGGGCCATGGAGAGGGAATAGGTGGTGTTTCAAGTGAGGATGCCATCAGGGAGTGTTTCCATTGTGTCTCAGCAGGATCTCATGAGATGGGAGTGACTTAACATTTCGGTCTCATATGAAACACTGACACACATCACACAAACTCTTTTAAGACGACCTTATTTGGCTCAGGAGGCAGGCTTCCACTGCAGCTGAGGTAATGGGAAATATAGTCCAGGGTTTTGAATTACACAATGAGCAGGGGAACGTTTCACTCACGCAAATAATCCCATACACGCAGACATCTTAACTGTGTTTGTGTCTGTGAGCGAGAGGCTGAATTTAACTGTTTTTATCATGGGAGCTGCGTCGTGCATGCTTTGAGCTTCATATTTGTTCAGTGTGTGCATGTGTGCGTCGACACATTTAAAATTCATAGAATTCCCTAAACCACTCTGTACCTGATTGTTTATTTACTGCGTCTATACATAAATCATGGCAGCTACTCCACATTCATTCTGAAGTAAAGCAAAAATAATGATATCCACATCGATGTCAGACTATGAAATCAATGAGACTAGAGATTTGATAGTATGATATTTACGGTGAGAGATATCAGTGGACATCCGTTTGATTATTTGATTTTACCTCCTACTGTTGGGAGCTCTCTCTATCCATACATCTGTCAACGATTTTATAGTATGCTCATCCATCATCATCACATTATAGGAACCTACACAGTATCTGGGCTATGTGATGTCAAGTTACTGTTACTTCTGTTTATGTTTTCTGTGTGTGGACCAATTTATTTCATTCAAAAGATTATATAGTTTCCTCAACAAATTCAATACTCTATCATGATAATGTGATAACGGTGATGGGTCTAAGTCTTTCTGGGCTATGGTCAGAAGACACATCCATCCATCCGTGTTCTTTCGATTTCGGTCAGAAGACACAATAGAATTCTTTTGTGATTTTAGTTTGAAACTCTACCTCCTGCCAGTGGCTCAAACACTCTAGTATGAATTTATAGACTATACATTTCCAGTCAGTGAAACGAAATGAACCATTTGTATTCTGTGTCTCCACCATGTGGACAGTTGTGTTTTTTTCTGCACAGAAGTCAGGGTCTTGACTAAGGAAATTTTGTAATTTATTCTCATTTTGTAGGCACCTTCTTCTGCCAGAAGGTGTGAAGGATATATCTGTAACTGTAAGTTTTAAACTCAAACCATTCACACTTCCGAGGACAGTGACAAGAAATGTTTATCTGGTTTGCAACTTCAATCTCCAATGGTTAAATCAAATGTTGTATGGGACTTTATGGGCGGGTAAAATATATTTTGATGCGACGATGACCATTCCCAAGTGTAAGTGAATACATCACCACCTTTGCATCAGCTGGACGGTGTTTTTTTCAGAAAAGGTACTTTCTTGTCTTGGTTGTTCTGATTTACATCTTGAGGCTGAAATGTCAATATTCATAAGAAGAACGACTCACCGACTACGACTCCGTTTTTGGTGACGCTGCACGGAGAAACGTAAAATCTATCGTAAAACAGTGAGGTGGGTGGGGTCAAAGTTCAACGGTAGACGCATCCGGCGCGGAAAGGTAAAACGTTAGTTTTCTCTCAGGGGAGATACTCGGAATTAAGCTAACCAATACACTTAGCAAAGTGTACCTTTTCCAACCAAGTAGACAAAAGTGTGTAGACGGTAACTATAACTTCGGTTTTGGGAGCATTTTAAACAAACAATGACCGTCATTCGGCACGATGTCGCAAAGCCGTTTTAGCTAGCAGGCTGGTTTTGACAGTGGGAGCTAAGTGGGTTGTCACGGGGTTTTGGTGATCACTAGGGGAAATTTAGGGATTGCAGACATTAGGTCTTTGGCTCAATGTTTGGTATAGTAATTAAAGTAATGGTAGTGACACGATATTCAACAGAAAGCCACAGCATCACATTACCGTAGTTAAGACAACTTTCCCACTATAGGTAGAAATATACTTATATTTCATTTCCCCAGGGAAATTCACATCATTTATTGAGCTTGAAAAGGAAACTACTATTGGCTCCCATGTTCTTTTTTTTATAGATAATAGGTTATATTATGTGTTCTATAGTAAGTTCCTGCTGCATTCTCCCAGAAAGTACTGTCATATGTATATATGCTATCCAAAGTCAGTCATTCTAGATACTTATTTAAAGAAACATTTTTGCCTCTGCTACTTACACTATAGCCATTATATCATCGTAACATAAAAAGAAATTCAAGGTTTTGATGGTTGTACAGGTATTTCTGTCTGACTTAATGCAATGTATCACAGGGTGTTTAAATCATGTTTCTCTGGACATGTCAGGCTCTAGTGAAATGGCAGAAGCTTTGCCACCTGAAGAAGTGGACAGACTGAAAATGGAGAAGTCGTCTACCTCCTCCAACCTCCTAGATGGACCTGACCCTAAGATAAAAGTATTTGGAGATGAGGTAGATAAACACTGTCACTGTAAACAATATCACTACGAAATTATATCTTTTGTGACATTTTGTGACCAAACTGCTGCTCATATGTCGCAACAATGGCGTGGCCACATCCTGCACCAAAATAAGAGACATAGTTTGTTAATCGGTGTGTCCCATTGTTTATCCGTCGTCCTCCTGTTTTTCTCTTCAGAAGGACGATTCAAACAATGATTCAGCTGCCATCTCTGCTGCTGATCTAGCCATTCCTGAATTACCTTTGGATAAAAAGGATATGAAGAGTCCAGAAACGAGTGCCAAAACCAAAGGTGAATTAAAGGACATGATCTGTTTTGTATTGTACTCATCCATTGTGTCCTGCTTTTTGGCTGTTTTGTTGTTGTGGTTGTTATTGTAGCAGCAGTGTAGTATATGTAGATGGTGACAAGCACCAAACAGTAAGTAGTCCAAAGTGTTTGAGGTGGTGAGATAAGATGTGCTTTATTCCCATCATTTGCAGTGAAATGTTTTTCCCTGTATCCTGCTACAAGAATCATTGCAAAAATTAGCCAGTATTCTTGCTGTGGGTTACGATGTCTCACACACAAGACACTAGACACATATTGCATTTTGATATATCCACATCAAAAGATACATGAAGTTCAACCGCAGTATATAAAACGTTCACAGCAACTGAATCTCAGGTCATGACTGACTGGCATTGTGAACGGTCTTTTCACTATATATATTTTATCTTTCTCACAGTTTGGCAAAAGGACTGGCACAGGAATCATATGGCAGCAGTATGTAGTGAGACATTTGACATCCTCCTGAAAATGTGCCCGGAGTTCCAAGGCACAAAGAGCCACATGGCAGCATTTGTCCAGATAAGTGGTAAGATGTTGAACGTTAGTATGCCAACAATGTTCCAACTTTTGTTTCATGGTTCCGTTCTCTTATCCTTTCTGCCCCAATCTTTTCGCTGTCCATCGTCCAAAGAAGTGTTAGACACAGCAGGTCACCCACGTGAACATTACAAAGTGGTAGCATTGGCAACTGGACACTCAAGCTGCAACAAGTGGCTTCGCTACAATGGGACGATGGTCCACGACTGTCATGCTATTGTCATTGCCAGACGCTCACTCAAAAGGTACAAAGTGCTCATATAACTTCTCAAGAGAACCGAATCAGAAGTCCTTTTGTACAGAGATAAATTTATTAGTTTGTGTCTTAAAGTTGTTAATTAAAAAATTCTTACATCACAACGTACCTTTCTTGCACAGAAATCCAAATTAGTTTGCTCACTAATTGTTTTAATCTTGGTGTTGGTGGAAACTGACAATAGTGCTTTGTGGCTTGTGTTCAGGTTCCTGTACAAACAGCTTCTGTTGTTCTTTGAAGCTGACCCAAAGGCCAAGGAGAACTGTATTTTCGAGAGTAACGCCGAAAGCCACCTGCTCCATCTTAAACCCAATATCAGTCTGCATCTCTACACCAGTCAGTGTCCTGAAGGAGCTGAAACAAACATGGGCTTTAGGTAAAGCAGTCTGATCTTCCCTTCACCTATTGTTTCTGGTATGCATGTTTTTTTTGTTGTTGTTTTTTCTGCGTGCATTATTTAATGCGATATCTTCAAGGGTGTAGGAAAAAAATAGTATATCAACGGCAATTAAGGATTTAATTCCAACATTGTTGAATAATGGCGTCCTCCTGTACCTGGAAATTGACAATCTGACGTTCAAAACGAACATGTTTTGCTTAATTATACTGTGCGATGAAACTTTTCAGGGTCTGGTTTTGAATATGTACAACAACAAACCTAATACCTGTAGATGTCTGCTTAACTTCGGCTTATGTAGCTTATGTAATCGTCTTGACCTTTTAGGGGTTCCTCTGAAAACTCGTGGACATGTGTGAAACTGCAATATCACGCCAATGACCTGCTGGTGCCTGCAGCCTATCTTGAGCCCAGTCTCTGGGGTGCCAAAGTCTGCTGCATGTCTGCTGTTGACAAGTTGTGTCTGTGGACTGTCACTGGGGTTCAGGGTGCTTTGCTGAGCAACATCATCCAGCCTGTCTACATCACCAGCTTAGTGCAAGGTAAAGAGCCCTAAAGCAGTCCTGAGCCTCCCTCAGTTTCTTTGCGAACAGGAGGAAGCAGGTGCTGCTATGTGAATTTCTCTCGGAAGATATCTTATCTTTCTATGACTCTACAGAGCAGAGATGTAACTTCATATAAAATCATACATTTTGTTTTAAGTTAAGTTTATTCTAGCATCTCCTGTAGTTACGCCTTTTACCCACTGTTGACACCCTTTATGTGAAAGTAATAAGGTTGCTGTCTTTCAAATCTGTGTTTAAACTGTTGAGTAGACATACTTCCTCTGACTGGAACCTGCTGATGCTGTGTTTACGTAGGAAATCAGAAGCTCTGTAATGAGTCTGTATCAAACATCATCAACAAGCGCCTGGACGATGGCTTGGAATACTTACTGCCGCCAACCTACAGGAAACAAGACATCACCGTCCTCTACAGTGACCTCGTGGGGGCAGTCTTGACCTCCCTGGAGCACACTGACCTCAGCATCAACTGGTGCCTTGGAGACAAGAATATTGAAGTTCTGAGCAGCAGTGAAGGCTTCGTTGTTGAGGGGTAAAAAGACATAGTCTCTGCACGCGTTCAACCTTTTTCCAACACTACCTATTCTAACCATGTAGAATCCTGTGTTTAGATCAAGTTCATCAAATATTATCTTTGTAAGAAATGGTCTGTAGTCTGTGTAGTGGTCTCAGAGTGGACCTTTGAATGTCAGCTTCTTTAACTCTTTAATCCTTCTGTACATCTCACCGCTGCTTTCACACCAAGAACAAAATGTTCCCTATAAGTTGAGTCACGGGATGAAGAGGAAATTCTGAACGTCATGAATAGTTTATATGGTATAAAGATGCTTCCACTGCAGGAGTTTTATTTGAGGCACGCTTTATGATTTTCCAGCTCCCCATCTGTAAGTGGGCCTGGCCTCTCAAGCCGTCTTTGCAAGCGAGCCCTCTACAGTAATTTCCGCAAAGTTGCTAAGCTGGGCGGACATACTTACCTGCTGGACATTTCCACCTACCACAGGGTCAAGGTATGTCAACTAAAGAGGGATACAGGTTTGCATGCCTGATCTGAAAGCACGTGTAAGGCTATCAGATGTCCTGCTGAAGATGATGTGGTTGTCTGTCTGTGTTTTGTAGTTGGAAGCAGCCGTCTATCAAGTGGTCAAAAAGCTGGTCACAGAACAGTTCCTGAGGATGGATGCCGGTCCCTGGAACTCTAAAGTGCTAGTTGACTGCTTCAGTGCTTAAACGTCCTGTTTGACGAAAGCCCCGTTGATAGTACCAGTCTCTCTTAAGATGTCAGTATTGACTGTCCAGTTGTTTTCTTGTATACTGTTAGTATACATTGTTCTGGTTTTCGAGGAAAGAGAAAGGTGTGTTTAGTTATGTCAGTCTCAAAGCTAACTATAGCTGTGTTTTTAAAGCACAGCAGTGTGTGTCGTGTTCACCTGAGAAGAAAGCGCTCAGTAAAGATTGTTATGGGCAGGTAATTCTATTTGTTTTCAACTATTTTGTGTTCAATTGCCGTTCGCACATTCTCAGATTTCATTCATGTACATCGAGTGCTAAGTCACACACCTGTTTTACTCTTAAGTCAGTTTTCTCAGGTTTGATGACAGCTCTGTTCTGTTCATGCATTCAATAAGAACCAAATAATTCAGGTAATTCTTTATTCTTAATCTTTACATTATGTAACGTTGTTAGACATTTACTAACCAACGGTATTGACAGTCTTAACCCACAACCTAGGCTGCACATTTTTGGAAAAATGTCATAAGAATTGAAAACAAATTTAAAAATTGCCAAACATTACAAACATTTTAACCATTGATTTATCACAACATATAAGAAAACAACACAACACAAAAATTGCAGACTAATTGGTAATTTACTGCCAGAAATTACGAAAGGAGGAGACACAGGCATGCATGTGAGTGTGAGTAAATATATTTTCATGCAAATGAACTGGTCCATGGCACACAGTCGCCTCGGCTCTGCACACCGGTTGCTTGGCAACCAATTGTCTTGACAATTGCAGGCTCTCAAGGAATATTTAGCAGAAACAAAAAAAAAACTCAATCAAATGATACAATTATTTTGAAAATATGAGAAGCAGCTTTCCTGTTCGGTTAATTTTGTGTGTGTGTGTGTCAGGTCAGGCGGGGATATGATGAATGACGTTCAGCTCACTATTTCATTCTAGTCTTGCTGGGTGAGCAAGAGGTTCCTCCAGCCAGGTGTTCGGTTCATCCCTCCCTGGGAAGGCAGAGCTCCTGAAGCACCCTTTTGGGCTCGAGGCAAAGCCAGGGAACTCACAAAGAGGCCTGAGAGATAATCAGACGTGAACAATCTAAATCTGTGAAAAATGTTTTTCATATGTCGGTTGACTTAATCAATGAACTCATTCCTGTGGGGAAGGAGTTAATGATGCGATAGACAATGTTGTGTCAGTACATCCTTTCAGTTGTGTTTGAACCAGGTTTGTATTAGTTATTCAATTAGTTATTTGATAATCAGTCTTTTAAAGTACGTACTGACCTGCTATGATTCTGGCACTAAAGCTGTTGCGATGTCTGATTGAATTTAACACTGTTTCATATGAACAAGGCAGAATTACAAGATAAATTATAATTGCAGCCAAATGGGTCTAAATGAATTCACAATTCCATGTCAAAGGTGTAGAGACCAGTGAACATTTAATGAGTTACTTTTCAACTCATTCAGTTTTAATCGAGGCCAAGTTGTTGATGTTCGGCTCCACTTTTCGGTTTACTTGAAAATTGAATTGATTTTGGTTTGTTCATGTCGTGACCCAGCCCCAGATAAAGCGGAACAAAATGTGTGGATGGATGGATTTGCTCATTTGTGGTGCTTCTGGATCACATGGTCTATTTCCTCACCCAGCTTGGGTCTCTTACA
Source organism: Centriscus cristatus (assembly GCA_037832705.1). Taxonomy (NCBI): domain Eukaryota; kingdom Metazoa; phylum Chordata; class Actinopteri; order Syngnathiformes; family Centriscidae; genus Centriscus; species Centriscus cristatus. Next base: position 7,505 of record JBBMJM010078894.1, read on the forward strand.
GGATGAGTCTCTCTGGCTGGAGTCAGATGAAGCCGACGTGCTGTCTGTGGAGCTGGACTTCACCGAGTAGACTGATGGTAACGATGGTCTCAGGAGATTTGATCTGGGTTTGGCCGTAGCTCCTACTGATGCTGAATTGCTCCACTCTGGAGGACGACATAAAGCAGAGGTCAATCCCCGCGACTGATGTAAGTAAACGTTCAGGTTTATATAATATGTTTACTAAACTTAGCGCTAATACGCAGACAGAGCTGATGTACCTGAGTACTGGTTAAGTCTGAATCGCCCGAAGCAGAGGTGAATCCTCCACTGTTTTCTGACATTCTCCTTCATCAGGCAGTGGAAGAGGAAGATGAAAATACCTGGTATACAAAGAAAACAGGTCATGAGGATGACCGCTCCTGTAAACCTAGTACTTCTCAGAATGTGAGTGAGGTAAATGCATCACAGAGCCTCAGCTTGTCCCACTTCCTTCTTCTGTGAACTGCATGTATTCTTTAAACTGGATGTCAGTTGAGAGGTGGAGGGAAACTGTCTAACCACTGAATTATTAACAACGTGACGCTGACAGTCGCCCCAATACACGACCATTTCCAGACTCGTTTCCTTCTCACACTACAAGCACGTTCCATGCAGCTGAAAGCGCAAATGTAAATTCTCATAGAACCAAATAGAAAGGTGTTGTGTCTATATGTGCTTTAAAATCACTTGTTGTAAAGAAATACAAAAATACAACCTTGCAGGGTGTTGAGGCCGGAGAACATGTACAGTAGTACCACCCTGCCTGGCCCCCAGGTGAAAAACCCAAGAGTCCATGTGAGTCCCAGTAACAAAGTCAGACTCGCCACTCCCTTCAGTTTGTGCATCAGTCCTCCACGGGTCCTGGCTGGACTGTTGGCCCGCATGTGGCGGAGCTGGATCAGGACCACGACGAAAACCTGAGTAGTTTAGTATGTGTAGTTAAATGCCTTCATCTGGATGGTTCCCATAAATAATGCATTTATAAATTGAACCATCAGTAGGTATTTTAACAGCTTGAAGAAAGAACTTGAGAGCTATTTACCGCAATGTTGAATAAAAACACCAGCGCGGCATAAGCAACCACGGACACGTAGAATGTCACACCGTCCTGCAGCCAACAACTGGAGGAAAAGCAGGAGAAGGACATATGGTGGCAGTTAGATGTCCATAAATAACACAGTGACAGAGGATTTCATGTACTGTACAATAGTTTCATCATAAAACTACGCCTGATTATTCAATGGGAATCACAACACCCACACTGAGCAGTCAGAACATACAAGTTGTCAGAGTTGTCAAGTGACTCCAGACCAGTGTGAGCGTGTGTGTAGAGGTTCCTGCCGTACGCCTCTCTGTTCACAATGAGCACCAGGACACAGATTGCCAGAGGCACCCCTGGAGGATCAGGCCAGATACGCAGAAATGATCAGCACTGTGAGAAATGAAGGGTTATTTAAAGTGTCATTTAAACAGCACTCACCCCATCCCAGAACACAAAACTTGAATATGTAGGAGGGAACGTAGACGTTGAAGACCTTGACGAGGGCAAAGTACATATTGACGGCCTCTAATCCCATCCAGGTGAATGAAGCCAGCAGGAAGTAGTGCAGCAGGGATGCTGCAGCCACACAGGCAGCGTGCAGACCCCAGGAGGAGAGCCACGAGTTGACCAGGAACACCAGGTTCAAACCCAGCAGTGCCAGGGAGAGGTTGATGAGGATCTGAGAGGGGTAGTCTCTGCGAAGCTTCCTGGGATCAGAGAGCATGGACAATACCAAGGTAAGACGCATACGATAATGTAAAAATGGTCGATTTTTTTTTTTTTTGTGATCGGAAATATGTTCCGATGAGACATCCTTCTGCTCCTTTCAAAACAAGTTTGGCTTTTTACAGTTGGAAAACAAGTGCAATGTGACGCCACTAGAGGGCAGAGATGACTCGGAGCTCCTCATGGCCTCTGTGAGGAAAGTGATTGTCTCAAATATATCTGCCGTCATAAACAGATGTAGTAGGACACACACAAAAGAATACGTCAGTGATTGGGGTCTTACTCGAAAGCTGTGTATGTAAGGAGTGTTATTCCCAAGAAAAGAGACGACACTCCACAGCCAGTGTATGTGATGATGGTCAGGATCTGCTCATTGGCAGGATCCACTGGAGTCCTGGATACATCCTGTGCACACACACGCACACACATTCTTTAGCAGTGGTGGTTCTTTAGCAGCTTCCAAGGAAGTATGTTGCATTTTTCTTTTTCTTTTTTTTTTTTGCAGTTGTCCCCTTGTACTTTGTACGGTAAATAAAACAATCTAAGAGTACAAGAGCAAATTGTTCAGAGATAATCAGAATTACTTTTTTACCCCAGAGAAATAATGTGCATTTTGTAGTGTGCAACTTTGCTGTAGTGTTATTCTGGCTCGGCTGTCAAACCCGTGAGTTAACTCGGTTTGCTGTATCATGGTTAAAACGGTGAAAAAAAACAAAGACGGACAAATAAAATGTACCAAAAGAACTCCAAAGTGCGTGAGGTGATCACAGAGGCAGGTTGTGTTTTCCATGTTGCTGTCGTGTTTTCTGCAGCCGTAATCATCCCAGCCTCCTCCTCCATCTGAGTGACGACACAATAAATCCAGCCTTGTGTTTTTACTTCAAGGTATTTATGTATTGACAAGTCCAATCATGCTGTTGTGGAAAGAAGTTGAGAAACATTAGAACGATATGTTTAATCAGCACCTACTGTTTTTGTTGAAGTTCCAGTACACACACTCAATGTCCATGTAAAGCTACACGGAGAGGACGGTGTGTTAGTGGACCACACGAGATCAATCACTTCTCAGAAGGTCGGATAGTTCTGATCATTTCCTACATCTTTGGGTTTGAGATGGTGGAGCGTTACTCTCACATCCTCATCCAGGTCTCGGATCGGAGCGGTGGCATTCGTCACGCTGGCCGACACCACAAAGCTGTTGAGGATCTGCCCAGTTTGGCTGCTCTGAAAGTAATGAAACAATAAAATATCAGCACCACTAGATTCATTACGCTCACAGTCTTTACGAATGCAAAGGACTCATTTGTAATTTATACCCTGAAGAGCTCTGGAATACCATAGAACTGAAACTGAACCCTTTGTGTTCTCTGGTTTGGACTCTGGGGGAAGCTGTGTTGCAGCACAGAGGGCAGGGAGATGAAGGCCACCGTGCTGTTAAAGGGATACCTGTTGATAAAAATCTGTAACAAAAGAACGTCAGACTCAGTGTTCTAACCACGTGAAAGGAAACACAGCAGAAGATGTTGGAAGCCGGGCTGCATGGTGTCACAGGGATAAAAGAACTTCCAACAGCTGGAATAAGATGTTTTTTAGGTTTAAAAAAAACACTGGTCTTAAGTTCAGGGTGCAGTATTTGGTTGATAATCAAGATACTGATTCGTCACTAGGTGGGTGCGCATTCAGATTGTGCACATTCAGATGTTAGAGTATCAGAAACACGTTGTAATGGTCCTTTATAGGATCGGCAGCCTGGAGAGCTCCACAGCATCCTGACAGCTGCTCTGTTATCTGATGAAAACAAGTTGGAACAAAGTCGCACAG
>JBBMJM010079004.1:4052-15664 GCA_037832705.1 Centriscus cristatus
GGGAGTACGACCCAAACGAGCTCCTTCCTGGATGAACAGGTCACACTGGACAGAAGACGTGGGACCACCACGGACATAGTCATGACATCATCGACTTCATCACTGTAATCATCATGACATCATCGACTTAATCACGGACATCATCATGACATCATCGACTTCATCACTGACATCATCACGGGCATCGTCATGACATCATCGACTTCATCACTGACATCGTCACGGACATCGTCATGACAGCAGATTGTGTGTGTGTGTGTGTGGTACCTTTTCTGCAGTACGGTTCCAAACTGTGACAACGTGACCCATTTTCAAAAGGTTGGATACAATCCCGCTGCCCATAAGACCCAGACCCAGGAACCCTATCCTGGAGGTCAAAGGTCAAGGAGGTCAAGCTTGAGTTCAGTGATCAGAGACAGGTGCCCACAGCCGTGATGTCACCTTTTGTCGGTGGGCGTGATGCTGCCGTTGATGGCCGTGCTGTCTGCTGCCTGGATGGACGTCGACCCCGAGTCCTGAGTTCACAGGAGACGTCAGTTCCCTGGAACACCTTCTACCTGAAGGTGGACGACCTTGGGACCTTACCTCCTCGATGATCTTCAGACGCTTGCTGATGGGCTCCACGGACGAGGCCGGCTGAGGATGACAACAGACAGCGACATCAACAGCAGATGGGGACGACCCGTCCCAGAGGGCGGAGGAACCAGGCGAGGTCTTACCTTCTCACACTGGCTGAGGAGGAAGTGATGGAAGTGAGGGTCGTCTTTGACGGGCTGAAAGACCAGAGGAGGTTTGGACAACGTCACTTCATCTGATCACACACTGAAGACTGAGGACCACCGCTTCTTCTACACAACACCCTCACCGGGGGACCACCACAGCACCACCATCATGTGACCACACACTCACACACACACACACATCTTCAAGTCTGTGGGACGACACCATACTCAAACGACTGTTTGTGTTAGAGACAAAGAATCCTACTGGACCAGAGCAGTGGTCCTGGACTCCCACAGACTTGAATCGTCCACACACCTTCAGACCGTGATCATCCACCTGGGAAATAGCAGCAGGAACTCGCTCGTGCACAGAAACCAAACCCCCCCTCCCCCCCACACACACACACAACCCCCCCCCCCCCCACACACACACACACACAAAAACCTCCCCACCCCCCACACACACACACACAGGAAAGGTCGGCAGATGCTGCTGAAGCCAGAGGTGAAGGTTAGCTAGAGGTTAGCTAAAGGAGCAGCGAGGCGGGGGGGGCCAGGTGTGGAAAGTGTGGGGGGGTCACCTACACTGGTTTCCCATTTGAATCCTGAGCCAGGTCCCGCCCCCAGCCTCTCATTAGTGGACGACTCTGGGTCAGAGTCAGTCAAGTCCTTCAGGAGGAGAGAGACACATGGTGACGTTCAGAACAGACTGACAGGACAACGTCTGCTGGGGGTGGGGGTGGGGGGGCAGTCTGTCCACAGGTTGGATGTCTGCTGGGGGTGGGGGGCAGTCTGTCCACAGGTTGGATGTCTGCTGGGGGTGGGGTGGGGGGCAGTCTGTCCACGGGTTGGATGTCTGCTGGGGGTGGGGGGGCGTCTGTCCACAGGGTGGGTGTGGAGGGTCTCTCTGACGTCCTCCAGCTGCTGCCATGTCACTGACCTTCTCTGACGGGTCCTTCAGAGCACTGAGGTCCTCGTCGTCCTCGTCCAGGATCTTCAGGGGTTTCGTCGGCGTCTTCTTTCCTTTGGAGTCTTTCCCATCCGAGTTCTGCCAGAGAGAAGACGCACCGTCACGCGTGGCGAGAACTGATGATCCTTCTGGAAGGAGGTGGTCCACTAGGAGACGAGGATTCAAACAGAAGCTCTCAGACCAGGTGTGGGCTCCTCACCTGTTCTTTGCCCTTGGCTTTCTTCAGGAAGTCCTCCACAGCGTCCACGGCCTGCTGGAAGCGCTTGCCCTTGTTGATCTTGATCATCTCATCTTTGTGGGCGTGGTAGGGCTTCAGCTGCTCCACTTTGATCCACGCGCTGCAGCACAGAGACGGTTCTCATGTTGAAGGGACGCGAGAACCCGGACAAGAACCACCATGTTCATCACCGGCCGTACTTACTGGTCTTCAGTGCCAAAGAATTTCACAAAGTGACATTTCTTGCCTCTGGGCTTCTTCAGGTCCTTTGGCGGGCTGACGATCTGCAACGTGAACGCACGCAGAGCTGCAGCTGGATGGAGCTCAGGAAGGAAACAGCCCGTCTGCAGAACTTACCTTCCCGGGCCACGGAGGGTACCGGCCGAGCTTCCCCCTGGAGGAACATCAACGGTGAGCTCATGTCCGCACGAAAACAACAAGACAGGTGACCAGGTACTACATGACAACTAGGTACCATGTGACACAGAGAACTAGTTGACACATGACACCTAGTCCACAAACTGAACAGAGTCGCTGTCTGAACGCCTCCATGATCACAGACACACGAGCACGTCCGTGGGTGACGCAATGACACACAACACAAACACAACTTACAGAAACACACAAACGCACACATACACAACAACATAGACAAAGTGCACTGAGAAGAGCTGTAAAAACAGAAGCTAACACTTAGTTGCTAGCAAAGGTGCGGTCCGTTTCAGGGACATGAACACACGAGAACAGATGGGAAAAGTCCGGGGATCGAACCCGAACCTGCTCGGGTTCGGCCTGGACTCTGTCGATAGTTCGATGACCAGCTGCTCACGGCGGATGTTAGCTGGCTAAGGCTAAGCTAACTGTTTGTTTGGGTCGTCCGTCACGAACATTCGGAACCCAGTTCCACTGGTTCCGTCGGAACGACGCAGACCGACGCAGACACAGCAAACGGCGGACGGACACACACAGACACTCCTCACCACACCAGGTCCCCGATCCGCAGATGAACCGTCGCCATCTTGTAACTTTAATAAAACGTCGCACTGAAAGAAGGAAAAGACAACACACACCCACTGATCACGTGACAGAGAGTCATCCTATCTACGTCACATCCGCCTGCACGGGCCGCTCATGGGGCCACTGTGCTGGGGTAAACCCAAACCAGCGTCGCCGCCACATTGGAAAGGTCTCTGACCGCCAGAAACCGGAGAACGCTTGATGATACGTCATCCAAACGAACGTTATTTGCCCCCCCCCTTCTTTGTCTACGATTCATGTGTATAATAAAAGTTAAAATCACTTAGTGAAACCAGTTTTTACCATGAGTTCTTTCTGTATGTGTAAGATGTTGGAATGCCGTTTAGACGAGTGATTGAGTTAGTGAGTGTGTGTGAGCGACAGAAATAAATGTTAACCAAGTGAAACTTGCGCCTTAAAAATATGAAACATTAATTTATACATTTATGAAAATGCCATACCATTGTCTGTCTGCTGTTTTTAACAGACCCTGTTAAAATCGTGTAATTTGGACACCTTCCTCAATAGAAGTTAATGCATTGGGAGCACAAGGGGGACCTTTTCAAGATGGCGGCCGCGCAGCCCGTCAGCTCCAGTAAGCAGCGCCAGTCCACGAGATGTCAGGCTGTATACTGTAAGTCTGACTTGAATGTCATTGGTACTTGTACTCGCACTGATCTTTAGTGGTACTGTGCCCACTGAACTGTATATGGTGGTACGGGTGCTGATATGTACTGTACTGAACTCTACTGGTACTGGACCGGACTGGACTGGTGTACGCGCCGTTTCATGGGGAACATGTTTCAGGTTATCTGTGAAACAACTGGCGCAGTTGTACAAGTTGCACACAATGAGGTTGTGGAAATAAATACATGAGTACTGGTGTTTCTTTCGATCGGTACGACCAGGTATGATCATGGATGAAGGCTTTCTGTCTGTTGTCTGTGCTGACACGTGTTCATGTGCGCGTCATACAAGGAAGATTGTCGTCTTCTGAGTTTTGTGCGTTCAATGCAGCTGTTCCACAAAAGAGCGATTCCACACAAAACACAACGGTGAATGTGATTGGGTGTTTATTGAGCGTACAGAGCACACATCCGTTCATCTGCAAACATAGCTGAGCCGTCCCCAGAAATCAAAGCTGTGATTATATGATCATTTGTCAGCAGCACACAGACAGAAAAGGACACCCAGGAAGTTCACCAGAACATCAGCGAGGCTTTGGGACAATCAAAGGTCCCCTCAGCGCCACATTTACTTGCTTTTGCCCGACACCATGACACCAAACTCCTGGATGGTGATCTCTTTGTTGATGTACTGCTGAAGCTGGCGTTGTGTGATGTGGCCAAGTTGCAGCGCGTCGTCGATGGAGAACTTTTTGCCTGATTTCCTGTCATGAAGGACCGAGGACTCCCCAGTCGGCCCCTTGACCGTGATCTCCTCCCAGTCACACTCCTGGCTCTGCAGGTTGACAAACATCTTCCAGTCGATCAGGCCAAGCTTGTAGGCCTCCTCCGGGCGCATTTCTTTACCGGAATCGGGGTCGATGACCACGATGGAACGACGCAGGTGGCTCTCCCTCTGCTCTCTCTTCATCCTCACAGTAGCCAGCTTCTTCTGAAGCCTCTCGATCTCCTCGTCCTTCTGGGCGGTGATGCTCCTGAGCCCTGAGAGCTCCCTGTGCAGCGAATCCAGCCTCAGCTCCAGGTTCTTTCCATCGTCGCTCGGGGCCGACTCTGTGATGAGCCGAGTCTCCTTGCTGGTGATCTCGATCTCCGAGCGAAGTTTGCGGATCTCGTTCTGCAGCCGTTGGTTCTCCTGCTGCAGGCGGCTGCTCTCGTCACGGATGTAGTCCAGCTCCTTGGAGGACTTGGTGTTGGAGAACTCCATTTCTGAAAGCCTGGAGGTGAGGGTGGCCAACTCCTGGTCGAGTTCTCGCCTTCTCCTCTTCTCCTCCTCCAGAGTCCTCTTCAGGTTCTCGATCTCAATCTCAGCCTCAGGGTCCCTCTCCACCTGGACCTTCTCAGTGCGGACAACTCTCTCCTTCACGTCCATCTTCTCCAGAGTGACCTGTTGCTGGATCAGGGCGTTCAGCTCTTTCTCCAGCAGGGTCCGTTTGTGCTTCTCTTCATCCAGCTGGAGTTTGAGGATGGAGTGTTCCTTCTCCTGTTGGGGGTCCTGCTGAAGAACCACCTTCTGTTTAACAGTGACCTTCTCACGGTTCTCCTTGTCCCGGATCTCCAGCTCACTGAGTCTGACCCGCAGCCTTTGGATCTCCAGCTCAGCATCCCTCCTGGCCCTGCGCTCCCGCTCCAGTTCCTCCAGCTGAAGGTCCAGGTCAGCCTTCTGACGCTGCAGCTGGTAGAGCTCCGCCTTCAGGTTCTCCCTGAGCCTCTGCTCGTTGCTGATGTTCTGTGAGAACGTGTCGCACTCAGACCGCAGCAGAGCATCTTCTTCCACCTTGACTACTTCCTGCTGTACGATCTTCTCACGGACCTGAGACAAATCGATCTTCCTCAGCCTGATCTTCTCCTCTTGAGCGGAACGTTCTCTCTCCAGATCCAGACGTTTCTTCTGCTCCTCGGCCAGTTTTCTCTTCAGGATCTCAATCTCCTCCTTAGTTTTGGGGTCTTCTCTGTACTGCAGGACTTCATTGACCACCTCCTTTGTTTGCACTTGAGGTTTCGTGTCCTTCCATCTTTGAATTTCATCATTCAGTTGACGGATTTCCATCTCCGATTTCTCTGTCAGGTGGGTTTTATCCACGATCTCGTTGCGAAGTCGCTCCAGTTCTCTTTCCGTCTGTGGGTCCGTCTTGTATTTGATGACCTCTTTGATGATCTCTTTGACCTCCACTTGAGGGCCTCTGTTTCTCAGCATGGTCAGCTCATCCTGCAAGGATCTAAACTGGAGCTCTGCATCTCTGTAACGCCTCTGCTGCTCTACAAGTTCCAGCCGCAGGTTGGCGACCTCATTCTCTGCCTTGGGGTCCGGACGAACTATCTCTCGCATCTTCTCCTGGATAATGACCTTGGATTTCTCCTCCTCAAGGCTGCTGATCTTCCTCTGGAGGTCGGCCTTTTCCCGTTGCGATGATCTCCTTCTGGTCTTCTCGTCCTCATACTGCCTCCTGAGGTTTTCCACTTCCCTTTCTAAGGTGACATCTTTCTCTACTTTCAGGACCTCCTTGATGGAGATCTTCTCCTCGGCTATGGCCTTCTCCTTCTCCAGCCTACGCAGCTTCTCCTGAAGGAACTGCAGTTCGTCCTCCAGGTGCTTCCTGCCGTCACTTTCCTTCTGCTTCCTGTCCAGGAGCAGTCGGTACTCTGTCTCCAGTTGGGGGTCGTTTTGGACTTTGATCACCTCCTCCTCGGTGATCACTTCCTGTTCCTTGTTTTTCTCCTCTGCCAGAACTATGACCTGCTTCTGGATTTCCGTCAACTCGTTATCTCTCTGCAGCTTCTGTCTTCTTAGCTCATCCAGTTCTTCTCGAAGCTTCCGCACCTCTTCTTCCTGAGCTCGGTCTCGTTCTATGCGTAGAACCTCCTTCACCGTGTACTGCTGTGCCCCTTCTTGGACTTCGGTCTCGAGACCACGCAGCTTCAGTTTAAGCACCTCCAGGTCATTCTCGAGGACGTGGGTCGTGCGGCGCTCCTCAGAGAGCTTCTGCTGAACCTTGTAGACCTCCTCATCCAGCTGTGGGTCTGGAACCTTCTTGATGAGCTCCTTCTTCACAATCGTGTCCTGCGGCTTCTGCCCTTCAAGGACGTAGATGTCCGTCTGAATAGTCTCGATTTCTTTCTCGAGCTGCTCCCTTCTTTGAATCTCATCCTCCAGCCTCTTCCTGATTCTCCACGGCTCCTCTCCTGGGAGGGAGGACTGGACTGACTGGACGTTTGTGGACTGAATCATCGGGATGTTTGGTTGCTGCAGAGGAAATGTCTGCTTGTTAATTGGGTTGTTGACAGAACGTGTGTTCACAGGACTGTAGGACAATATTCACCTGGTTCAGAAGACTCTGGGCAAACTCCAGATTCTGCAGTTTCTGCTTGCTGACAGCATTCACCTCTGTGAACTTGGCCTCGATGGCAGATTCCTGGGAAGAGTCAAAGGACATGTTGGCACCTTGTCGGTCCAAACGTTGGTCATTCATTCCACATGCTAGTAGATCTCTGGGATACCAACCCCAGGATGACCTTCACCTTCTGACCATCATGGTCATGTGGGTCTGCTATGGGATAGCCACATGTTGTAATCCGGAGGTCCAAAAGTTTGGTGCTTGACATTGTTACATCGTTGTGTGGGGAATTATTGGGAATCACGTGCGATGACTCCATCGGGTTAATGCAATGACGATTTCCGAGAAAATCACGAAAGAAACAAGATGTTTCCCTGTCAAAGGACATGAACGCCACTCCAGAGGTCCAGAACACAAACATAGAGCGTGTTCACAACCTTCTAGTCGGGCCATACTTCCATGCATTATGAAGTTAATGGGCTGTCAACCTGTGGCCCGGGGACCCCAACGGGCCCAGAGGCAGACCCACATTCAAATGGCTCAACAAGAGACGTTTTAGTTAATAATACAGAGGAGAACCCACAGATGGAGACGCTGACCGAGGGTCATGGAATTCTTACTTCTGCCTTGACGGCCTGCGCCGGAGACTCCAGGCGGTTCCTCTTGTGTGTCTGAGGTACAAGTCCATCTTCAAGGTCGAGAATGGATCGGAACTTCTCTGTTTCAGTCTCGTAGTCCTACAGAAGAGGACTGGTTAGACATGGACAAACCTTCCCCCCACTTGCTCAAGTCCAGTAGGTGTCTTACTTTGATAGCTTGTTGGTAAAGTTGGCTGTTTTTGGAGACATTGTTCAGGTCCGACTCCTTTCTGGCCAAATCAGACAACAGGTTCTGTGGATGGTGGACAGGCAGGTGTTACATGTGTTATGTGTGTGTTCGGTGTCCCTCCACCCACCGCACCGTCATCAATCTGTTCTGCTGAGGTCAGGCAATGAGCTACTGATTTCAGTCAGGTGTGCAGGAGCAGTGCAATGTCTCAAACCTGAAGAACAGGTGGTCCTCAAGGACCGGACTTTGAAAGTGTCAACATCTACACCAGGTCCAGTCTCACCTTCTGGTTCCTCAGCTTGGTCTCCACCTGTTTAACGTCATCGCTTTCACGAGGCTCGTAGTTGGGGACTCGAGAGAGCCAGCTGTTCAGGTTGTCGTAGTCGTTACGGTAACCGTTGTACGCCATCTTCGCCCTCTGCAGACTCTGGGACCTGGAATACACGTCCAGAGATGGTCCTGTACTGCGGCTGAAAGACAGACGGAACTGCCTCGCTCGCCTCTTTCCCGGAGCACTCACCTGGTGTCCACCTGCCTGTTGAGAAGGTTTAAGCGCTTGTTGAGCTTTTGGACGTCAGCTTCCTGCCTTTCGATGTCGGGGCAGTGCTCCTGGAAGTTGGTTGCCATGGTGTCACAGCTGCTTTTGGCCGCTCGCAGGTTCTGCTCGGTTTCAGCGACCACCGCCCTCTTGGCCCTCAGGTCTGATGCAATGTCCTGCAGGAGTGGTGAGACAGGTGACGGACAGGTCTCGGGCAGGTGTAGGTTTGGGTCCATGGGGGTGTGGCCTCAGATGGTAAAGGAAGGAGCCTCTCACCGCCAGCTCACGCTGAGTTTTCTCTAGAGAGGAGATGTCTGCTGGAGCCACCTCCTCTCTGGCCAGCCGGTTCTCGTAGGTGGACAACAGCGTCTTTCCGTCGTGAAGGGACGTCTCCAGCTGGTTGGAGTTTTTGAGTCTGGAACAAAGTCGAGGTTAAACCGGCGGGTTGACGGCAGACATGCAAACACACAGCGACCGCGGAGCTGCGTACTTCTCCTGAGAGCACTGGAGGAGCTGCTCCACGTTCAGGTACTTCTTGTTCACTTCGTCCACTTTGCTGTGGAGGTGCGGTGCGCTGGCACACGTAGAGTTGGACGCCAAGAAGGTGTTTGCTTCCTGCACCTTGGAGGACTTCTCCGGTTTGATGGCCTGGACCTCGGCAGCGATGTCCTGGAGGAGAACACCCGGTGAGTAGAAAACTCCTGGAGTTGTTTCAGGAGAACTCAATAAGCCGTGGACCAACCCTCATGTCCTGCAGGCGGTCTGCGCTGTCCTGCAGGGGTCTGGTCTGCTCCAGTGGGGGGCGCACTCGAGCATGGATCGCCTTCTCCTGCTTGTCCAGGTCACTGACGACCTTGTCCAGACCGGCCATCAGCTGACGACACTGCTGCTCCTGTTTGTCTGAGGACACGCCCACATCCCTCAGAGCTCTGATCATGTGACTCTGGCAGCCGAAGCTCTCACCGGGCTCGAATGTTAATAAAACCACAAAACAGACGCATGACATCACCCCCACCTGCGCCGGAACCTTCTTTCTTCAGCTCGTCGTAACGCTTCAGCAGCGCCGCCTTGCTGCTGCCCATCTTCTGCTTGATGGCGTTCTGCTGGCTGGCGAGGCTGGAAGACCACACACACCCCCCGTGTGAAGATACACACACAAAGGCACGCAGTGTGGAGGTACACACACACACAGACGTACTTGTCAGAGATGGCAGTGGCCTCGGGGTCGGTGGGCGGGATCATGAAGCAGACGGCGGGGGCGGTGAGCTTCCGCCCAGCTACGTCCTTCACTTCCCACTTGGGGCCGTTGTTGCGCAGCAGCGTGTAGCGTTCCCCACGCGCAATCTGCCCCTGTCGAGTGACACACGCACACACACAGGTCAACGTGTGTTTGCTGACTGACCAGCAGGGGGCGCAATGAGGCCGCACACAGACAGATGCTGCTCTGACGTTCCTTCCTGGTTCTAGCGGGTTCTAACCAGAGGAGCTCTGCGTACCTCATCGGTGTCAAACTCACAAAGAGCCTCCACCGGAAGCTGCTTCTGAGGGGTTTCCCGCCTGTACTTCAGGGGCAGAACCTGCAGACTGCGCTTCTGGAGAGCTTTGACCCTGTCATCAAAGTGGTCCATGGCTTTGGACTGGTCCTGTGGACGCACGAGACAGGGACAGACATGAAGGACATGAAGGACATTCGGCCATGAGGGACAGGAGACCCTGACTCACGTCCAGCTCTCGGATCAGACCCTCCATCTGGAACACGTCTTTGAAGTCGGGGCTGAACTTCTGGCTGGTTTCTGTCTCCAGACGCTTCAGGAGGTCCTGAGTGTCACGAGCTTCTTTATGGAACTGAAACACAACACACACACACAATGAGACATGCTGCGTCTTCACCTGTGTGTGTGTGTGTGTGTGTGTGTGTGTGTGTGTGTGTAACCTTGTGGTATTCCTCCATGTGCTTCAGGTGATTCTCCTCACAGATGAGAAGGTTCAAATATTCCTTCCAGTCAGCGTGAACTGCCTCCATGTGAGCCTGAAACATGGACAAAGACCGATCTTATCTCCACTGGTCTTAACGTGGTCTTCTTCTGCTCCATTCCGTCGCGCGCTGGAGACTCGGTCCTGATGGTACCTCGATGACGTTCTTCCCCGGATGTTGAGACGCTATCAGCTTCTCTCCGTCGTCGTTGAGCTTGGTGACGGCGGCCTCCTTCGACTCCAGACATTTACCGATGAAGTTCTGGTGAGGACACGTTGGTGCTGGTTAGATCAGCAGCTCCTTCAGAACCTTCTTCTCGCATGTCAAAGCTCCCGGCCGTTCAGTGTTTGATGACCAATGAGAACGAGAACTGGTGGTGGAGGAACCTCACAGCTCCGAAGGAGGAGGGATGAAGAACCTTGTCCTCCTCCTTCATCAGCAGTCCCCTGATGCCACCCTACTGCCCAGCTCCTGGACCATGAAGGTCTCAGAGCAGCTGTCGCTCTGGGGGTGGGACTCTGTACCTCGTACTGGCGCTGGCGGGCGGGGTAGTCCAGGTTGGAGTCGCTCCAGTCGTAGCTGACCCTCTCCTCCGCCTGCTGGTCCATCCAGTACAGCTCGTTGGTGCAGCGCTGCATGTAGTCACGCAGGCTCAGCAGGTGGCGCTGACGAGCGCCGGAGTTGGCCTGGTCAAAGGTCACAAACATTTGTTTTCAGACGGGATTACAGAGGACACAGACGGGTGCACGTCGGTGGCGTACCAGCAGCTTGTTGTACTTCATCTGGAGGCTGCTGACGTATTCCTGGGGACAGAGGGCGTTTGTCAGCGCTCATGCTAATGCTAATGCTAATGCTAACACTAGCCTGACTGGCAGATCCTGCTGTCACCTTGTCACCGCTGGTGGAGATGTGGGGGGCCAGAGCCTCCACCTCGCTGTGGAAGATGTTGTGCTCCTCCACCTCGTTCTCCACAGACGGGAGGTCCTGGCCAAAGCCCTTGTTGTTCAGGTTGTCCTGGATGGGGACACGCAAAGACAGATTTTGACCTTTGATCTTTGTCAAATCCTTCACTCCAAAGTCACACGTGAATGAACCATCCCACCACCCAGGTTTCCTTCCTACCAGTTTCTCGTCCATGATGTTGCCCCAGTTGATGGTGGGGACGCCCTCGGTGCGGGTCAGGTGGTAGATGCGGTCGTGGTCGTCCTTCAGCTTCATCACTCTGGTACGCAGCTGCTTCACGCTGGACACGTCACAAAGCATATGCTAACTCTGCAAATATGCTAACAAGTGGTTCCAGCATTCGTCAGACACCTGTGGAAAACAC
>JBBMJM010079223.1:0-16971 GCA_037832705.1 Centriscus cristatus
CAAACTGAGTGCTAACAGTCACCTTCATCTTAGCGTGTCAACCTTGCACACCATTCAAACTCACTTTTTTGTGTTTGAGTCTGTCTTTTTTTTTTTTTTTTTGTAAAAAAAAAAAAGTGATATAACGTTGTTTTTTTTGTTTGTTTTTTTTTTTGTTTTTTCTACCGGGGACTAGGCCAAGGTGTTCAGTCCAGCTGTCTGCCGCCCGTGTCGTCACGCTTACACGTGCTCAAACATGTCCGCCGACAAAGGTAAGACCTTCTCTCCTGTGTAATGTGGAAATAAAACATGTTATTTATTGGGGATACGTAGTGACTCCGACCGTTAGCCCCGGGTCGCTGTTGTTTTCTGCAGTGATTTCAGACTCCGGTCCGGTCTCGAACCGGACCCAGAACCGACAGTTCAGTTCAGCTTTCACCACGGTCGCAGCTCCGCGAGCAGCCGGTGTGTAATGTCACTTAGGATGAGAGAAAAAACCTCAAGCGTATCATAGAAGAGACAAGATTGTAAAAGTTTCTGATCGGACTAGTAGAGGACGTTGGTATTTTGTCAGCTGTGTCCTGGGTTGGAAGTTGAAGTCCAGTAATAGATAGTTTGCTCCCATTTGATGTAAAAAGGGACAGTTCAAATACAAATGTCACGTGGCAATAGGAATGCGACAGAATCAAGCGGTTTAAAACGGTGTACAATGACATGTGAAACAAACAAATATTGCTGTCTTTCTTTGTGTAGGAATTCTCTATGTCAGAAATTCCCTATACAATCGATCTGCTGGTCTCTCTTTTGTGTCTTCAACTGATTAAATTTGCAAACTATCAGTGATGTGTAATGTCAGTGCGTTGGCATGGATCATTTTCTTCACTTTAAGGTCATTATCTTTCACAAACTGATTTATTGTTAGTAATCTAAACTTGGATTTCATGATCCCACCAGTACCTGACACCCCAGTGGAAGTGCTGGTGGATATTCTAAGAAAAGCCAAAGAGGTGGCAGCTGCAGCAGCTTCTAATGTCCCAGAGGAGTTGGCCAGCCACCTGCAGAAGGCTCTGGACATCGCCAGTGGTCTGGACGACTACCTGGAGAGAATGACCACAAAGGAAAGCGAACCACTCGCAGAGCTTTTTAGGTGTGCCTTACAGACACGTGTGTAACAATCAAAATAAAATGCTAGTTTAATCGTGTTTTCTACATATCTGTAGAAAAACAATCTCTCACGACTGGGATCAAGTGCATAAGGAGGGCAAGACCATGTTTCATCTTCCCAAAGAGTGCATCACTGGACATGTGGAAGGTCAGGTGGATTGAGGAGATCCATTAAATTGTCGCAACAGGTTGTGACAACCACTGTTTGTCTTTTGTCTTTCTGCCAGGCCAGACACTGAAGATGCTCGTCCACATGAGTCAAGCCAAGAGGGTGCTAGAGATCGGAATGTTCACGGGCTACGGGGCTCTCTCTATGGCTGAAGGGCTTCCGGAGGATGGCTGTTTAGTGGCTTGTGAGTTAGAACCATACCTCAAAGAGTTTGCTCAGCCTATTTTTGACAAGTCTCCACATGGCAAGAAGATTGTTGTCAAGACCGGCTCTGCAATGGAGACTCTGAAGGTGTGAGAAAAGAAACAACAGATCAATAACTGTCCATTTCTGCTGATGGGTCATTGAAAAAAAAAAAAAAAACTAAAACAAAACATTTGTTCTTTTTGGAGGGCGTGAATCCCCATGATTTGGATTGAAGTTAACCTCAAATGCCAAATATTTATTTCTCAGTGATGTCATTTTCATCATTTGGTTGTTTTTGGGATTTAAGAAACCGACATATAATGTCAGTTGAAAGTCTTTTTCGGGTTCCTTGCGTTTTATGTTAAAAATGAATGAAATCTAAATGTTAAGTTGAAATTGGACCTCGAAGTAGCTAAATCAGTGCAATAAGTTGTATTCATGCAAAAAAGATTTTTATTCAAAAATCATGTATTCTTTTAAAAAACATTTTGAATGATATATTATATATTTTTTTCAATTTTTTTTTTTTTAAATGAATAAATATATTTTTTTCAAATCAATTGGTTTCAAATGAACAAAACACTCCCCCTCCAACACAGGGCTGCCATTGCGAGTACAAAATGCTGATGATTGTCGGGGCCAATTATCAGAAAGTAATATCGTCTGTGATTCTCTCCAGGAATTGGCTGCCGCAGGAGAACAGTTTGACATGGTTTTCATTGATGCTGATAAGAATAATTACATCAATTACTACAACTTCATCCTCGACAACAATCTGGTGAGACTGCGGGGTGTCATATGTGTTGACAACTCCCTCTTCAAAGCCAAAGTTTATCTTGAAGGCACAACAGATACGAATGGTCTGGCTCTTCGAGAGTTCAACCAGTTTGTGTCTGATGATCCACGTGTGGAGCAGGTACGTTTCAAACCCCTTCCTTCGTCTGCATTCATCTGATAAACGTGTATCAGCTGATAGTGTCCTTGCTGTTTTCCAGACCATTGTTCCTCTCAGAGACGGCATCAGCATTATCCGTCGGGTAGCTTTGGTTCCCCAGTGCACGAGCACAGAGGTTTGTCCATAAATCCCAGGAGATGGAGCGTACTCCTCCATCACAGCGGTCCTAACGACGACGTCAGTGATTAATCATGCGTAATTGTCTTGTCATCAGATCCAAATAGCCAATGATGATGTTTTCCGTGGTGTCAACGGGCGCCCCATCCTGGATCGCATGCGTCTGGATGGAAAGGTGGCGTACGTGACTGGTGCCGGGCAGGGCATCGGCCGAGCATTTGCTCACGCTCTGGGTGAGGCCGGTGCCAAGGTGGCCGTCGTAGACATGGACAGAGTGAAAGCTGAGACTGTGTCACAGGAACTTTTACTGAAAGGTGACAGGCACATTTCTTGACTAACTCCTGATAATGTTCTTCATTCTGCTGTTTGAACCAGGGGGTATTATCCCGAAGAATGAGAATGACATCTACACATTGAGTGTATGAACACATCAGGGTGGAATTAGGATTGTACTGCTGACTAAAGTTGCATATTTAGTTCATAGTTCATTTGGTAGTTTGGTAATACCAATTAAATATCGTATGTCGGGGTGTAACTCAGCGTAATTAAAAACCATCACCCCTGTAAGTGTCATTAATTTTGCCAGTGTCTCTTCTATCCAGCTGACACAGCTCTCTGCTGGAACTGCTGTAGAGCTGCTCTCTTTGAAAACTAAGGCCATTTTAATTTAGTTGCATCGCGGTGCAACATAAATTCAAACTTGACAAAATTGTCTGTCATTATCTGGTGGGATGAAAGCCGTTAAAAACTCATAAGAGGTTTGGGCCGATGTCTAATAATAGTATGCTTCAACACCTGCATATCTCAAACCACAGCCTTTATTAAATCAAAATTGGGTTTGTACGTTCCAACTGGCTCCGATCAGGAAGAAGCAGGGTTGTCAGTCTTCTTTTCCTCCAGCAGATGGCAGCCTCGTGCAGGCTAAAACGTTCTGGAACAGGCTAAACATTTTCATCATGCCTGAGCGGAAAGCCCAGCGGGTTCAAAACAATGCACACACGGAGTTAACAGGATCATGGAATTGCATTTTCACCCATTCTCTTAATGTGCTTTGAGTTTTTATACATCGGCAGCAACATCTTCACATGTAACATGAGTCCTCAAACAATGAAGGATTGTTGTTGTTTTTTTCATAGGTATCAATTCCATTTCCATCACAGCTGATATCAGCAGATGGGATGATGTCCAGAGGATGATTGACAGCATCGTATCCAAATGGGGCGCGGTCCATATCGCATGCAACAACGCCGGCATCAACTTGAATTCAGCCAGTGAGGAGACCAGTCTGGAGGAGTGGGACCAAACTTTCAACGTCAATATAAGGGGGACGTTCATGTGCTGTCAAGTGTGTATCACCGGTCGGTGTGTGTGTGTGCGTGGGACCGATGGGAGAAAGGTCACCATGTGACTTGTGTCAGGTGCTTTTATAAAACTCTGAGTGCACAATGCTGGTGACTGAACGAAATCTCTACAATGACAGAAACTCTGCGAGGTCAGAGGTCAGCAGAGGAGGACGAGGGGGCCGCGGGACTGACGGCGAGACGTTCAGGCTCAATGCGACTCCGAGGGTCACCACCACCACAGGTACAGTTCAAGTCCGACAGCCTGTATCAGGCAGCAGCTCCACCCTTACACCTGCCGTTTGCCCCCACCACCTGTAGGCTGAGACCACCCTGTGGGAAGTACTGCTCTGGTGGCTGCCGGACCTGGACGAGGACGAGGAGGGGGTGAAACGACGGAGGTTGAAGAGTGGCGCGTCAGCACAGAGAGGTCTGAGAAACAAGCCGATGAGGGACAGGAACCTCATGAAGCAAAGTGGGGGGAGTCTGAAGACCAGGAGGGGCAAGAGAGGCAGGGAGGAAGACGACAGGAGACAGGATGAAGGTGAAGCAGCAGACGAGGACGTGTCAGCAAAGAGAAGAGAACCGGGAGAAAAGAAAGAGAAGAAGAACACTCGGAAACCTTGAGCCGACTTTTCCCTCTGGCAAAAACCGACAAATTCATTTCCTGACCGAACTCGACTGTTTGGATCACAGAACTAGATATGATCCCGTATTTACTGTTCAACAGGGAGATTTCAGGACCACTGGGACCACTGGAACCACCGGGAGTTCATTCCACGTCTGTCCCAGTGAGAGGAGGTTTGACAAAGATAATAAAAGAATAAAACAGCTTCAGCTTCCCCTTCATGGATCCCGCTGGATCCCGCTGGATCCCGGCCGAGAAGTCGGTGGCATTTTCAGAGCGATTGAAGTCGGTTTGACATTCGTCATCAGAACATGAATGTGACAGTTCACAGGACAAACAGAGATTCTGCTGCTCACAAAGACGACAAACATGCTCCAGTTACGACGCTGACATACCACCCTAACCCATAACTAACCCTAACCCATAACTAACCCTAACCCATAACTAACCCTAACCCAGTAATCATGTAGACACCAACAACCAGACAGGCTCGTGTTCCTTTTGTTAGAACCCTCAGTATTGATCATGTATCTGCTGTCATGTGGACAGATACATCACGAGGCCTCTTGGTGTTCTGAGACCAGGAAGAACTTGGGAGTCAAGTGGAAACGAGATATTTCATAAACACAACGGAACATCTGTAGATGGTAGAACGTACCGAGATGTTCCAGAAACTGGACGTGAATTAAATGAACTTTCCACACATCAGCGCTTCTTCGCCACAGAATTTAATTACAAAAACAGAACGTGACTCCAGTCGCAGCACCTGTACAGAAGAGTGTGGTCCTGATGCAGTAAGACGCTCAATCCTAAACATCAGTCAACTGGAGGCAGAGCGCCACGACAGACACCCCATCACCCATGAGGGAGCAGGGGTCAGGGGTCAGCCCCTCACAGGCCTTCAGGGGGAGGCGGCCTCATCGGCATCGGCGGCATCGGCATCTGATGGGGCATCTGGGGCGTACCGGGGGCACCTGGGGGCAGAGGAGGGATGGACATGCCTCCTGGAGGGGGTGAAGAAAGTGAGTCGTTAGGAGGCTGAGGTGCACTCATGAGAAGAAAGGGGGGGGGGGTTCACACCTGCTGGGGGTGGTGGCCCTCCGGACAGCGGGAGCAGCTTCTCCATTTTGAAGTGGAACTGAAGAAAGAACTAGAAGGAAAAAGATGCACAGGCGAGTTAAACTAAACGTCGTGCTAGCTAGCTCCCCCCCCAACACACACACACACACACACACACACACACACACACACACCACACACAACACACAACACACACACACACACACACACACACCAGATGTTTAGAAGCACCTGTTTGGTTTCTCTGTTCCAGTGGGTCCAGAAGCGGTTTTCTGCTTTGTCGATCTCTCTGCTGGGGACCTAGAAGAGACCCCGGGTCAACAGGTCAACAAACGGAACAAACGCAGTGTGAGCGGAGCTGATCGCAGCCGCCAGTCACCTTGAAGGCGATGGTCTCGTACGGTTCAGCAGCCAGCAGCAGGTACTGCCAGCGACGGTCGGGGGGCTCAATGCGCTGCTCGTACGCAGACATGAAGCGATGCCTCGGTCCGATACCTTCAGCCACCTCGGGGTAGTCGATCTGGAGGGAGGACAGGACTGGAGGTCAGATTGTCCACGTGTTGGTTTGCAAAACCCTGACGAGGGTCTAGGGGGGGGGGGGGTCCTCTGAGGCACAATGTCAGGATGGAGGAATCTCGACCTGGAAAAGTAGCGACTGCTGTCCGCTCTCTGGGTCCCTCTGTTTGGTCACTGTGAAAGACAAACACAGAGTCACTTCAGAAACAGAGTCAGCGCAGACGTCAGCATCGTGCATCATTCCGGCGCGTTCACCTTTGTATCCCGGCCGGCCGATTTTCACAAACTTCTTCACTTCCACCTTGACTTTTGCTGGCGCTGGCTGAGCAGGAGCTTCCTTTGCCTCTTTGGCTGCTCTCCTCGCTCTGGAGCAAACCAAGGGTACAGAACGTACATTGTTTAGACTGTCGCCGTCTCACCAGTAATCAACAGCACTTGGCTTTCATATGACAGGTGGGCTGCAGCTCATACACACTTCACAGGAGATTTCACCACTGCACAACACCCCGTTTTGATTCTGCAGTGAACCCCATATGGTTACTGCACGGCTGATCTGGGGGTTTGGTTCCTCTTCTCATACAGAGAAAGTGAACGCGTGCTTTGATGTTGGATGCTGGAACGTCAGCATGGACTTACAAATTTGTTTGATGTTTCTTTCCTTGTGTGTGAGCCAGGTAGCTACCCTGCAATGAAGAACAGCGATTATTTTGTTAAGATCAAATCTTGAAAAATACGACATGAAACCATGCTGGGAACAAACGTCTCGGCCCCTCCTCACCTCATTGTTATGGAGTGTCAGACACAGTTTGCACTCGTATGATCCTAAGTGATTTTTCATAAAGTAGGGATCCTTGTTGATGTCGATGGTCTCCAGCGCCAGCTGACGTAACCTCTCCCGTCTGTCGCGGTTACTCTCGGAGGAAGATGCCACCCCTCCACTCCCCGTCTTCCCTCCAGCTCGATGTTGGAAATCCATTTTCACAAGGTGAGAACTCTTAGATGCTCACATACAAGAACCCCGTCAATGCTGGGAAATCCACCTGGATATGAAGATTTGATAGGTAGAAAAATATGTTACATCATTACTGCAGCACTAGAAAGGGATTGTGGCTCCACAGGGCGTTTGTCTACTTCATGTACTCACAAATGTACAGCTGATGAACAAACATAACTCATCTTGATAGTGAACAAATGCATGTACATAAAAGCATTACAAAGCCCCTTCAAACGCCACTCGGCTTGAGTTTCTTTCAGCTAATTCTGCTTTACAATAGCTATCTGTTGTCCAAACATTTCTTGGCTTGTATGTTAGAAATTAAGAGGGAAAATACGTCGTAAGACGGGGTTGCACAAATGTTTTGTATTAATTGGCCTTAACGGTGTTACAATAACTTCAAATTGGCGGAAATCTGAGGCTTTGATGCATGATGACAATGCTAATGCTAACAGTGATCCTTGTAAGTAAAGTATGGGGTCCAGCATAAATGGAGGTGATCGAAAGTAACTAGGACCATGTTACAAGTCTCATAAATGCGCTAACAAAAGACAAACAATGAATGAAAAGTGAGCTGAATGATGTAGTTTTCTTTCAGAAACTCTTACCTTCCCAACGTCCGACTCACGTTAGCGTCCACCACAGCGCGCACGTACAATAGATCCCTCTTCTTCTTCGGCGTTTGACGATGATGTGGTGCCGCCACCTACTGGACTGGAGCGTAAACGTCGGGCTTGTGTAAAGTTATCATTGATATGTCCGAGCATAATTCGACAATATCCAGTTTACTGACTGATTGAAAAAAAGTGCATTTTCGTCCATCGACCAGTAAAACATAAAGTAAAGCATACTGACTAATCCAGCGGCGTTTCTTTCATGTACTTGAGTGTAAATGTAGATGCACTTTCTTTTAGAGAGTGACGTCCGTGTTCACCTAGTTTGACCCCTCCCGGCTGCCATACTGCTACCGAGGAGGCGTGTCGGACTCGGCAGTGGCCGGTGCGCGCTGGGGTGTGTTCGTATGTGTGCTCCAGAGAAGTCCGTCACCTTTCTCTCGTCTGACTGGAGAAAAACCGACTGACCAGAACACATCTGGCAGTGTGGTGACGACGACATTCACCGGGTCTAAAGACGTCGTTTACTATTCGACATCGACGTGTTTCCGGTGAAGCAAATGGCCGAACCGTAGCCAGTGTCCGTGTGTTGGATGTCCAATTGCGTCTCCTCGTGTCAGTGATGCGTTTCAACGAGAAGGAGCTAATATGTCTGAGCCGCCAGCCGTCAGAGATGGCAGCCGAGCTGGGGATGAGGGGGCCCAAGAAAGGAAACGGTAAACTGTTAGGGCTCGACCAGCACTTCCGTTTCAAGTAACCGTCGTGCTAACAGAAGTAGCCATGTATGCTAACAGCCACTGGGGTTAAAAGACACTTTCCCTCTGTTGTCACTCAGCCGCGAAGAGAAGACTGGTGAAACTCGTCGTCAACTTCCTCTTCTACTTCCGTCCGGACGAGGAGGAGGTTTGTCTTTGATGTTATTTTCTGTTGAGTGAACGCCAGTGACCAGCGACTGACCCTCGACCCCTGTATGTGCCAGCCGGTCGGAGCTCTGCTGCTGGAGCAGTGCCGGGTGGAGAGGGAGGACAGCCACACCTTCTGCATCGGTGAGCAGACTCACAGGTCCCGGTCCGTCGGTTCCACCTTCTGTCAGCGGGTCACAACTGAGGCTGAGCCCGAGCGCGTCCTGACAAATGTCGTGCCCAAGGCAAGATGTGAGCTGGTGCTCCGCTTAGTTCACAGCAGTCAGTTTACAATCACCCTTCATACTCTCACACAGAAACTGCACGGGTGTGCTCAAGGTAAAGTAAGAAAAAGACCAAGATTCACGGAGTAAAATGTCAACATGAACTCCCAGTTTCAACTCTTGTACAGGAGGATGAAGTCGAAGATGATTCAGTGATGCTCCACTGGATGCTGTAGGTGGAGCAGTGGTGGAAGTAGTTTCTATCTCCAGCTGACAGGTTCGAAACGTGACCCTCTGAAACTGGCTGAATTCTAGGTGCCGTACTTTCTGACAGAGCGATCTGCTCTGTGGATGTGAAATTCCAGCCTCCAATAATTACTCTGTTATTATCTGTGATCTGGGATGACTGCCACACACACACACACACACACACACACACACACACACACACCCCACGCCGTATGTACAGACCTCACAGCCGGTGGGCGCTCTGACAACGCTAACTACTCGGATACTACTGCATCACATTGTGATGGTTTTCCCTCCTCTTCTGTCTATTTTCCATACTTGGGCACTGGATGGTTGTAAATTAAAAACTATATTTTCCAGACAATAATTCCCATACATATAAATTGCAATTTATTTCTCAAGAATCCACACCTAGAAAAGAATAGATTCATAATTATCTGTGCATATTATATTCTGTGTGTGCGTGTTTGACGCTCACCTCCTTGTCACATGGGTCACATGGGTCAGCTCAGTATGAAGCCAGGTTCTCAGCATGTAGTACTTAGGATATCAGTGCCAAAAGAGTCATATGTGAATGTCGAAATACCCATACCCGTCCCTACTGCTGATTCAGTACGTGCATTTTGATGCTGTATTTCACTTGAGCCGTGTGTGATCATGTCATAGTGTTTCTGGATGAAGCAGAGAGGAAGTACCTCTTTGAATGTGACAGTGAGGAGCAGTGTGGGAAGTGGATCGACGCCATCGTCAAGGCCAGGTGAGACTGCGTCTTTGTCTTTGTAAACAATTTACAGTGTATGAGACACTGCATCAATATTAAGTCATTTCATTCACTCTGGCAGTTACGAGTTCATGAGAAAGAACCTCATCTTCTATAGGACGGAGATCCACAGGCTCACTGGGAAGGTGAGTCTCATCGCAGTGCCACAGGGGTTGTGCTGGACCCCCTGAGCTATGTGTATTCTGCTGTGTCCACAGGATCCGTTGGAGCAGTACGGTATATCGGATGAAACTCGCTTCCAGGTCAGCAACGGCCTGCAGTGTGTACCGAGGGACCCCTCCTCCCTGTAGACCTCCTCCAGTCTGTCTAGGTTTCTAACTTCCTGCTAGTTCATCCCACCACTCGGACCTTCTCACGGCTCCGACCCACACTGAAGCTCTGTCCTGTTCATGTCACTGCAGACGTTAGGACTCCGGGTCGGTTCTTTCAGTTTCAGCAGTCTATGTATGAGCAGCAGCAGATTCAGACAATCTCTGTTGGTATCTGGGATTATTTCTTCAGAATATTTGGGATTGTAACTTTGTTTTAGGTAATATTAACGTTTGCTGCAAACCATATTTGAACAGGTGAATGCACCGTCTATGAACAAGCATCAACATCGGTCTGTTGATCTGCTGACTTGAGCCACTTGATTTTTACTTGTGAGAAAAAAGTGAATCCATTATGTATGTCGTCCATTTCTACTACTTTTTTTTTTTTTTTTTAAAGAACATGTGTTGGCACTTTGTACTTTACTGGGTGTTGATTTTTTTGGGGGTGGTTTATTTTAGAATTTCCGACATCTACTTGAATCTACTGGACGCTTCCTCTGGCACTTTCATTCAGATTCCTTTAGTTAAGCTGTTTGTCTATGCTGGGATGCCAAGGTCATGAGATGGTTGTGAATGTCATCATCTTTATTCAGTGACTTATCCCACATCGGGATAGCACGGTATTGAATGTGTATTTGTTATTGATTTCATGTGCTTGTTTTCACTTTACTTCATGTCAGACTTGTATTTTTTCAGTTTGTCATTTCTGTAGATGATTGTTTTTATTAATAAAGCCTTATTGGCGAGTGTACAAGAAGTGTTCATAGATTTACACTATGGGATGGGGAGACGCTGATTGTAGGTCCAGGAGTATTTGCAGCTGTTCAGAGACCCAACCAGAAGGACACAGTCCCAGTGTGGGATGTTTGTTGATATCTGGATAACACAGGGAAAATAAATTGCTGCTCTCAATATTATATGTATAAGCATCACGGAAGAAGGAGTGTTGAAACATACTTGCAAATCTTTTTGAGAACAGAATACTTCGTTGTCTAATAATTGTACAGTTTGGGATATTTTCAAACAATTACTCTGGGGAGGATTTGGATTTGGTGGTGGCTGGTGTAACAATATTTTTGATTGTATTATTCCGTAATTATTA
Source organism: Centriscus cristatus (assembly GCA_037832705.1). NCBI lineage: Eukaryota > Metazoa > Chordata > Actinopteri > Syngnathiformes > Centriscidae > Centriscus > Centriscus cristatus. Next base: position 11,312 of record JBBMJM010079223.1, read on the forward strand.
TTACCTGAGCGCACGTGGTTTGGCAAGAAAACAGATCGGAACACGTTTCCGTAGCAACGCGAAATAAGTGTTTGGAGTAGGGTGACGTCACACTTCCCGTGATGCTTAGCGAAGCCGACTTTAACGCTCGGCAGAAGAACAACATTGCTATCTTTCTTCAGTGTTTAAACAACACGATCCACCTACCTTGGACCCCACACACGAGAAGGATTTAGCGGGGTCCGACGGGAAGAATTCGGGGACGGTAGGTTTGAATCCAAGTGGAGATCGCCAACGATGTTGCTTATGCTATCGTGTCTTTCGGTAGCTCAGCTCGCATAGCTGCAAGCTATGATATGCTGATAAGAGCCAGAAACTAAGCGTTCAAAGCACAGGCCTCTGTGCAGGGTGAATGATGCCACATGGGTGTCAGCAGTAAAAATCACACCTTTGACTTCTACCCGACAGGGAAAAGCACCAACATTTGTCATGGACGTGGAGTTAATAAAATCGGTTATAATGGGAGTCAATGGGGCAAAAACGTCCACTAACGTCACGTGTGAAAAAAAACTAATGACGCATCAAAGTCCGTGTTGTTACTAATGTAAGAGTGTGATATCAGGTAAAAAATATCCAGGCTACAATAACTTTTTGTATTGAAAATAGGTCATTTTTGTGTGCCATCACTTATAACACAGGCATTTAAAGAGTTAAATCCTAGATTAAAAAAAAAAAAAAAAAAAATTTAATAGTTTTGATCAGGACTGAAAAAATGGAAACAAATATTGATCTGATATATTTTTACAGCTGTTCTTTTGTCATGTCCTTTTTCGTCCATGACACATGTGCGTAGTTTTTTCTAACAATGCACAAGGATTAATGACTCAAGGCTTTAATGACCCCCTGCTCCAGAAGGATCATTTAGTGGTCAGTTAAATGAAGAGCAAGCGAGACGTGTTATTTGATAGATGATAGAGGTTATTAAAGTCTGTGAGGAATTCACATTTGCAGCAGCTTGACAGGGATAAGAATGGGGACACATGCAGGACCGAACAGCAAAAACACAATCAACGGACTGGGATGGTGTTCGACAACACTACATACGCTATCCTAAGAAGTAAACATGAACTCGAGTTGAAGACAGTTTCTCATCGGACTGTAGTAGGCTAGAGCTCGACTGTGCACTGTCGATCATGTTATATATTAGAATAAGTCTAGATCACCCATAACTTGAGAAATGGTGAATGGTGGATGTTCACTTGGCTAGATGTCAAAGTTGACATCATGTTCAATCTTGACGGGAATCGAATGCGTGTTGGTAGAGTGGCCCCGTTCACAAAGAATTCGTTAAAGAAGGAATCTTTTGGGCGAACGAACTGCACTGAATCACTGACAAGATTCGTTCATTCACAGTTCAGCTCAGTGATGCAGTAAACTGCTGTGGGTGAATCGGATTCGTTCGTTCCCTGCGAACGAGTCGACTGACACGAATCACTAGGTGAAAGTGTTGGCAACTGCTTAGTGAGTGTTCAGACCCCTCAGATTACTTTTTCAAGCGACAAGCTCTTCAGTTCCTGTGCTCCAGCAGCGGGTGCTGCCGTCAGCTCCTCCCCGGCCCCCCAGGCGCTCAGCTCCATTCAGCGGGTTATAGCGACACTGTGATAGACATGTCAGTTGAATATACAGAACAAGTTCAAACCCGCGTTCATCTTTGTGTCATTCACTGATGGTAATAGTTTTTCTGAACGCATTCTAATGATTCCCTACACCTCCAAACCGTTGTACCCATCAGATCGTCCCATTCATCCTCTTCCTCCGATTTGACAACTGCTATACAAGTGGAGTTCACGTGACGTCATCAGACTGACTAAACCACGTCTGGACGCATGTGTCGGAGCCTCGGATGTTGAGGACCACCTCAGATCAAACGTGGTCTGTGATGGGGAAACGTTTCCGTAGCAACGCAAAGCAAAAAAAACACAACGCATGAGCGGTTCAAATGCGATGACGTCACATTTCCCGTGATGCTTAGCGAAGCTGAATTCAACGCTCGGCAGAAAAACATTGTGCCTTTTATGCTTCATGTTTTAGATTTCACGGTACTTAAACACCGCGCCCCACCTGGGTTGGACGTCACCGCAGAGGGGGATTTAGCGGGGTCCGACGGGAAGAGTGCGGGGACGGTAAGTTTGAATCCAAGTGGAGATCGTCAACAATGTTGCCAATGCTATCGTGTCTTTCGGGGGCTAGCGTTAGCACTCGCACAGCTCTGTTCACTGGAGTAGGATTCGTTTGTTAAAACTCATTAGGATTTCACGTCATCGCCAGCCGCCGCCGCGGATTGTGTCGCGGCTCTGAAGCCCCACACGGACACACTGTGTCTGACTGCTTCAGGCCCGGCGCTGTGTGTTCCGATAACGTTGATTCAGTAGTAGTTGAACCAGCCCGAGCCCGGCTCGTCTGTCGGTGTCTTGTTCCACGTTTCCCCGCATCAGAGCGAGTTGTCTGGAAATGTGTGTATTATCCGAAACCAACAGCTGGTTTAGGAGTTCAGAGAACTATGGCGTTTAATTTGTTAAACATTTATTATGCATGGTTGGCACACGTCTGTCGTCTTGTACGTTAGGGGCTGTTGAACCTGTTGAACTGCGGGTCAGCACGTCACCATTAGGGGTTCAGCAGTGTGTGTGAGTTGGCTGATCAACCGAAACCATTTTTTGTTTTTTTGTAGGAATCATGGATCAGTACTACGAGTGCAGACTTCTACGGCAAATCAACATCCAAAATGAGAACGCATCCCCAGTTGTAAGTCATGAACACGCGACATTCACTTGTCTGTCAGAACAGTAGCATGTGCTCCATGTTGCCAGGTGACAAATGTTGGACTTTCCTGTCCCAGACTCCTAACTACCACACGTGACCCGCGATCTATGAGGCAGAGTCTCCAGTGCTTTGAGTAACTGGTCCAACCGTCCACTGACGCAGCGGTCGAACTGATCGTCCGTAGCGTTTGGAGGATTATTGATCGGGCAGAACTATCGTAAATACCAACAATTGTCCAACACCTGGCAACTGTGCATGTGCTGCATTTCCTTCTGTAATTATACAGGATTATTTGGTGCTTTACCCGGAAACAAAGTCTTGATGTGTATGTTTATATTCCTTTATTTTTTAGTTCTTTACGGTTTTTGTTTTCATTTTACACATGAACACAGCTCGGGTACAGAGGGTCCCTGTACACGCCCCCTGCACCAGTGCAGGGTGACTCACACCTACAGATCAGAACCTTTCTATGCCTGTATGTTTTACCATAGTCGGGACTAAAGGCAGCTTTACCCCGTAAATGAGGGGGGGGTGACACATTATGTGTTGGCAGAACAACAGCAGGGTCCCCTTCCATAGACCGGGTCACATGTGTAGAGTGAAAACAAGACCTCAGCTGCCAAGTGACCCGCTCCTGTGAACGGCGCCTCCTGTTGTTCACACCTGGAACAAACGCACCATCTGCCACCAAGTCCTCTGCGGTCAGGTCACGGTCCGGGGGCTTCCTGCCACTAAGGTCTTGTCCCCTGCTCTCGTGTAGAAAGCTGAAGGAGCGGCCCGCGCTCTGACGCCAACCAGCTCCCCCATGTCGTCCCCGAGCAAACACGGCGACCGCTTCATTCCCTCTCGGGCCGGAGCCAACTGGAGCGTCAACTTCCACCGCATCAACGTGAGTTTGCTGCAGAAAGACTGACGTCGTCCACGGGTCCACGGCTGCTCTGTGTCTGTGGGAAGGACTCGTCGGGTGGGGGTGGGGGGGGTGCTATGTGGCGTCATCTGGAGAACTGACTGGATGTTTCCTTGTCTCTCTTGGAGATTTGTGCTTCTTAGTTGACGGTCGCCAGTGTTTCCGCTGTGTTTTCTTCTCTCCAGTTGTCTTGGTTTACATGTGGGGGGGCGGTGACCGACAGCGGGTCTTGTTCCTTTGGACAGTCGAGTTTTCAGTTACTGCTGCGAGATCTGGGGAGGTCATGTGACGCAAACCGTCCTATAGCGGCGTTTGATGTGTCCAACTTTGAACGTCTGCAGAGCAGATACTGGAAGCGTCTGCGTCTGTCAGGGTGGAGACGGCCAGTCAGCTGCAGGGGGGCTGGACGAAAGGAGAGACGGGGGGCACAGCCCAGTGAAGCAGGACAGCACCGTGGGAACTGAGCCCAGACCCCACTGTGGTCCCAGTGTCTGTCCTAGTGGTCAGACAGGTGAAGTACAGGCAGTTGTTGTCAGGTGATCCAAGGCTTTGATCCCGAGGACAGTTGACAGTAAAGAGTCAGCTGATGTTCCCCTCTGACCAACAGGAGAAGAACAAGGACGGAAACAAAGAGACTCTTGGACGTTTCAATACCCAATTGTGTCAATGCTGAGGAGCAGCTGTGGTGTTCTGGCCCAAACCTTTAATTCTCACCTCGGCGATCCAGCATTCGAACGTTTTCCGTGGGTGGGTGTATGGGTGGTCAGTGACCCTCATACGTGCTCGTTGGGTGGAAATAACCAGGGCAGCAGTGACATACCCCCACTCCGACTGCTAGGAGAATCGTCCCAGCCCGGGACGGGACCTTCTGTCTCCGTCCACGTCCATCAGCATGAGGTCGCCGTGGACCACACCCACTTTGTCCACAGGTGTCTCACATTGTTACAAACAATTTTCAATAAAGAAATTCAAACGTCCAAATACCAAGAATGTGACGTACTGTTCCCTCCTGAAGGGTTCGTGGCTCATCCAGAACTAGACTTGACCCTTTTCTCTCAGAGGGACACTTCGAGGTGCTGGAGTTGTTAACAGTGGGAGGGGTGAGGGGGCGTAAATCGTAGTGGAGCAACACTTTAGCATCGGCATCCCGGTGATCCAGTTTGGCTTCGCTGTGACCCGGTATCGGTCAAATGTCAGAGGGTCCGGTTCTGGACATTGTGGCTCCGATCCGCAGTCGGGATCCGGCTCACCGGTTCAGTTCTGGGATCCGCCTGGGATCCTTAAAGATCCGCTTGGGACCCCGGCTTTCGGCACCAAAGTATGTTGGGGTGGAGACAGCCAGTCAGCCACAGGGGGACTGAACCCCCCCGCAGTGGAGACGAAAGGAGAGACGGGGGGCACAGTGGACCTCCGTAAGGGTTAGGTAGGGTTAGGGTTCCTCGGTATCTGGACCGATCCGATCCCCCCCCCGTAGACGTTGTTACAGACAGTATGTGGGGGGGGGGGTGCTGATTTATTCATTTTGTTTTCAAATCACAGGAAATAGAAAAGTCCCACAATCAAAACAGGAAAACAAAAGACGGCACCGCCGACAGCAACAAAGGTACGAGCAACGTCGTCGTCTCAGAGCCCCCCCACCCCCCCACCCCCCGACACTGACTCACACTCGACCCACGGTTTGTGCCTCCAGCTGACGGTCTGGCGTACTCGGCCCTGCTGAAGAACGAGCTGCTGGGAGCGGGCATCGAGAAGGTCCAGGACCCCCAGTCGGAGGACCGCCGCCTGCAGCCGTCGACCCCGGCCAGGAAGAGTCTGTTCAACGTAAATCAGCACGGGTCAGCGGGGGTCCGCAGGACGGCAGCGGGTTGTTGACTGACTCGTGTGTGTGTGTGTGTGTGTGTGTGTGTGTGTGTGTGTGTGTGTGTGTGTGTGTGTGTGTGTGTGTGTGTGT
>JBBMJM010079334.1:0-16970 GCA_037832705.1 Centriscus cristatus
ACACACACACACACACTCTTACATGCAGCTGCTTCCCTTGTGTCCATTTTTACGAGGGCAGGTCCCTGGGGATGTTAATTGTGCATGTATGTGGTATGTGTGTTCAATCATACATGACTGAGGGGGGAGGGGATGTTTTTAACCCCCTGCATCAGCATCGAAAAGAGTTTCAATAATTCATCTAATGAACCTGCCTCTACACACACACACACACTGACCTCTGCTTTTTCAGCTACTTCCTTCGTCTGTTAGCTCGTCGTCATCCTCCATCCCTCCTTTTTGTCCTCATCCTTATTTTACAATGACGTCTTTTCTCTCTTGTCAATTTCTTGTCTGCCAGGTGATCTCTGAAGATAAAAAACACTGAGTGTGAACGTTTGTGTCTATGTGTGTGTGTGTGTGTGTGTGTCTGTTTGCGTGTGTGCTCCACTGTGTGTCTCTGTTGTCTTGAGATGCTGTTGGTTGAGTGTGCCAGACAGCCTGCATCTCTTTTCTGACCTACTTTGCCTCACTGTGTATTTTTCATGAGACTGCGAGACGCAGACACATTTAAGAGTGTATAACAACCATCTGCACACACACACACACACACACACACACACAATGGTTTAGACAACAACTCCTGTGTTCATTTATCTTATGTGACTGAAGATCTTGTAGATGAGGCATGTGAACTGATCCGAGACGTGTGTGGTGACTCACCAGTGCAGCGTGAGTACCAGAGGACACAGGACGCGTTTTATTTCGACGATTCTAAGGTGAATAGACATTTTTAAGTATCATCATGCCTGAGTGGCATGTCCATGGCCTGAAACGTATTTAATTCAGCCCCTAAGCTTTTTAAACTGACTTTCCAATTAATTTGTAAATTGCCGTGCTGACTTGTTGACTCGTGCCTGACACTTGAGAAATTATATTAATTTCCACACTCAGGCAGTTCACTCCTGCGGTGCGTGTAGCAGCCCAGGATGTTGCATCACTGAAACGGCACGTCGGCCTCGTGGCTACACACACGCACACACACACACACACACAGTCGGGTGTGTAAAGTCTTTATGAACCACCATCATTGTGTTTTCTCTGCAACCTTCTTCAGGCTGCAAATAACGATTGTTCAGTTATGTCATCTAAGGATTCGTTAGTTGTTCTGGCTCTAAAATGAAAATATTTTTTCCCAAACCACCAAATGGCAGCTGAGATATCCACATCTGTCAGCCAAACGTATGACACACTTTACTTTCAGTCGCCGAGCAAAGAAACTATCCACCTTATTAAGAAGATTAAATTTGACCATTTTATCTGTGTAATAAAAAAAGACACTCAAGCAAGTAATTTATTAGCAAAATAGCTGGCAGATCATTTACCGGTTGATTATTAACTGTTGGACGAGTTAATTGTTGTACTCGTTACATTTGAAGTGAACACTAAAAGCCCAGAACACAGAAAAATGTGCAGGATGATGAGACCAGCATCCGAAGATTAGTGTTTCCATTAAGGGTGTATTGTGAAGGAGGTCAGACTGATAGTTTGGAGGTCAAATGGTGTGTGTAGGGATTAACCTGTCCAGGCAGAGGAGCTTACTGGTATGATGTGCTGTGTGAAGTGTTACTGGGCCCAGACAGAACCACACTGCAGGAGTCCATCCCGACATGGTTTTAATGTGGATTTCCAGGGATGGTGTGACAGAACAGTGATGACCAGTGAGAAAACATTTACACATTCAAAGTTTGAGTTTACTGTGGAAATGTGGTTTATTCGCAGTGCTGCAGCGTCCCTGTTGGCTCCTGGCCACCGTGTCCTGCTGTTTTTTGTCCTGTTTATTTTCTAAGTGTCGATCTGCTGAGTCACATTTAATGAAGCGACACTTAACAACAGCTTGATGAATCAGTCTGACGTGATTCATCTGAAAGAGCTGAAATATGTTTTCATTACTGCTGTCAGGGGTATTTGTGAGGGTGATCAAACACAAACATCCCTCTTCTCGTCCTCCCTCTGACAGACCTGAACCAGCAGAGACTCCAGATCCAGCAGCATCATCCCCACCCCACCCCTGATCCCAACCCCCCCCTTTACCCCTCTCACAGCGCCTGGCTCTCCTAACGGGTGGTGTTCTGGAAAGCTCCATACGCCTCAGGACCTTCATGCGTCTCCCAGCGACAGAGTCCGCCCACATCTCCACCCACCACACCACCACCACCACCACCACCAGCAGCATGAGCTGTGAGCAGGAGTTCGGAGATGGTGCGATGGGCGTCACGCTCACTCTGCGCCTCCTTATGCACGGGAAGGTGAGGAGGAAGAGGGAAGAGTGACTCGTACAAATGAACTCCTCACGTGACATTTAAAGGAATAATGCAGACAATCTTTGGCACATAAAACCAGTTACAGAATTACAGAAAGTATGGATGTAATAGTGTGTTAATATTAGTGTAGCATGATCAAAAGTACCAGTGTCGGCCTATAAAACGCACCAATTAGTCACGATGTGAATGCATTCTGGTTCCTTTGCTTCTTTAACGTTAGTAAACTGAATATCTGGTCATGTTATAGACCAGGTTTGACTTGTGTAGTAAATCCCACATGAAAATGATCACGATAAAAACACAATTACTACTTGTAACACTGAAACTGTCCTTCCAATTCTGACATGACCTGGAAGATGGAATCAGATATTTGTCTGATACAAGGACATGATCAGCTGTAACTCTTCTGGGTGTGTGTTCTCTCCACAGGAAGTTGGAAGTATCATTGGGAAGGTGGGTTTCTTCTTCTTTTGTGGAGAATTCTTTCTGTTTGAATGAGCTGAGGTTCGCTGCAGGTCACAGGCAGAAACCAGAGTGTCTGGTTATTACGCTCGACTAGACTAGAACGTGTCTTTTATTGCAGTTCAAGTAATTTAGTCTATACAATTAAGATTACTTTTTTTTTAAATCATTTCATTGGACCACCAGAAAATCCTCCCATCTCTGCACCATAGCGTTCTAAAATTGGCATGCTGCTCAAGATAATTCGAATACATAGTTGGAGTGAAATATTCATTAATAGTGTAAAATCTCCCGTCAGGCCGCATCATGTTAATCTGTGTCTAGTGAAAAGAAGCTGCTCTCCAGGGATGAGAGGCCATTTAACTGTGGTCGCCTTCAATAAACCCGGTAGGACTTTTCCAAATATATCAAGTGAAGTTAGATAATGACCGCTGCCCTCGTTGCACATCCACTAAATCCTGGGTGATTTTCTCCAGTATATTTTTAGATTGCTCTCATCATTACTTTGTGGTCACACACGACGCCTGATTTTTACACACACGTCAGCTCGTGTGCGTCTTATCACTCAGCCACAAAGTTTCACCCTGTGTTGGGTCCTGACTTGTGCGCACAGCAGAGAAACCCTACTGTCAGTGTCTGGCCCTGTAAGGTACAAGTGCTCCACAAGTGGCTGCTGAGCACTGCTCGGACTTGGTGTCCTCAACTATGTGTGGGAAAAAATGCGGGAAGAAGAGTGATACAAATATTAAATAGAAACATTTTTCTCATATACCCTGCAGATTTATCAGTCAGAGTGGATATAAAGTGTATAGTGTATAAAGTGTTTGAGGCTAGACTTCTGTTCCCAACACACCCTCGCAGAGACAAAGACAAAAAGTACTGCCACCCCTCACGAGAAGTGAGTCCTATTTTAAGAATGACCGCATCACATCCTCAAAATAGTGCAAAGGTGGAAAAAAGCAATCACCACTGCACCTGCAACTTAAACAAATATGGCTGTATGTCGATTGATCCTCCAGATTAGGAGAGCTGAAGCAGTATCAAACGTAAAAGAACTTACATTAACAGATAACTTGATTTCTGTAGCACTTTTACACATCAAGGGACTTCTCAGTCAATCACTCAACAGCGCAGACAAATTCACGTACAATACGTTCATAATTGTGCAACAAATAATTGCAAAGCACAACAGCGGTTTAGTGCAAACGTGAAATGTGGAAGGACGAGGTGAATGACTCTATTTTCCTTCCCACGATGCTTTGTACCCTCTGGAGTCTCCCATGAGTTAAGACCACTGCTGTCCAGACCAATAGAGCAGATGTGTTAGCTCAGGAGAAGTTTTTTTCATCATAAGAATGGGGACAGAGGACAGTCGGTAACTCACAATACCACCAGATACCCGTTCTCCCAACAGCCTGTAGGGGGCGACACTGTGTATTTAATGCATTTCTGCATTCAAATAAAATTGTCTTTGTGCTTCCTTTTTGTTCCACAGAAGGGGGAAACAGTAAAGAGAATACGAGAAGAGGTAAGACCCTCACCCACCCCCATCCTAGAGCGTTTTCCCTCGTCTCTGTCGTCAGCTCATCTATTAATCCCCGATAAAGTATTTAAATGCCGCTCACAGGCGAATCACATCAAGATTTCTGAAGCGGCGCCATGCTCTGCTTAAACATGAAGCTTTTCATGCACCATGAAAATCAGGTATTTTTGGTGGTACATTTAAAGGTGTCGTAGTTCGCTGGCTGTGATGTTTGTGGTTCACACATTAAGCCGTCTGCTGTCGGTGGCCTGTGAAGCTGAAGTGCAGCGGTAGGTGCGGCGCTCTCCTCGCCACCGGGGAGTTATCGAGCCGGAGGAGAGAGATGCACAACAGAAACAGAAGGAAGCAAAAAGACTCGTCTGTGTGGTCAAGACGGTGTGTGGTAGATTTACTCCCCCAGCGGCTCCAGGTCCTCTATCTGACCCGTCAGGTCGTCCTTCTCACACTGATCTGAGGTTCATCATCTCTCTTCTGAGGCTCCGGTCTTCTGTTTTTGCCGCCGTATGTGAATTCTTAAACATGTTACTGTTCCGAATGTCAAATAAGGAGCCAGCTCATTAACCTGACATGTTCACATGATGTGAAGTTCAAAGCTCCCCAGTGACCGTCTGTCCAGTTTAAAGTACCTGTGGGTATTTCTTGTAAGACCATCAAGCCCTCGTTAGCTTGAACTCCCAAGTCCCTGCGACTTCAAACGGGCAGAGAAGTCATGTGTGGAGAAGTAAATGGGTCATTTCAGCTTCTTCTGGTGGATTTCAACCTGCAAACACTCCGGCCCGTGTTTTAATGAGCCCTAATATGTTGGGTTTATTCCCGGCTGCCTGCAAACATGTTCAATAATAACACGGAAACACAAAACACACACACATACAAACACGTTACACATGTGACAAACAATCTGTGATTCCTCTTCCAGAATGTTCTGTGAAAGCACATGCTGGGGGAGACATTGTTATGCTTCTGCATTGCCTTGTTTCTGTGGCAAAGTGTCAACTGATTCAGTATTTCATGTTAGACAAATTTGTGAGGTGATACCGGATCTCATCTGTTTGTTCGGACAGATAGAGGGAGCTGAGGAAAGAGGGGGGGGGGGGGGGCAAAGAAAGATGGAGGAGGGGTTAAGGAGGATCACAAGGACAGATGGATACTGGAAATGTTGGAAGGAGTGAGACAGACACGGCGCTGGAAGTACCAATGAATTAATGATAAAAAGCTTAAAGAGAGGGAAGAGGTGAACAGTGGTGAGGGGGGAGGCAATAATAGGGGGATGGATGGATCCCATTAGAGGGAAGATTGAGAACAAAACACAGAGAAGGCGGAAAAGAAAAGGGACATATTAACAGGTTTAGGAGAAGAACCAGATGCCTCTGACGGGATTTAATTGAGAGAAGGAGAGAATGGATCCATCATTCCTTTATTACTACTTTATGGTTTGTGTTCATTCCAGTGAAGACGATCATGTGACTGTTTTCTACAGCGTCTTCTTGAATGGACCCAGTGTCTTACTGAGCGTGATATTCATTATATCAGCAGAAATACAGCATTCTTTCTCTTTATTTTTCTTTGTTTCTCTTTCATTTTTCTCTTTCTTTCTTTCTTTCTTTCTTTCTTTCTTTCTTTCTTTCTTTCTTTCTTTCTTTCTTTCTTTCTTTCTTTCTTTCTCTCTTGTTTCTTTTTTATTTCTTTCATTCTCTCTTTCTTTCTCCCTTCTTTTTTCTTTCTTTCTCTTTTTCTTTCACTTTCTTTCTTCTTTGTTCTTTCTTTCTCTCACTTTCCTCTTCTGTCTTTCTAACTCTCTCTCTCTCTGTCTTTCTTTCTCTTTCTTCCTTCTTTTTCTTTCTTTCTTTCTTTCTTTCTTTCTCTCTTCTTTTTTCTTTCTTTCTTTTTCTTTCTTTCTCTCACTTTCTTTTTCTCTCTTTCTATCTCTTTCTTTTTCTCTTTCTCTTTCTTTCTTTCTTTCTTCCTTTTTCTTTCTTTCTTTCTTTCTTTCTTTCACTTTCTTTCTCTCTCTGTCTCTCTCTGTCTGTCTCTGTCTTTCTTTCTCTCTCTCTCTGTCTCTGTCTCTCTCTCTCTCTCTCTCTGTCTGTCTTCCTCTCTCTCTTTCTTTCTCTCTCTCTGTCTTTCTCCAAGCTGGTTTTAGATTCATCCAAACATCTCTAAACTCACACTTTAATTTTCCACACCCATTCTCTGCGGTTATTACATCTCCCTATCTTCACCTTCTGTTTGTATTTCTCGTCAAATATTTGCACGCTCCTGTCTCTTCTCTCCCTCTCATCTTTTTTTCACCTCATCTCATCTTCTCTTGCTTTAATAAATCTATCTCTCCATCCTTGCTCTCCATTCCTTTCCGCTTCCTAATCTCCTCCTGTTGACCCCCCCACCCACCCCACTGCCTCCTTTCCTGACATCCTTTATTTACCCCTCTCATCCGCTTGCCTCCTCTCCTTTCCTCTCTCTTCTGTTTTCCAGCCTCCCTCTCTCCTCCTGCATCATAGGTGAATCTCCTTTAGGGAGCAGTGTGGCAAAATGGTTCTCCTCCTCTTCCTCAGCCCACGTCCCCACACTAATGTGTTCTCTCCCCCCCCCCATCCCTTGTTCCTCTCCTCTCCTTCCTTTCTTTTGTCCATTAACCTCCATTTTCCTCTCTTCATCCCCTCCCTAATCTTAACTCCCCTGCCTCTCACCCCTCACTCACCTCCTTCCTCCCTAATACACCCTCATCTCTCCTCCCCCGCTTTGTATCCTCTTACCCCACTTCCTGACCTCCCCCCACAACCCCTCCCTTCCCCTCCCCCCCTCCCTCCCATGTCCTCCCATCTCTATCTGGACCCACAGAGCAGCGCGAGGATCAACATCTCAGAGGGCTCCTGTCCCGAAAGGATCATCACCATCACAGGCCCGACCGACTGCGTGTTCAGAGCGTTCACCATGATCACCTTTAAACTGGAGGAGGTAGAGACAACAACACATACACACATTAGGACACACACACCAACGCACACACAGATACACAAACAACAAATTCAAAATATTTTGTGTAATTTTGTTGACTTTCCTGGTGAGGTTTACTCTCCTGGTTTAGTCTGTATTTGAGAATGTGGGATGAGATTGTGTTCGGGCATCGTGGAGAAAGTGAAGGGTCCGAAAATCTGTAGGAATGAAATATAGATCATACTACCGAGATCGTTCTCATCCTCTGATGCCAACTGATATGCTATGATGATACAGTATCTTTAATGGCTGGTGCTTAGCGAGGGGGGAGAGAGAGAGAGAGGATAACATATAATCAAAAAGAAAGGCATCCATAGAAGGATGGCGTCCGATGTGATGAGATGAATAAAAAATGTGTGTTGTTAGTCAAAGGAGGAAGAGAGGTCATTAATTCAGCACACGCTAACCTGAGGGGCAGCTCCGACGGACGGGCAGGCTGCGTCTTACATCTCAGATTCAAGGACCCAAGTCCGGCTTGACCTAATTGATTGAACCAATTGTATTAACACCAGGTGATTTAAGCTGCTGTTTATTACCTGAGTTAATTAAAGTGGAGAGATTGGTTGACAGACTGGGAGGTTTGGTACAGTACCACGGTGAAGAGAGAGGAATGTGGTGGATTTAACGTGCCGGAATGTGAGATAATGTGTAATTAGAAAAGGGGGAGACGTTTAAAAGTAAATGGCAGCAGAGGAGGAGCTGCTGAAGGGGAAAGAAGGGATGCAATTAAAAAAGAGGGGGTTTTGGAATCGTGGGCAACAAATGGAGTAGATGAAAGAGTGAAGTGGAGGGGCTGAGGTGGGTGAGGGGGACTGAGGGAGAAGAGGGGGTCACATCACAAAATGCAAATTGCTGTTGTTATTGTTGTCTGACATGACCACTGTCCATCAGATTCTGATAAGCGTAACTGAGGAGGGGGAGTGACAGAGACAAGTCAAGGTCAGACAGAGATGTTTGACCTGGCCACATACCGTCTGTGATCTGCATTGGAATTCAAAGGATGACGGACAAGCGTGGAAGCCGTCTGCTCACTGAACGCTGACGTCCGAGTCACTGCGGTGCAAATATGTACAGAGACGCAGAGAGAGTCGCAGTGCAAACGGGGGGGGGGGGGTTTGCTCGCACATGAGACAGAGCGAAGCCACTACTGTCGAGAAGTGAACGTCGTGGATTCGGTCGCCCAACTTAAAGGTCGGGTCTCTGAGCCGTCAGCTGAAGATGAAAGTGTCCTTGAAATGTCAACAGACATCCGCAACTTGTCTTTTTTTCCGTCTGGTGTTGACCCCTCATGTGATGGTGTGGGATCATTTGACCGCAGATGCATGATGTCTCACTGAGCAACCCTGAAGCACTCTCCGCGCCTCCGTCGATAGGATGGGGGAGGGGGGAAGGACACAAGGAGCCAGTATATGTCACGTGATTAAAGAAAACTTCAATATGTTTATGTGTGATGATCACATGTTGTGTTGGGCGGTGGAAGTGTGAACAAATCTGTCAGAGTAAAACCAAGAAGGATGGAGATTTTTTTTCCACAGTAGGCTGCTTCTATTTTCATCCCGACTTCTGACCTTTTACTTTTCTTTTTTTTTACAGTCACAGAAATTATCCAGGCTGATATTTTGTCCTTTCACTGACTATCAGTGTGTGTTTAACACTCTAAGACCTGTTGTGGTTCCTGTTTGTTGGACGTACATACAGTAGGTGCTCCTACAAACCTGCTGGCAGGAATCAATAACTACGTATAATACTTGACATTAAATGTGTCACCTACAGGATCTAACAGCCACAGTCATGAATAGCTGACATCTGTATCTCTCTCTGGAAAAGGACCTGGCAGCGTTGGTTGCGAACGGCACAGTGACCAGTAAGCCCCCGGTCACCTTGCGGCTGGTTATTCCAGCCAGCCAGTGCGGCTCTCTCATTGGTAAAGGCGGTTCCAAGATCAAGGAGATCAGAGAGGTGACAATGTGTTTTCTTCAAGAAAAAAAAACTGAAGAAATTCTTTACATTGAAACAATAGGTGTATGAAGTAATGTGTGTATGTGTGTGTGTAGACCACAGGTGCACAGGTTCAGGTGGCGGGTGACCTCCTCCCCAACTCCACAGAGAGAGAGGTGACGATATCAGGGAGCCAAGATGCCATCATCCAGTGTGTTAAACTCATCTGCACTGTCATCCTGGAGGTGTGTATGTGTGGGGATTTGGGGGATGGAGCCAGTTCTCCATCACTGTCTCAGACCAAAAAAAAAAAAAAAAAATGGATGCGCTCAAGTTCACAGATGAGCTGCCTGGGTTGCAGGCTCTCTCCCGAATTTTCAAAATTCAAAAAATGTGGATGGTGATCTGAAGTTGCGGTTGTATTTTCTGTCATAATGAACAAGAGGAGATCTCAAGTAGAGAAAACACTAAATTCTGTGTCAGACCACGTGGTGAATCTGAGACAGCGTCCTCCTCTACAACTGTGTTCTTCAAGTCGTGGTCCGAATCCACTCGATGAAGCTGTCATGTGTTTCCTGGTCCTGATTCCAACAGTCATCGTCGAGCTCTGCAGATAATGAGCCATCCCTTTGAATTGGACTGCCATCACTCTGTGGGTCCTCGCTGCGTAGTGGGATCCGACACACTCAGAGCCGGTCAAGTAGAATGAACGTCAAGTGTGTCTCAGCTGGGGTCAAACTTCATCGCTGCAGGATGAGACATCACTGACAGACTAAACATTATTTTGACCATTAACCCTTTTAACATTGAAATTAGAATAATTTATTACTGTTATTTTTTTTAAATAAAAATAATAATGTCATTTTGGGTCTAGTTTCTTACAGTTTGTGTTTGTGTCTACATTCCTCCCTGTTTGCAGTCTCCACCAAAGGGAGCGACAATTCCATACAGACCCAGTCCAACTGCAGGAACGGTGCTACTGGCAGGAAACCAGGTGAGCGTGAGGGAGATGTTCCAAAAACATTACATTGATTATAATGACTATAATAGCAATCATTAGAATTGGGATCTTTGTCATCATTATAATCATGTATTGTTTCATTCTACATGAATCAATACTTAATATTACTTAATACTTCATGGGAAGAGGAAGAGTGAAACATGAATTCAAATTTGATTTCCCACTTATATGAATATACTGTAACTTTTTTTTTTTCAAATATGTTAGGCTCTAGAAAGTTTTCTGGGATGGAAGCTGATGTTTAATTGGTTGAATAAATGTTGCCGTGTGCGTTGGAGCTTGACAGTATGCAGGTTGTCATTTGGTCATTGCTCACAGTGTAGGATCTTTCCCAGAGCGAGAGGTACGACTGATGTGTCCCGTGTTTGGTTGCACATCACTAGACTGTGACAGTGAGTGTTTGGAGACCAACGGACGTCTCCCTTTGCATAGATTGTTTTTGTATGATGGAGACGGTGAGGCTGTCAGTTTCATCAACACATATGAATAAATACAGAGATTATCAGTCTATCAGCCTCTTGACTCCTCATCTGTAAAGGAAGATTAATATTATGTGTTTGTCTGTTTCTCTGCGAAATAACTCTAAAAGTTATGAACGTATTTAAATGAAATGTTCAGGAAAAGATGATAATGGGACCAGGAACAGATGATTAAATGTTTGTATTCTGGAACCATCTGGATACAGGAATCTGTTGAAAGATTCTTACTCATTATGAGTTATTATAAGTATTTCCACAACAGTGGACTGTCTCTGTGGCGCAGTGGTTAGTCTGTCTGTCTGTTAACCCAAAGGTCGGGGGTTGGAGCCCACCCAGGGACCAAGGTTTGTTTTTTGTTTTCCTACCAAAATGAAAAACAAAAAGTAGAGCTGAGAGTGCTTGATTTGTGTAACAAGGTTGCAGATGATTGTTCTTGACAAAGGTGTGTTTTGATGACCAGTGAATTTAGATTAAATGAATATAGGATGGTGTTGATGGGTGGAAATGAGCTGCTGGGCGGCGGTCTGCGCTCTCCAAGAGGTTTTCTAGTTATAATGCACTGTGGTTGGAGTGATGTCATCCTGCATCATCACAGTGTGGTGACTGATGGGATGTCACACTGCTCGCTACTGAACCCAGTCTTCAATTGATCATAAATGTAAGCTGAGAGTTGCTAAGAACAGTTTGGGTTTTTGTTTTTGTTTTTTCATTTTTTCTTATCATATACATGGGAAAAAAATATGAATCCAGTAAGTGTTGAAGCTATGCACAGACTTGTACTCAGATGGAGGTTTTCATTTGTGGAATTACAAATGAATGAATTAGCTAAAATGTCACTCATAGAAAAAGTTTACAAGAGAAACAAACTGCTTTTGTGTGTTTTGTGCTCGCTGAAGGTGTTTGAAGCATCAGACTTTGGCTCTCACCCATTGTTCTCAGTGGCACAGGGAGGAGTGGACCTGCAGCAAGTGAGTATGGGCTCATAATCACTTGTTGGTCAAAGATGTGAACCCACACACACACACACACACACACACACCCCTGGCCACTCATGACACTGTTTAAAATTGAGACAACAAAGACTGAAAGTTGTCCCGTCAAACCACCGTTCTTGTAGAAGTCGATTTGATGAGCTGTACTTTGTCGAGCAGCATCGGGACACATTGATTTTTTATTTTTTTTTTCGCTGCTCCACATTACACGGTGAAGCTCCCATCTCGTTAAATGTCAAATAACCATGTTTCCTCACTTATGCTCACAGTCGTTCACTGTCGGTAGGTCTGGCATCGACATGTGAGACTCTGAGAGGCGGTGGGGCTGAAGTGGATGAATGAATGATTGTTCGGAACCACGAGTCCAACCTGTGGTGGATTATTAGGGATGATACTGGGTTTACTGGATATTCTACTGATGTCTTCTGCTCACGTTTTCTTCCTGTTTCAGACATACGCTTTACAGAGTCACTACGGCATCCCTCATTCCGAGGTAAGAGAAGTCACTGTGAGTGTATTAACATGTGGGAGTGTTGTGTTTCTGAATGAGCCAGTCTAGCACATTTAGGAAAAGAAAGTAGGATCATGTGATGGAAATGTTATTCAGATGTGAGAATGTTCTCAGCTGATGCAGAATCACAACTAATCTGCTTGTTCAAACCTACAACTGTTGTTTTCGTCACGTCATATGCTTTTTCTTTTCATTTCATTCATTTGTGTAATGTATTCATCATTTCATTCCTAATTTGTTTCAGCTAGCGAAGCTCCACCAGTTATCACTGCAGCAACAAGGCCTGGCCCAGATCAGCCAATCAGCTTCACAAGTTCTACCGGGTTAGTGTATGCGCACACACACACACACACACACACGCACACACACACACACACACACACACACGCATACACACACACAAGACACGGTTGCAAAACTATTTATCACCTCATCCTCGTCCTCTTTGTCTTCCTCCTGTTGTTGTGGTACCCAGCTTGGTCTGCACCCATCATCAGTGAATACACAAGCAGAATCAATCCTCTTCTTATTACTTCTTGTAGTGACAGGCAGGATCGTTCCCACTGCTGCAACTGTTGCTTGTCATTTGCATGTGGAATCTGGTCTGGACTGGCCTCTGGAGAAATAATGACTTGACCTTCCCAATACATCCCTGAGCCAAGGCCTAACAGAGGCATGACATTCTGCAAAGGAAAACACTGTGTAAACGTAGCACCTGTCTGTTTCCCTGTTGCTTTCTCAGGAGGTGTGGAAGCCGGTTCCCAAACCACATCTCAGGAGCTGCTCATTCCAAATGATGTAAGTACAACTGATAATAAAAATGAGTTTGAATGGTTCTAGTAATTACATGTAATTACTATCGTTACAGTTACAGTTTACTTCAGACACACAATCGGGTCACTGTGTCTCCACCCACTCCAACTCTTTCCTGTTCTGTTGTGTCACACTGAGCTGCAGACGAGCATGTGTGTCGTCCATCTCCTCCAGCCTGTGATGAACGTCACCTGAATGCAGGTGACGTTCAAGGCGGTTGTCTTTGTGTGGATCCTTTCCCTCAAACAACCAAGTATTGTCAAAACTACTGAACACTGACAACAGTACCAAACACTTTCAAAGACTCAAAATACTAAAAATATACTACAGATAGGAACAACACAACCAAATACACATTAAACACACGAAACCCTTCAGATACGGTGAAACCACTGAGACAAAGATCCCTTTTCAGGGCATCACTTGATGATCTGATGTCTTTTCGTTCGACTCATGACAAGATTGTCAGCTGCTGCTGCGTGTGAGTGTGTGAGTATGTGTGTGCGCGTGTGTGCGCGTGTGTGCGCGTGTGTGCGCGCGCAGCTTAATAACATCCTAGAGTTTACAGCGAGAGAGGTTCAGCAAACACCCTGTTCACCTCTCCCTCCCTCCCTCTCGTTTTCTCCCCCCTTCAATAAACCTTTCCAAATTACAAGGCCAGCAGGGAATCACCCAAAAATATCCCCCGGTCCGTCCTCTTCCTCCTCCTCTTCATCAGCATCGAGCAATTTACCCAACAGCTCTTGTCGTATGGGGGTGGGGGGGCGAACCTGCATGTCACTCAGAACCGGGAGAACGTCTCTGCGACACAGGATGGTTCCCTGCTATTTTTCAGTCTCACGTTAACAGTTAAGCTTCTAATTCTTTCTTTTTTTTTTTTTTTTTTTCAGTCCAGTTCACCTCAGACTAGTAGAGCTGTGCTGCCCCCCGGCTGTGACAGAGAGAGAGAGGGCTTTGTATTTCAGTTTATCTTCCAGATATTCATTATTTTACCAGTCAGAATGTCAGTCTACAAAAGAAAAATATCCTTTCACATTAAAGTCCTCAAGAATGTATTCTCAGCGATCACATGAGAGGAAGGTAACAAGCAATATTTATGGTGTGAAACATCTATTGTCACCCACACACACACACACACGTACTGAGCTCATGTTCAGACGAGTAGACCACCTGTCGCGTTCCCACATTCCTACACAGACACAAGCGCATAACAAGAAGGATGGACGGATGAGAGGTCGGAAAACAAACCACTCATTTAGAAAGAGTTCACGGGGGGCAAGGGTCAGAATGTCCGATGTCTTTCAGCACCTCAAAAATTGTTCATGCAGGTCACAATGTTCTGTTTCAAAACCTCCAACGTTTAAAGGACGCCCTCTAGTGGCTGTAGACATTACGATGCTAGCGAAGGAGGAAATTACCGGTAAATACAAATGATAAAACATTAATTCAGTCATGTTCCAGTCGGTTTAATATCTTAATTTGGAACGTGACACTACATTTCTTAACCGTTTTTCTCTGTCGCCTCCTCCTTCTCCTCCTCACAGCTGATTGGCTCAATCATCGGTCGCCAGGGCACCAAAATAAATGAGATCCGTCAGGTGTCGGGCGCTCAGATCAAGATCGGGAGTCAGATAGACAGCACCAGTGACCGGCATGTCACCATTACCGGGACACCAATAGCCATCAACCTGGCTCAGTATCTCATCACTTCATGGTAAGTTCCTCGTCTTACACCTGCTGGCGTGTTTTACATCGTAGATCTGCTCCCGGCGAGGCCTCCATCTAATCATCTGAACATGGCGTGCACACCACGAGACGCAGTTAATAGACGACCATGAATATGCAAATTTTTTTTTTATTAGACTCAAGGTGAAACGGATATTTCACTTGACACGCACACACAAGCGAAACAAAACTCATGAATGAATGAAAACTGCTTGTCCTCATTCACTCTGACATGTCAGGTAACAAAGGTCGGTGACAGACTTTCACCTGTCTCCCTCCGAACGATCACACGCGGACCTGCTGTCGGACCGGTCGCCTCCACACTAAGACACAATTAGATCATCGGCTTAGTGACTGAGCATGTTACAATCATGTCAATGGTGTTTCTGTCACCAAAGTGATACAACTTGCTCCGGAGGAGGTGGCATTGTGGGAGTGGGCGGGGCTTATTGCATCCTCCCAGCCCCGCCCATTTCCCGAGTGTTGTTAAAGTTAAAGGATGGTGATGGAGGTTTGTCATTTGTCTTTTAAACCTCACTAGTTTCTGACCTATTCACAACGGCATGTCTATGCCAACTCAACGCAATGGCGCCGTTCCCATGACGCCATGTGGCCGAGCAGGAAGAGAACGCGGGTAAACGGGTTGAAGTCAGTCGTTTTGTTCCTCTTTCTCCTGTTTTTGAACGCGCATCTCTTGTGTCCATGCTAATAAATCTACAATGGTTTTGTCCCCTCCTCCCAAAGCCCCCTCCCAAGCCATCACCCCAACTTATACAGCACACCCCCCATCCGTACAGCGACCCCCCTACAATAATCTGTTGCAACCTCCAGCAAACACACCCGTCTTATGATTTCAGTTTTGTCAGATTTCCCTGAATTCCTGTTTGTTTTTCTTTTTACTCTTGATTTCTTTAACATGTCTTTTATTTAACCCTCTAACCCTTCTCCATCCAAACTCCCTCTCCCTTACCCTTGTCCTCCCCTCCCTCCACCCTCCGCCCCCCCGCCCCCTTTCCCATCCGACTCCCCGACACCACCACCCTCCTCCAGTTTAGAGACGGCCAAATCCACCGCCCACTCCATGCCGTCTCCCGTTGACCTGACCATGAGCTTCACCCAGCCCACCCCCCCTGCCTCCGCCTCGTCCTCCTCCTCCTCCCCTCTGGCAGCGATGGGTGCCACGCTGCCCCATGCTCCCATCCTGGGCGCTCCCTACGCCCTCCCCCTCTCCAGTCTCCTGGGAGTGAAATCCATCCCTTACCTGGCACTCTCCACCCCTTCCGCCTCAGCAGCAGCGGCAGCCATCGGCTCGCAGATGTTGCCGGCTTCGATGTCAGCGGCCACAGCCGCCATTCCTGTCCAGGCTCATGCGGCAGCGGCTCTGGCGTCCTACACGGCCAAGATCTCATCCTCAGCCAATGGGATGAAGAAGCCCGAAAGACAGAAGTTTTCACCGTACTGACAAAAGAATTATCACCATCACCCAGGTAGCTTTTTAGACTGGAGGGGCAGTTTCATCATCCTCTTTTACTCCGTGTTCCTGTTTTTGTTTTTCTTCCTCTCTCTGTTTGACTTCTTCTTCCCTTCTTCTGTCATAAACCGGTTGAGACACACACACGGAGTGTGTGTGGGACACATGAGCTCATCCTGGTATGTCCGAGGTACGAGTCCACTCACAGTTCGTAATTGTTTATGTGTAAAACTCTGTTCCTTTGCCCTTCAGAGTGACTGGCAGGCGGCGGTGACTGGCAGGCAGCTTGTCGTCTGTCTGTAGCTAGAGTACGATGATTCCGAGGTTATTTGGGCCGTGAAGCCTGTAAAAGCCATAAACTATTCCGCTTTCCCTCTTTCTGTCCTTTATTCTATATACTCATGTATTTACTGACTAATAATAATCCCTTTGAGAGTTTATATGATACTGGTCATTAACACTGAGCTGAACAACTTGTGTACTATGATGTCGACTTGTATATGTATAGTTTTCTCTTTTCCAATTTGTTGACAGTGCGTTTGTTTTTGTTGTTTGTCGATTTAAATGTCCTCCTTAAATTATTTTTAACTTATTGAGAGAAGTATTACATGTACAGTTGCAGCAGGTCAAAACTGTGTTATTTTCTTTTAACCAGTGTGAACAAAAGAAAGCAACAGTGTTTTTGTTTCCCACTGAGTCATTGACCAGCTGTTTGATG
>JBBMJM010079440.1:1755-11871 GCA_037832705.1 Centriscus cristatus
GCCCAGAATGTCTCATACCACGTCAACATCCATTGAATTTACAATGAATCGTGATTATAAAAGTCACGGTGGATTAATACTGCGAACTTTAGACATGGTGACATCTATCGGTAAGTCAGGGATTCGGGACAGTGATTTCCAGAGTTTTATCCACCAAATAAAAGCCTCCAGTCAGCGATATGGTTCAGTTTAGTTCCAGTACAGTTCCATGAAAGATGACCAGCATGTTGTGATGAAAGACAAACCTGCTGCAGGAACCTCTCTGCTAGCTTCTCTGCTAATGTGTCTGCTAGCATTAGTGTTAATTTATCAGCTAGCACCTCCGCTCTAGCTTTTCTGCTAATGTGTGTGCTAGCTTCTCTGCTGATTTATCTACTGGTGTCTCCTGTTTATTTGCTAGCTTCTCTGCTAATGTGTCTGCTAGCATCTCTGTTAACTTATCTGCTAGCATCTCCACTAGCTTCTCCGCTAATTTGTCTACTGTGTCTGTTTATTTACTAGCTTCTCTGCTAATGTGTGTGCTAGCATCTCTGTTAACTTATCTGCTAACATCTCCACTAGCTTCTCTGCTAATTTGTCTACTGTGTCTCTGTTTATTTACTAGCTTCCCTGCTAATGTGTCTGCTTGCATCTCTGTTAATTTATCTGCTAGCATCTCCGCTAGCTTCTCTGCTAATGCGTCAAATATGTAACTGTGTGTATTTGTATGGATAAAAACTAATTCTCTCCAAACTATGTCACGGAGTTGCCATAACGTTCAATTCTATATTCATTAAATTTTCTCTCAGATACACTGAGCTGATACTGTTTTTCCCCAAAATGATAACCTGACATTTGCATATTTGCAGGACCAAATAACACGCTTAAATTTAAATTTGTATTGTTTTTAGTAATTAAGAAAATTGTCTGATTATTTTCTTGAAGATAATCGCAAGTGTGGCATCTGACATCCCTAGTGTATACAGGAAAAGAGATGATCATAATTTGCATTAAAAAAATAAGTTTGACACTGTCTGAATGGAGGAGTGAACACTGATCGATGTTAACAAATTGATTGTTTTTTTGTTGGTTTTGAAGCTGAGATGGGAACAGGTGACTTACTCTTTACAGCGGACAATCTTTACAGCAAAAAACTTGTCCAGCAGCGTTTGTTTTGCCTTGAAAACACGCCCGAAGGCTCCTTTGCCTAGACGCTCCATCGAGTCAAAATCAGATTTAAACCTGGTGAAAATAACAGGACTGTAAAGGGCAAAGGCAAAGAAGCAGGACCGAGTTTAAAAGAGTTCAAAGTTGACTTTAAGTTAGAAACACTCTTCTCTCAGGCACGTGTCTAAATCCTACAAACATGCTACAAGTCAGTGTGAATGTCTGGACCTTTACTTACCTGGAGACGACAGCCTGGGTTTTGGATTTCGAACTGGGCCTAGGACTTCCTTTCTTAGGTTTTCCTTCCAAATCGGAGCGCTTTACATCCTGATAATGACAGAATACGCAAAAAACAACAGCAAGTAAATTACAAATAGCAGGCAAGAAAGACAACAATTGAAAAAGTGAATTGAAACCTCCTTTCCAGGGGTATTGGAGAAATTGGCGGCGATTCTAAAGAGACAGAACAATGATGTCAGAGATTGGACCTACAACTCCTCCAGGTTCACGAAGGGACGACACGATGACTTACTTTCTTTTCGGCTTTAAATCGGGACTTTGAATCTGTAGGGAAGATATAATCGATTACAGGCAGAAGGAGGAAACCAAGGGACGCGGTCACCGGTCACGTACCGGAGCTTGAGGGTGGGACGTGTTTGTGAACCTGATCCAGTCGCTTGTCGACGTCGTCGTCCTCATGCCTTTGGGTGTGGTGTCTTCCCTTTGAAAAGACCACACGCACATGCTGTCAACATCACGTCAGCAGCCAGATGCTCGACTTGTCTCCTACCTGACTAACTTACAGAGTGAGCGGTGGAATGGACGGACAGACGCCGTCCTCAGACATCGCTGACCGGAACGATACCTGACACCAGTCATATCGATCAATCACTTCCATCTGCTACATGTCACGTGACTGCTACAAACTCACCTTGCTGTCCCAGTCCGACTGTTCTTGAAGGGCAGAATAAGCCAGGTGAGCGGCGTTTTGTTTGGCTTCCTTGATGTTCTTACCCTCGCCCACAGGATAGTCCTTGTCATCGATCACGAGCTTGTAGAAGAATCTGAGCAGAAAGGGAGCACTTTTCATACTGGGGTCATTCAGGCAGCTGAAGGCTCCTCTGAGACGTGCTGTCGTACTGAGGTCTGTGAGGCGGTCCGCATCGCTTCTCTTCAATGAACTGGTGGTCGCGGTTTGTTTTCTGACAGTAGTGGTTGATGATTCCGATAAAATTTGTCTCTATGAAGCCATCGTCTTCTGTCTCCACGCTCTGTCTCTGACTCTGAATGTTGTCACTGTAAGGCCAAAGACAAACAGATCCCGCTTAAAACTGTCGTCACCATCACTGATGAAGAACCACAATGATGCTACAGCATTGCACTGCAAAAATTCAAAATGTTACCTAGAATATTAAATATATATTTAAAATACATAAAAAATCATAAATGTCATAAATAAATAAATGTCATAAATAAATTATTTATTCTGGAAGTTGACCCGTATGCAGGAAAAACATTTTTTAAATTACTTTGGACTTAAGTGTCCTGCTGGAGAAAAAGATGTGCAAAGATGTTTGTGGTTCCTGACTAGAAATGAGACATGTTGACCGGAGACAAAACAAATAATCCTGGTGAGATTTGGAGGTTTTGCAGCATTCTGGTGGCGCTCACCTGATCTCGGACAAATCGCCCCTCGGTTCCTCCTGTTGACTTGATGCACCAGTATGCGCCGTCTCATTGACAGTCTTGGGAAACAAAAAAAATGTGTTGTTGCTGTAATGTTACAAAAACTTCATCCAGGTGTACCACTACTCACTCCTGCAGTTTTATTCACACATATCTCGTGATATGCAAGCTTCGCTGCTTCCTCCTTCGCCTCGCGCTTTGTTTTCCCCGTGGCGAGTGGGTACTTCTTTTCCCCGACCAAAAAACTGCATCTAGAGTCAGAAACACGTTTAGCTTTGTGGTCGGTTTGACTTAGGGAGAAGTGTTCCGACTCACGTAGCAGTGTTGTATGGTCCCAGTGTTGATGACTCCACAGCTTTTACTGTCAACCTGAGCTTCTGGCCATATTCATTGAGCCAGGACACGTAGTTGGTATGACTTATACTCGTCTGGACGCTCGCAGCAGACGTTTGTGCTGCGTCTGCTGTGTTTTCTTTCTGTTGAGAGAACAACAAACGCACATCAGTGCACGTTTTATGTTTGACACACGCAGGAAGCCGACGAAGTGACGGTCATATACTTACTGTGTCACCTGGTTCCTCCAATAAGCCCTTTAAGGCATTTTCTGCTGCATTTTGCTTGGCTTCCTTCTTGTTCTTTCCCACACCTTCAGGATACGCCTTACCGTTCACAACAGCTCTTACCGTAAATCTACGGTGGAAACAACAGTTTAAGTTTCACAAGGACGACCGATTCTTGGAGATCTCACACTGGCAACTTTATTTATTACTTTACATCGTACTTGATCCAACACAAAAGCTCTGCCATAATCTTTGTATTTGGACAAATGTGCACACTCCCAACACCATGAATTAATAATTTAGGACATTTTTACCATTTGGGAGCATTAAACACGTTTGACTTTGAATACACAGATTCCCTGAGTCGTAACTACGTTGACGCAATGACATCATCAGAGGGCGTCTACGTACGTACACTAGCTTCGTTTTTGAGCTATACGTTGGGTTAGTGAGTGGACTTGTCCTGGGAGATGCACAACAAGATGATTAAACGAGAAACCGCTGGAGACTGAAGCTACGCGAATCAGAAGCCTCGGTTTCGTACGTGGACGAGTCTCCGAGACATTTCTGGTCTGAGCCGATATAAATCCAAAATGTACTCAAGCCCTTTACGTCTACGCGAACTCGTGTGTTTCTGTAAGTCCTGTCAAAAATTGTGTGCAACTCACGTTTTTATGTGATCAGGCCCGGCAACTCCTACGTCCTCATATGTCACCCGGGAGCGACTTTTCTGTGCGCGCTCGTTTAGTTTAGCTATGTAGTTTTCTCCCGCCATCATAAATTACATACACACACACTGACTATATTAAAAAAGGACTGCTGCAGATGTCAGGACAGCGTTTCGGATTTCATCCCCTTCCATCTCCGTCCACCTTCAGCCGAAACGCAAGTTTCGTTTTCTCGGCAGCAAGGCAATGATGCCTTCAAGTGAAGTCGGACATATCAGAACTGCGGGTTGTAATGGTTTATATCCAAACAATGACCGACACACCCACAAAGATCTGACAGAACGTTTTTGTTGAAAGCTAGTACTAGCTGGTTTTATGTTGTGATATCTTTTTCAATATTTAATCTACTTTATTAACCATAATAATCGCAAATTCCCACGTTTGTGGAACGTTAACGGTTCATCGCTGTGATTCTTGGGAGTTGTAGTTGTAATGTGAATGGCGGAAGTCTTCTTTTCCTTCTTCCTGAAAGTATTTGGTACGTACCGTGTTCACCGAAATAAAAAAACAACAAACAAAACTGTTTGAATAATCAAATCAGTTTAATCGAATGGACAATGAACAAAATCCAAAAAAACAATATACTCTTAAATGTTAAATAAAAACATGTATGCCATAACTTTTGAGAGACACACGTTTTGTTTGTTTGTTTTTAATAATAAAGGGTTACTAAATGCACAAAAGGGAAATGAATATCTTCCCCAACAATTTAACAGATAACTCCTTGAATGAGTTACAACACAAATGAATGTAATGAACCTGTGTCCGAAACCTGATACCTATGATTCCTGAACGGTTCATGCTTATATCATGTCATAAAATAGTAGCTGGACTCAGTATTCAGGTTACAGCTTATTCGTGGTCTGCTGCCGTATCCCCGGGACAGTTGGAGCACAAGTCCTCTTCATCTAGAAAAGAAAAGAAACATCTCTGAGCAAAAGGACTAAGAGCAACAATACACATTGTTTCTGTCATCGCGTTTACCGTTATAGGTGGTGCCACACCATATGCAGTAAAAATGGATCCCTCTTAAATACGACGTCAGAATTTGCAGCTGGTCAAAGGACTGGAAGAGAGGCGGACATTGACAGCATAGAATCACAAAAATCACAACAACACGATGACATCACCATGTTTGTTTGCCTGCAAAATGAATTTCAGTTCGCAAAAGAGTATTAAAACCTATGAACAAGATGAGGTATCTGAAAGAAACACTAACAGTTAACTCAATCTCCTCCTCGTCCTCCTCCTCCTCCTTGGGAGCATCTTCATCCTCGTCAGCCTCTGCTTTAGGCCAGTACCACTCTTCCCTGGGGACTTTAACACCCTGAAATAAAACAGTGAATTCCAAATAAGATGTACATTGGTTGCTGTATATTTTTGTTCAGGGAAAAAACCCGACAGTTTCTCCAACCTTTTGACTGTCAAGCTGCTCACATGCTCGTTGACTCCTCCGAAGATCTCCTTCTATCTTACGCTCTTCTCTCTCGGTCCTTACCCGCGACCTGAAGAATCACAGTGAACACACACAGACTGAAACCCTGTAGGTCAGACCACGACTGTACTCTCACTCGTCTCTTCCACGGCAGCAGACTTCACCTGAAATCTTGTAAAGATTTGGTCTCATTCTGTTGTTTGGCCCGTATTTTCTGTCGATACTGTTCCAACTCCTCCTCAGCTTTTCTCTTCTTCAGCTCTTCCATTCCAACGCCGCCTCTGTCTAACACATCATGTGATGAGATGTGCATAAATGCCTCAGACTTTAAATTGTGACCATGCAATACTTGCTTGTTATCTACCTGTTTTGATATTTAAGGGAATCGGATCAACTCTTCCTGCTCCTGTAACGATAAGGAGATGATTGTGAATACAAACAGTGAAATACGATTCCAGCTCAACAATCTGTAAGTCTGACGAGAAACAACATGCCCTGTTTTCCGAGGCCTTGTCCAGCTTTGTACCCCATCTTCTGCAGAAGTGCAAACCCCTTGTTGTCGTTGCTAATGGAGCTCTGTAAAGCCGCCTCACGACTTTCCTGTTCCTGCTGCTTGTAGGTTTTCTGACGGTTCACTATGTTCTTCTCTTTCTGCTGTTCCTCTTTCTTCATGGCTTCTTTGACTCTCCTGACCATGGCGACACCTGGTTTCACGTCTTGTCTGTCACACAAAAGAAGAACTAGATGTGATTAATATTCTCAGCTGTTGTCAAGGTACTTGCAGAAGTTTACAGAATATTTGTCTTGGTCCTAATCAAATTGTCTAATTTCTAGTCTCTTTACACTTCAAATTAGACACATAACATGAAAAAAGTGACTTTAAACAGTCTTCACTTGTTTAAAGCAAAAATTCACGTGAAAAAAAAAAAATGCCAGTGGAGAAAGTGTTTTCTTGCTTATTACAAGAAAAAAAAAAACATGCTTCACACTTGGTCAATTGGCAGCTGCGTTTGCTTAAGTGAACGCATGTCTACATATAATTCAGCTTTTCAATTGATGTTTTATTTTTAGATTAAAGATATTTTGTGGCCAGAAATGAGAATATCCTTGGTAAGATTTTGAGTTTTTACAGTGGGGTTAGCTGAAACATGTTAACCAATTGTTGGTATTCAATACAAACAGTCGTCACAGACAATACTTACATTTTACTGAGAAATGCATCCGACATATAATCCTCGTCTTCGTCAGACATTCTCAGTTAAAATTGTCGATAAATGTCGAAAAAACAGCAAAAAGGTAACAACAGCTCTGTGGCTGGATTGTGTTGACTCCGCGAGTGTTCGGTCC
The DNA here is from genome assembly GCA_037832705.1 of Centriscus cristatus. Classification (NCBI taxonomy): domain Eukaryota; kingdom Metazoa; phylum Chordata; class Actinopteri; order Syngnathiformes; family Centriscidae; genus Centriscus; species Centriscus cristatus. The sequence continues at coordinate 8,658 of JBBMJM010079440.1, forward strand.
GTCCTTGAAAACATTCCGGGTAGCTACATGTTACGCAGTCCAACATTCCCGGTACATTCGGCTAAAGTATTCATGTTCAAATCGACTATATGAAATAAATAATTATTTTTGGTGTTTAAATTTTGTTTATTGTTTCTAAGCTGTGTTTTAGCCGTATTAACTCATTGGTTTCACATCGGTCCTTTGTTAATGGGACACCACCGACACTCGTCGTCATTCATCCTGGGTTATCGTAAGGCAGGTAGGATGAGCGACTTTTGCGACATATATGTCCATCGATTCAGCGACATGTTCTCGCCCAGGTGTATGCGAACCTCTGTTTGTCATAGGGTGGGATACTAGATGGTTAATTGTCGGGTTGTGTGAGCGTGAACAGCCGCTGTGTTCCTCGGAGGACCTAGCTAGCTTCGGTCGCTGCTCAGTTCCACTGTCAACAGCTGGATGCAGACACCTGTCAACGCTGCTTTCATTTTTCACATTTCAAACCATACGCAAGCTCTTATTTAACAGTTTCTATTGCACCGCCAGGAGCTGTATGATTACTACTCTTTGGGACAAGTGTTTGAAATCAAGTGTACAATATATGTAGTTAAGGGGAAGTGCTTCAGCAACTTAAGTAGGCTCTTTCTAGAAGGGACACTGCAAAAAACTCAATGTTTATTTTTTTCAGGTGATGTGTCTTATTTTATTTTCTTAAATTTGTTTTCATCACACATATTCACTGTCATTAACAGTAGGATTACTAATATTTTGACAAGCCTTTAAAAACAAGTGTGCAATATATTTAGTTATGTGTTTTAGCCACCTAAGTCATCCTTTTCTAGGATGAGAAGGGATATCTACTGACAAACCCCTCCTGTGATTAAAGGCTGTCACCATGGAGCTGGCTCACAGCCTGCTGCTCAATGAAGAAGCTCTGGCCCAGATCACTGAAGCCAAGAGGCCCGTCTTCATCTTTGAATGGCTGCGCTTCTTGGATAAAGTGCTCGTGGCTGCAAATAAGGTGACCGATATGTGTCAGGCAGTTGTGTATTTAATCGGTTAATTCCTTCGATCGACGTTTCGGTCAATTGTTCCCATTGGGATTGCAGGTGGATGTGAAGGAGAAGCAGAAGAAGCTGGTGGAGCAGCTCACAGGACTGATCAGCAGTGCCCCTGGTCCACCAACCAGAAAACTTCTCGCCAAAAACCTGGCTACCCTCTACAGCATCGGCGACACCTTCACTGTTTTCCACACGCTGGACAAATGCAATGAAATCATCAAAAGCAAAGATGACACACCTGCATATTTGCCAACCAAACTGTGAGATCTTACCTATTACCTTACCTATTTGAGATAGTTCACGTTTTTTATTTGCGCTCACCATCGACGGTTGCGGAGACGTACAGCCCTCTGGGGTATTACACGTTAATCTGCAGACTCATGTTTTAATGGAAGGGATTAAATGCACATGATGGGATTGCAGCCTGTAGTTCTCGCTGCCGTTAATGGACTACTAATGGCTGCCTGTGCTCAATTGACTCACAGCGTGAGGGGGGGGGGTCTCCCACACCTGCAGTTGTTTTGTATTTTATACAAACATGTATATGACGCTTTCAGGTGAAATCTGTCTCGTGATAATTTGTCAGTACGTTTTAATTTGCTGTAGATACATATTTCGTTGTAACACGTACAATCCTTTTTTCTCTGCAGTGCTGCTGTCGCTTGTGTCGGAGCCTTTTATGAGAAGATGGGCAGGATGCTCGGAAGCTCTTTTCCAGACACTATTAATAATCTTTTGAAAGCGTTAAAAAGTGCAGAGGTACGACTTTTAAAAGCCCGAACATCCGACGGTGACAACAAATACGAGTGGTGTAGTGTGTGTGTCGCTTCTCACCTTTCCACCTTTCAACGCACGTGCAGTCCCAAGGCAGAGGAGAGATCCTCCTGAGCCTGCAGAAGGTTCTCAGTGGGCTGGGTGGAGCGGCGGCGTCATGCCACAGAGACATCTACAAGAACGCCCGCTCGCTGCTCACCGACAGGTCCATGGCTGTGCGCTGTGCGGTCGCAAAGGTGAGTCACAGAAAATGGAAAGAAAAAAAGTTTGAACAAAAAATGCAGGAGGGATTTTCTAATAATTTCTAATATTCATATTAATGAGAATTGGAATCAGCATGAAAAGAAAACTGTCCACAAAGTTACAGTTTCCCCCTGAAAACTCAAAATCATACAAGGAATACTTGTCTGCTTTCTTGTCAAAATGTCTCGTTTCTAGTCAGAAATATCTGTTTACACTCTACACGCCAGAAAAAGCAACTTGGTTTGAGACGATCTTCGCTTTTTTCACTTGAGACAAGTAGAAAAATCTGACTCTGGGCTATGAAAAAACAACCGACTGGCAGATTGTTCTACATGTGTAGGTGCAAATTTACCTGAAACAAGTGAAATTTGTTGAAAAACACTAGAAATGAGACGTATTGACTGAAAATAAGGCCGATATTCTCTGTAGGATCTTGACATTTGACTTTGTGGCAGAAGTTCGTGCTGTTTGCATCCTCAGAGTTCATCTGAGCCCTCTGAGAACAAAACAGGACAGATGTACGTGCATGAACTGGTGACCTCCTCCTCCCTCCTTCCCTGCCTGCTCAGTGCCTGCTGGAGCTGCAGAACGAAGCGGTGTTCCTGTGGACCACGGAGCTGGAGAACATGGCCACGCTGTGCTTCAAGGCGCTGGAGGGATCCAACTACGGCGTCCGGGTAGCTGTGGCCAAACTCCTGGGAACCGTCATGGCTACTGCCCTGATGCCCAAACAAGCTGCGGGTGGGGGTCCGCCGCTCTCTCCTTCAAGAGGCGTGCGCCGTTTGTCTTTTTTTTTTTTCTCTCAACAGGCTGTTTCCTCTTTGTCCTCAGTGATGCGTCAGAATGTGAAACGAGCCACTCTGGAGGAGGTGCTGGAGTTAATGTCCACGGGTTTCCTGCGTGGTGGATCCGGCTTCTTGAAGAGCGGAGGGGAGATGTTGAAGGGGGGCGGGTCTGTCAGCAGGGAGGTGCGGGTGGGCGTCACCCAGGTGAGCTGGACTCTCGGTCATCAGAGCTTCTGTAGTCGAGTGCTGCTGCTGCTGCTGCGTTGGGTTTGTTGTCGCCATGGCGTTTGGAGAGAAAGAACATGCACAGAAATAATAGATAAAATATGTATGTTTAATAATATGTTATAACATATCTTATAATATTAT
>JBBMJM010079762.1:11081-29630 GCA_037832705.1 Centriscus cristatus
TCTGGAATCATCTGGATGTACAACTCCACAGTAGCAGCAGTGGACTGTCTCTGTGGGTAGTGTGTCTGTCTGTTAACCCAAAGGTCGGGGGTTGGAGCCCACCTAGGGACGGAGGGTTGGTTTTGGTTTCACTACTGAAATAAAAAGAAGATGAAGAACAGGTCAGAGCTGTGATTAATAAATATAACTATTAGTGGAAAAGTCAATGACTTCATTAGAGGAGGTCTAATGAAAGGAGGACGCCGATACTGGGTGGAAACGAGCAGCTTGACGAAGGTCTGAGCTCTCAGTGCTTTTCTCATTAGGAATGTTTCTTCTTGACACGAGCATTTACTCGCTGTCCTTGTCCCGGTATCATGAGTTATTCTAGCGGTTGTACTCATCCCCAGTGATGATCGTACATGCATCCGGTATGAAAATGAAGTTTTCGCACACACCGACTTGCAGCAGCACTAATAAAGTACAAATCCTCCAGCCCCCTTCCCCCGCCTCCCTCAGGAGTCCTTGCTCTCAGGCGCATGCTGTGGCACGGTGTAAGGGGCTACGCAGCATATTCTCATCAATTATACTTTGCGGAATGATGTGTGGGTGAAGGTAATGATGCAGCAGTGGTTGTGATAATGGCCTTGAAAAGCCACAGCCGCCAGCCTTCACCATCTCAGTGGATCACTGATGAAATAGTCTCTGTGGTAAGGAGGATCCCTGAAAGTTGGAACATTCCAGAGATAAGTCTCGGTATCTGTAAATCTCTGACCGCAGAATTTCATTTAAGTTACATGATCCATGCGAGAGAGAGAGAGAGAGAGAGAGTCGAACTTTCATGAATAATAAGCACCTTTTGGTGTCTGCGGAGTGCAGCGCCGGTTACGTCAGTACAGTTGATGTTCTTTGATGTAAGAACAGGAACTACAATAAATAAGTTCCTTGACTGCACAGAGAGTGAAAGGATATTTTTTTATGCCACGGTCATGTCAGCAAGCAGCTGAAATCTGACTCTCTTTAAATCACCATTGAGATCTGAACCTTTCTGTGATTGAGAGGAACAACAACTGAAATCAGCTTAGGAGGCAAAATACCGCTCAGCGTTACTTCAAAAGCTCAGCTGATTCGAGTTCAGCTACAGTGACTCAAATGTCAAGGTTACGCTCCGTGCCCTTTGAAATGAATGGTTGTGTGATTTAACACGCCGGATAAAGATGTTTCAGCTCCTAATCCTGCAAACACAGTTGTTTGAATTTGGGTGAAGTTATTCAGGGAAGTCCATGCCCAAACGTTTGAGTGTAAAGGTCCTGTCGAGCTATCCAGCCCCTTGATACAGTCTGTCTCAGAAGCAGCAATTACCAGCTTTTCTTACCACTAACATTCAGTATTTGCTGAATCAGATCAACCCAATGATATGTGAATGCAAACCAGAACCCAAATCAGGGTTCCTCTAATACTGGCAAGAAAGAATTAGGTCTACGTGTAAAAGTTTCCTTGTGTGACAGGATCAGACATGAGTGAGGAGAAAAAAGGCTGCAGTTTTCCAAAGTTCACCAAGTCCTCATTTCGCAAAAAGCCTGTCTGACAAGTGCAAGAAGTTTCTAATTAAAAGTGAGCGTTGTCTCCAAACCCTTCGAGCAGATTGTGTTCATAGGAAACGGTCTGAAAACATGTAAAATGTGAAGAGCAGGTGTGGAAAGCATCCAGTTGTCTCAGAAGACAACACTGCTGCAACCTTTTCCAGCCCCATCATCTGGCAACACGCATCTCAAGAGGAACAATGACCCTCTTTCTTCTGTCTCTTCACTGTGCATGTTCCGCTCACAATGAACGCCAGTTCCAACAGTACAGCACATTCACGCAGAGAAAAGTGCTGCTTCCTGAATTAGCACTTTCTAATGAAGTTCTACCTGAGCGCCCAATTTCACGCATGTTAACAATCTTCATTGACGATAAATAACTGTGTAATAAGGTTGAAGTGTAGCCATCCTTCCTGCATACATTGGAGTCTAAAGCCCAATTTATGGCTAGACGTTGAACCGACACCGACCCTACAGAGGCCCTACGTCGCCGCGAGCTTCTACGTGTGTCTCGTGGCTCTGTGTCGAATCTTGACAAGGTTGTTTTTTATTTTTCGAATCAGCGACAGCAACTGAATGTGAGTGGAACTTGTTACCGCAGCAACTCCAACCAGATGGCCACCAAGTTCTGTTCAAAAAGATCAGTGATAACTGATAATAACTGTTAGATGGAAATACGGCTAGAGACAAGAGAACTGACTGGAGAAAAGTCATCCGCCACAGACTTTGTAAGTGTCAGCTGGACTTTTGCACGTTCCTTTCAAACTTTACGGCAGAATGTGTCAAATCTATGTCAGGTTGTCCATTTGTCCCAGGTTTTTCAAAGACATTCCAATCGCCTCATAGATTAAGTGCTTTTGAGGACAACAGCCATTAATGATTCCCACAAAGGTTCACTGGAGGGAATTTTTCTCAATTCATGCATGAATAATGATCAGTGACGACCTGAAAATTGGTGGGATGGAGACGGAAATGAAGCAGAGATTGGACCATGTGCTCTGAATTTCTATTCCCTTAAATGCAGATATGTCTGCGGGAGGTCGGCTGAAGATTTCAACACCTAAATAATAAATGCAGATGAGTTTTAAAGACACATAAGCTCACGTTTTCTACTTATGGAAAGCAGAGTGGACTGAAAAGTAGCAACCGACTCCGTCTGAAAAGGCTGAATGAACCATCACAGTCGGACAATAGACAGCAGCTGCGCCAGCCCATTTCCTCAGGCTCCCACGAGGCTGATCTGAGGGGCTTCTATTTGTCAGCAGTTTGCCATTTGTTCTAAACACCGCAACTGTAGGATGATCGAGTTCTGTGATGACGTGAGGCGGCCGACAAACACCTGCTTTGGATGTCGAACTGTTTAAACACGTCCACAGTTTTGACTGTCTCGTTTCTCTACTCTATGTACAGTAATAGAGGGTGGGGGTGCGACTGAACTATATTCATCTCATATATTGTACATCACCATTATGTCTTATCGCACCACCTTATATCACATATCACCTCCAATGACAGAGTACATACGGTCATTGTTTGTATGTATTCACTTCATGTCGTATAACATTACCTCTAACACACCATGGTATGACCATCATGTCTGCAGGTCATCAAGGTTTGTTATGGATTTGCCGTTGTCTGTATGTCTATGTAACCTCGCTTAAAAGAAAAAGAACTATTCAGTCACAGCTTTACACCACCTCCCAATTAATTGATTCCAGAGGGAAATAACTTTGTTACAAAAGATCCAGCCACGAAATAAATAGAGATAAATATATGAAAAAAAGAGCTAAACGCAAAAAACATATACAACATAGTATTAAATAAAGTGTGTAGTCAAATAGAAAGCAAAGCACCTTTGACCACAGGCTGTATTGTTGTATTTGTTGTGTTGAATCCAAATTCAAGGCCAAACAAACCAAACAATCCCAGGTATGCTTCACTTCCGACGGCTGCGTGCAAACAGCAGTGGCTGCGTCTCCTGAGCGTGACGGCAGCTGGAATCCTCCAGGGGAGGCGGTCCGGTTTGGACTCTGGGACCAGCTCTGTTTATATGATGGCAGGAGCTGCAGACGGCACTTGGACCCCACAGGGGTTCATGTGGAGGTTTGTTGGACTTTGCAACAGCACAAATATACAAACAGAGCATTCCAGAGAGAAACTCAATCCCTGCCACCACAACTGCCACATTCACACCCCGTTCGATGTACACACTCCGTCTCATTTCACACCGGCATGGCGAGGACCACCAACGGACACTCTCATCTTACCACTGCTGACATTTGTGCAAAGGGAGCAGACATGTTGCACTAAGTGGGTTTTTTCATTTCCTATCAGCTCTGTTTGCTTGTGGAAGTCCTACACAAACATACCTCTACGCTGGTAACCCTCCTGTGTGAGCGTCCTCATGTTTAAACAGTGAAAGGACCATTTGGGTGGGATTGTGCTGGAATTAGTGAACTCGGAAAGAGACACAGAGAAGACAGACTTGTAGAAAACACTCTGATTTGAACGAGCGGCCACAGGGGCACAAAATTAGCGGTTTACGCCGAGGTTGAATCAGCTCTGTGGACAGACAGTAATCTGTTCAAAGGAAAACTCTGAGGAGACGTTAGCAACAATTCCACACTTTCTCATCGCTCTGTGAAAATGGAGGCACATCTGCTTCGTGCGCCTCATGTTAAGAGTGGGGCTTTCCTCAAAATGCATTATTAATGGAAAAGAGGTGCAACTGTTATCCCCTGTTGGGTCCGCTGGACTGTGTCAGCGGCTCAGACAGGGCATGCTCATAGTCCACTTGTGCTTATGAAAGAAGGGATGCTCCGAGAAGAGGCAATTACTGTAGGATGGTGTGACAGCACACATCGGGGATTGTCTGAGGCCAATAAATCATTCAGGAAAAAGGAATCGGTTGAATATGCGCCGTGGTTCCATTCCCTGCCCGCTAAATAAACACAGTTCAAGTTAAATTGTACTACTGGTCCTGTTTGCTTTGGACAGGCTGGTATCCACCGCTGGTACATTCACCTTCAAGAGATCTTTGCACGATAATTAGAGTATTTCACAAATACTCCAGGTGTCCTCACTGGAACTGCAGCTGCCAGGTTTGTCCTTGACCTTCAAACCCCACCCGAACCTTCACGAGACATTGTGTGAAAGGTGTGTGATCATCATGGGCGTCAGCCTGCTTTGAAACGGATGACAGAGATGAACATTTTCCTACTTGATCTACCGTCCATCGATCTCTGTCAGTTTAAACCGTGAAGATCACTCAGGTGTCACGTTCAGAGACATAAACCTACTGGAACTGTGTCGTGGAAAAGGACCAGGACTGAACCGACGTGCACTGCTCTGTTGCTTCAGGGGACGATGTGGACCCAGTCCATGAAATACTCTGAGGGTCTGAGCTGGACTTCCAGCTGATGCCTCACAGCACAGTTAAACACATAAACTAGATTTGGTTTATTGTTACCATAAAGAAGCGGCATGATACTTTTAGATTCAGGGAAATGTAGATGTGCCTTGAATTTGAAAAGGTGTCCGTCTATGTTATATTTGTTTCCTTTCACACTGTGTCTGTTTCTCACCTCTAACAGCTTTTCTGACAGTGAGAAGACTCACTCAAACGACGAAACAAGATCCCTTCTCCCACCAGCCGACGACGGCCACACGTCTGAGTCACCTCTGCAGCCTCACACACTGATCTCGATGAGGCCGTCACATCTCGGCTTCAGCTCCAGTTCTCTGTGCGGGTGTGAGAGTTCCGTGAGACTGGGAGACACACCCCGTCTCATGGAGGTTCTCCGCAGCGAGAACAACATCCACTTTGGGATTTTGTTTGCCGATCTTGCAGTGATACAATGAGAACTGCTGTTTGGAGGGCTCCGCGGCTTTTCTTAGACAGACACAATAATCAACAACAGCTTTACTGAGGCAGATTCAAACACAGGACATATGTGAGCGCAAAGAAAGAAACAACAAAGGAGCTCAGCTGCCATTTTTCATCAAATCCCAGCAATCTGCTGCTCCCACCCACTCTGCAACGTCTCCGTCACACCAACAAACACATGAAATTTGTAGACACCGAGCAACGTTCACAGTGCAAAGAAAATGTCTTCCCTCCTCGCTGCAGCCGTGGCTTGGCAGGAGATTGATGAGCGGCTGTCAGACGCCATCCATCCGTCTGCAAACACTGAGAACCATCGCATGACCCACTGGAGTGTCTCCTGGGTTCCACTACGGAGCAATTCCGCAATGTTGGATCACCCTACAACAAAAACTACAGCGTAAATACACAAACCATACAACAAAATACATCAAGTTCCCACATTACCCTGATTCCACACCGTTGACTTCCAGCCACCAGTCGTCTGTATTTTAGCTAACGCCAACGTGAAGGACGGCCATGTGACAACTGGATGTTGTACAGAAACGTCGCTGCCAGAATGTGCGAAGAAGAACAAACTCACGTTTCCACCAACTGAACCAGTTTCCTTCAGGGTCTTTTTTCCAGCCGAGTCAAACGATGATTAATTACAGCTTAAAATCCATTCCTTTCAGATGACATGATGGGACGCTAATCGCTCTATGTCGTTCCCTAGAAAGAAGCCTATCCAGTACGCCATGAGAGTAATGTTTGTAGCGGAACTTCAAGAACATTCTGCTTTCAACAGTGTGTCTTCTAGAGAAGGAGAAAAGTTTCTTTCTGTTTCCGTAATCCTTTAATGATTAGTTGATTACGGTAATAACGTCCGTCCAGCAGCCTCAGCTTCCCCACAACGCATACACCAACCGTCCACACGTCAGTTGGCTCACATACGCATACGATACCCAGCAAAGCCATCTATAACGTGATTGATACGAGCGCCTCGTCTTCCAAAAGGGGCAGAGGGGCCGTGCACGGAGACGGAATTCTCACCATCGCTGTCACTGAAGTGTGACAGCGATTGGTCAGACGGTCTGGACTTTCCATCCTGCCATGCCAGCACGGGATCACTGACAGTGGAAATCTATTCTGCAAAATGCTCAGAACTTCTAATGAAGAAATGAAGCATGGAGGAACCATGACAGACCGCAGCTTGGGGAAACCATTGGAGAGAAAGAGGGCTGCTGAAAGAAAGTGCAATGGTCAGCGAGAGGTGGAGACATCAGGACAGAAAGGGAAAAAAAGAACCAGCCAGGAAATGGAAACTTTTTCTACACGTTGAACCTTTGGAAGATTTACCCAGAAAAATAGGAAAAGATCCTGGACATTCTGTTAAATACATCAGATTTCGTCGATGTCATTCTAAAAGCAGTGTAAGTCAGACGTCAGACTGGATCTATGCTTGTACGTTATAGAACGTTATAGAAGTTTTTGTTCTTTGGAGCTGCAGTACGGAGCTCAGTGAAAACTCCCACAGGCTGCCGAGTTCTGATAAACCAAGTTAACCCCTTAACACCGACAGCACCCCCAGCGCCACATTACGCTAGCGTACGTTGGAGTATTGTAATTACGAGACTATTTGCACTACTGATGGACGTTTTGTCCTTTTCCTATCTCCTTCATCACGCCAGATAGAGCAAACCCAAGAGTGACACTTCTTCTGACAGAACCCCAAAGTATGCCTGTGCAAATCTATTGGTAGCAATACTGCCAGTGTGAAAGGATTAATCAGCAGCAGCTCACGAGCAATCAGATGTAAACCAACAGTTTTTCTTGTTTGTTTTTAACCACAAACACGTATGTGTTAAATGTCTGTGTATCAGTGAACATCTCTGCTACCAGTTCTGTGTCACCTTTAGCACAAATCTGCCAGGGTGACTCATCGTCTCACATGAAGTCAAGCAGAAGGCATGGATGCCCTTGCCCCTCAGAGACCCCCCTCCCCATCCATCCCTCCCGAGTCCTGCTCCTGTTGTTTTCCTGTGAATGCTGTGGGACTTCTGGGATTATATCCCATATCATTATGGCACCACAAACAGTCATGGAGGCGGGCAAACAGGCAGCAGGTGGGGCGGTCCACATCCAGCCGTACCCTGTCATTGGTCCGTGTCCTCCATGACACCTCCCCCCATTATTAATGCATCGCAATCATATTATTTTCCAGACACCGTCCAGACACTGTCACATCTGTGCTGTCCCCAGAGCCCAGCAGGTCCTGTAGGAGTGAGCCACGCCCACTCTACCCACCACCTCCCCCCTTCACCATTCTTGTCGTTCCATATCTCTAATTGGGTTTTTGTTTATGGAGTTTGATAACCTGCAAAACTGATTGTCACTGCTGCTTCCAAAAAGGGAACAGGGGGAAACACTCATCTCCTGCACATTAACTAATTGTAATCTTGCAAAGGTGGATTTCGTTTATTGACATCATTTGACCAATTTATGGAACAGAAAAGTCTTCTTTTTTTTTTTTTTTTGTTATGGTATGAGTAAATTGGAGCACTGCTCCTGCTGCTGCGATAAGACAGAAGCACAAACAATAGACTATGACTGAAAGGGTAAAAGGTATTTAAAACAGTTGACTATTAATTACACTTGAGCCGTACGTACGCACGTACTGCACATTGTCAATTGTTCCGTGTGTGGTGAGGTTATTTATTTTGGATTATTAATTGGATGATTCACCTCTGATAGGAAGTGAAATTCAAGTCTGGGCTGCTCGGGGGCCCGTGCTGGCGTAATGGACAGATGAATCAATGGCTGCGTTTTAAAAGCCTTCCTGATCAATATTTTTAATAGATCAACTTACCAGAGATTGCTCATAGTGGCAAAGCCATAAAAAGCGTCACCAAACAACAGCTGCAACCCTCAAATCTGTCCGCACATACCACTGAAGAACAATTACCTATTGTGTAGCAATGGAGGAAACGTAACTCAACCCGAAAGATCATTCAGCCCTCGTTGCCGTCCATCTTAACGACAGGACTTCATGTAAATCGGATCCAAACAGTTTCGTCTCATGTCCCCTGAGAGCAGTAAGCCGCCCAGCCATTGTGGAAGGATTCTGAGGTCCAATGCTAATTTGTTCCCTTTGCTCAGCTGCACTCTCGAGTTGTCCTCGTAGATTTTTTTCTTCCTCTTCCTTGGCTGGCTGAGCTGCAGCACCGACATGAGAGAAAGATGCTCTGCAGGTGATTTGCAGCTCAACACCAGACACTCAACATGGCGTCATGACTAGCTGTGCAGCTGCCATGTTATTCTACAGATGGGAATCAAGAAGCAGGTCGACCCGAACGATTCGACATCGTCTGCTCCTTCCACCGACGCAGCACGGTTTTCTGGAAGCGATGATGCCAAACTGCACCGCTGGATACATGCAACAGAAAGGAGCTGAGACAAAGAAAGAGGACAAACAGTGCTGGTTCTAATGAATATTTTAAATAAAGGTGGAAACACCAGCCACATGCTGAAATATGCTTCAATGCATCACAGGACTGTGTTTTATCCTCCAGTGCTTCCACTGCCTCAATCCTGTCAAATTTGATGGAGGAAAATGAATGTTCAAGTATTCTCAACACTGAAAACCTGTGTACGTTTCTCCTGTTTAGTTAATCAAGAATTAACTTCTGGCTTTTACCCAAGTAAAAGTCGACACTGTCTACATCATCTAATTCCATTTCCTGGTATTGGATATTTTCTGGTTTCGTTGCTCGATGCTCTCTCATGATAGTAAATGATAAATATCTTTGGAACTTGTCATACATATATAACCCAAAAAGCAAAGTGATTTATTCCACTAAAATATTCCACATTCATCAAGGATGAAAGTAATTATCGGGCCTAAACGACACATCGGTGTCAGTACAAGTGGATCCCAACCATCAGTACATCGGGATATGAGCCAAAACAGAATTGTTGGCCTTAGAACATGACTGGTTCCTTCAGACACTTGACAGAAGTCTGGATGTGAAAAAAGGGGGGAAAAACACTTTTCTTGAAGTTATGATCAGATTTCACACTAAAGGGCCAAAGAAAAGATACAAATGCTGTTTCGGACACTTTTCTGGAAAGGGATACGGCCTCTGAGCTCCAGCATCGACTCCGACACACAGAGCTCCAAACGTAGACAAAGGACCCCCCTCTGCCCCTGGCAAGAGCAAGGACAGTGATTAATGAGGCCACATCAGTAGAGAGTGGCTCCGTTATACTCCATCTCCACTCGTCTATGCTTCAGCAGCGAGAGTGTCAACAAGTAAGTAATGACTGCCAAGATGTCCTCTGTTATACATTTCCTGAAAACATCACAGTCCTTATCTCCTTTGAAAACGGCTTTCACACGGCCGAGGTACACAGAGGCAGCTAATTACTTTAATGGAGGACTGGCTTTAGTGGCATTAGCACTTTGCTTCAGGTGCTAAAACCATAGAACAGTTTAAGCAACAAACTGCAAATCCAAGTAACGTTTGATCAACCGGACTCAACACGCACTTTTGGTGAGAAGATCCCATTCTCCAACACCGCTACCTCTGCCAACGAGGTTCTGTCTTGCCAACATGTTTGTTAGTCTGTCAGTAGCTCGAAATGTTCTGAACAGATTGTAATGAAATGGACCAGATGAAGAAATGGTTGGTGGTGTTCTAGAACCGTCTGGATCCAGGAACCTGTTGAAGGATTCTTCCTCATTCTCAGCAGACGTGACTAGAAATCCACAACAGCAGCAGTGGACTGTTTCTGTGGGCCAGTGGTTAGTGGGTCTGTCTGTTGACCCAAAGGTCGGGGTTGCAGCCCACGCAGGGACGGAGGGTTGGTTTTAGTTTTACTATTGAAATGAAACAGTTCATGATGTGTGTAACAAGGTGTGTAATGATTTTTTTAATGACTATTTGATTATTAGTGACAAAGTCCTGTTTGATGATCAATGAATTCATGAGGAGATATAAATGTATATTGGATGGTGATGAGCTGCTGGGAGGAGGTCTGAGCTCTCAAGTGTTATGCTGAATCAAATGATTTTCTGGTGAATCAATTAAACGAAACCTGACACAAAAATCAGGAATGTAATGTAACTGAAGCACCGACCAGCGAGAGCAGAGAATACCAAAAGATAAACACTAAAAGGTCATACAGGTGGGTTACCGTGGCAACCAGAGCCTGCAATGTCCAGTAAAAATGTCATAACACATTAGCATCAACCAGCTTCTAATGAAATATTTGTCTCAAGCCCTTTGGTTGGAACAATGCTCCCATACAGTAGAAATCTGTTCATTTGAATCATCAACAAATGTAGAACATGAGGTGAATGTTATTCTGGACGTTTTTGTACAAAATGATCGATGACATAAAAGCAGCTTTCGTTCTTCCACGCTTTTTCAGGCTCATCCTTTCTTCTGGACCATTTGGGGCTGAATTACTACACAAGTGAGCCAGATTAATACAGTCCCTCCCTTTGTTGAAATAATGACCCTCAATTTCACTTCATTACATCTTCTGATCTGTGAAAATGTACGATGTGAAACCTGTTTTCAATCAAACTCTTTCTATGAAACAGTTGGACTTTCTCCTTGGGATGCTTGCTGAATAAGTAACACTGTTTCATTTCTAAAAATTGCCCTGCTAACTGCTGGCCTCTTGCTAACCAGACATCCTGTGATGTCTTCCAACATTCTTTTTAGCATAGTGTAAATCTGTGCTCTGCGCTTAGGTCAAACAATATTTCAGCCTGCGCCTCCTCCCTCTGTGAAACTGCAGGAGTCTTATAAAGTTCCTTCCATCCACTCCGTTGGCCTGAACGTCCCTCGAGCTGCTGATCGAACTGCAATCTGCCTGTTCAAACACAGCTGCATCAATGGGCTTTTATCGTACCACAAGCCCCCCTGGTTACAGAGATATGCACAGCTGCTACTCCGTTGCCCAGAAACTGAATGTCATTTCAGGAATACCCTCCCACCCCCCTTTTTACAAATAGGATAGTGTTACAGGAACCCCCCGCAAAACGGCGTTCTCCCATTTCAAGCTGAGCACTCTGCGCTGTGCTCATACATCTAATTTCTGGCACCTGTCACTTTAATGAGAGTTCAGATGTCTTTTAAATTGTAGAGATAGGATGAAAAGGATTAAATAATTGACCCTCCCCTGAAGGAGGACCAGACTATTATCGAGTTTTGGTATCATTTTCCCATCACTGGAGACTGACCCCTGTTTGGTCGATGAATACAGAGTTATGAGCTCGGTAATTTAAAATCACATCATCCAGAGTGGCTCTCTGAGGTAGGAGAGGTTCACAGACAATTCTGTGCATCTTAAGTCAGAAATCACTCGGGCAAATCTACCCGTAGGTTGTTTGCGTATTCTAGCCGTCCAAATTCTCCCCCGTAGGTAAATGGGACAGAGGATAAGAGACTTATACATAGACTTATTAAAACATTACAATCTGGAAGAGCAGTAAACAGGCCGGGGCCTAAGGGTTTAAGTGCATGTAGCCCAGTTTTTTGTACAAAATTAGAGCTAAGATGAATCAGGTGAATGTTCTATCTTCTACTAAGACAGTGCTGAGAGTCTCATGCAAATGGTATAAATAAATGCATCAGGGCGACGGAGATTGTCACTCATTAACCTGACAGGTATTTCATATTGACTGTTTGAGACCGTTCTGAGAGGAAACTGGCATTTAAGGCTCTCCAGGGGCGCTGAAGTCATTGGCTAGGAGGAAGAGCCATATCTGCAAATGAACTAATTAAGCTCCTCAATGTCCTCGAAAAAATGGTGCCCTGAGATTGTTCTCTGCAGTAGCAGTAATGAGAAACAGCGAGAAGGGTAAAAGGAGGGGAGGAAAGAAGTAAGTGGAGTGAGTTCGGGATGGCGGAGTGTGAGTGCGTGTGTGCATGCATGCGGCAGCAGTGGGGGGGGGGGGGCTTACCACAGCAGACGCCCTAAAATGCACAAGGACCACATACTCCTTGGAAGAGAAAGATTAGCTTGTCGGAAGAGTTGCCCGACCTGGACAAGTGGACGTGACATTTTTTAATACAAAGCCCATAGTTTATCCTCTTTGTTTTGTCCACCCTCAGTCGCAGCCAGGCTCATTAAAGTCTACAAACAATGCTAGATGTTCTCACTAATGAGCCAATGCTTCTGTAAAAGGGCTCTGTTCTTGGGAATCTGGCCATGTCAGCTGACGCTGCTTCCAAACCCAGTCTCATGCATCTCAGGATGAACAAACCAGGCCATTCTCAGCAGGACGCGGTGATCTCCTCATTTTCTTTGTTCCCTCTTTCTCTGTTCTCTGCTTCACATGGAAATTATCGAGAGCTTTCTCTCCCGACAGTCATTTCGCTTGGTGCACTCCAAAAAAAATGGGAACGATTAATGAACATGTTAGACTTCCCACTCCGTTCTCCTCTGAGGAAACCAGGGAAATGGGGGTCACACAAAGTCACAGGAGGTTTCTGTGACACCGGGTGGCTAAAAAAAAAAAGATCTACTTGGGAAAGAGCAGTGGAGCTGAATGAAACAGCACGGTGGAAAACAACAGCACTGTATTAGTCGGCCATATCGGAGTGTGCGGTCTTTGAGATAGCGAGGAAAAACATTTGAGTTAAACAAAGGGAGGGCAAACAAGAGCCAATGTGCCATTTGGATTCACTCTTTTCTTCTGACAGTGGGTCAGACACTGATAAGTTATCTACCTGTGGCTCATTAGTCAGCGAACCTGAAAGAAACAGGGCATATATCATTCTACCCTCTGCGATGCCAAATAAGTAGTTTTACTTTTCTCCAAAGGATGAAATCTATGTTAAAATAGAAATACTTGTCTTCAGACCTCTTTAACATTGGGCCAATTTGCATCCAGTCCCTTGCTCCTGATCATACTTGGAGGTGATCAACCCCTGAAGTGTGAAAGAGTCACATTCTCACCTTCACATTCTTACAAACACTGTGCAAGGAACCAACCAGCAATTAGGGCTTCAGTCCAAGATGGCCCCGACCAGGCTCACAGAGAATCTCAGCAGCATCCTGAACTGATGTCAACAGACTTAATATTCAGCACTTCACTGTTGGGCTACAGATCCGGTGCGTTGTGACTGAGGCATGCCAGGCACATTACAAGTCTTGGGGAACCTCTAGGCAGCCTCGGAGGGCTTGTGTTGGCTCGGCTAGAAAGAGCAAGCCCGGGACCCATCACGCTGGATCATCAGAGCTCAGCCCATCTGTCTGGCCACACTGAGCCAGGATCAGTCATACGCAACGCGATACACTCCTTTTGTTCCTGGGATGTACACATATTCTATCCTGCTGGTGTTTTGACAGAGCACCGGTCCTCGTTGGACAGTTCTCCCTCCCAATCTTTCACGGGGCAATGTAATAAAACCTCATTGTATGAAAGTCTGAAAATAATACAGGTATTTGGATCTTTTCAATTCAATAAAACCAGTAAGTATATTTCAATATTCAGATTTTATTAAGATGTGAAATATGGTTAAAATAACAGTCCGTCTTCCTCATCTGAACCTCCAGTCATCTTCAAACTAAAACTATCACTTCACTGTGCCTATTTGGGAGGTTCATTGATTGGATTCAGAATTCCAAGAGCGAGTGAAGGCTGTAGATTTACAGCATATTTTATTTAATAACGGCTGAGGATTCACACTGAACTTTGAGCGTTGGCAGAAGCAAATAAAGATGCCCAATAATCCGGCAAGAATACCACAGATAACGCAACAACAGGAGCGCCAAGGAGAGCGCGCTTGTGTTTCATCAGTAGAGCAAATTGTGTCTTCTAATATGACTGAAACAGTCTTCTGTTTCCATTCCAGTGTGCAGCCATCCTTTCAAAAGCATCAATACAGAACATAATTACACAAGCAGAGTTTGAGGCTACAGTTTAAAGCAGCAGAGCCGCTGCATTATGCAGAGAAGCCTCGACAGCTGTCAGTCAGAGCGACTAATCACTCTGCAGACGGAATCAGACCACGAGTGAGAATTTCGATCATTCAGCTGAGGTCCACTTGCTAGCAGAGAATCTTGAACCTCGCAATATTTGGAGAAGTGACACACAAGCTTTAAGGATTTTGCCAAGATTTTCCTTCTCGAAAGAAAAAAACATTGTGGGCATTGAATTATTTTCAACAATTAACGTACTCGATTGTCGTTTTGTTCCTATTGAATTTGGAGACAAATCCATCAAACACACAGACACATTTGTTTTGCCAAGGGTTTGGGCTCAACACGGACATTTATGATTTATGCAGCAGATGTGGACAGAGCAAATCTGATTCTACTTGAGGGTATGAAAGGGTGAAATATCTCTTCTACCGCAAGTCACATTAGCATAAAATCCTACGAGCCGTCGCACACATGAATACCGACCATCCATCAGCAACACTACATGAACGGTTGGAGAGAAAATTGAATCACAAATTTCAGGGAAGTGCAAACACAGTATTCCAGGATAAACAAATGAAAAGACGGATAAAAGGATATTTTTACCCTGGAAAGACTCCGACTAGTGTTTGCTGCTGCTGCACTGAATAGTTTTTGTAACTTTTATTCCAGCGTCTTACACAGATTTTACTTTTGAATGTTTTAACCCTAAATCCCTGAGCTATTTCTAAGGCCTCTGCTGGAAAACTGCATACCCTTCATAAAAGAGAGCATATCTCTGCAACCATTTGGTCTGTTTGAATAATTATAATGAAGCCAAGGTCAGACACATTTTAGAAGTTGTTGGTCGAAGAGATTTGTGTTTTATGCGTTTGTGTACTTGAGTTCTTTCTGGAATCTTTAGACGGCCGGCTTTCGTTTCAAGGTTTGTTAGTGTGTTTTACACCAAGTACCAAAGCAGTACAGGCACACAGATTTTGATATTTGATAATTCGTTGGTGTCTGAGGCATGTCAACATGACTTGGATGTTGTTGTGGCCCAGGTTCTGATGTGTCATTTGATGTGAAACATTGATTCATTTCACATTTGTTCCTGCTCTGGTTTATCGAGTGAAATGCTTTTCATTTTGTATTGAATTGAATTCCTTTTCGATTCATTTATTCTCTTTTTTTTAACACTGTCTTTTAATGTCCTTTTAACGTGAGCTGCTGTTACATTTCTTATAAATGCATGTTTCTGTTGTGAAGCACCTTGAATGTCATTTTGCTGAAACGTGTTACATGAATAAACTGTAAACCGCTGATGACATGGTGACATGTCCCCCACCTACCTGCCGGTGTCAGATCTCTGTGCTTTGTAACATCACTGATCTCAGTT
Source organism: Centriscus cristatus (assembly GCA_037832705.1). Taxonomy (NCBI): domain Eukaryota; kingdom Metazoa; phylum Chordata; class Actinopteri; order Syngnathiformes; family Centriscidae; genus Centriscus; species Centriscus cristatus. The sequence continues at coordinate 26,824 of JBBMJM010079762.1, forward strand.
GGACTGAAAATGGAGTTCCATAAGGCACAAGAGGGGGAAACAATAAATTCAGAGGTGCCACATCGACCTTCTGGCTCCTCCCTGGCGACATCTCGCATTGTGTCATCCCCCCTCCCCCTGCACTCCTCCTCCCACCCTCCACCTTTGTTCGCCCCCCTGCTCACAGTGACCCACACGGAGCTTTTCTTCAGAGTGCCTCCTCGACAATGCTGTTAGGGTAAAAGCCTAATAAATTACAGGCCTCCCCTGATCTCGTCAAGCAGTGGCCTGAACCATAAAACCATAATGGAAAAGACCCTCTTAGTGAGGTCTGCGTTGGGTCAAACTGGGGTGACTGTCTCCAAACCTCCAGCAGAAAACGGGTGTGCTGTCTTAATTGTGAGATTAATCAAGCCTTTATGTCCAATCGCTTTTAATGTGCGTCATTTATATTCCCCGCTCTGCAGAGGTAATATTATGGCACTCATCGGTGTCATTTTGTCCAGACAAGCACAGAGGTACTGCTGGAAATGGCCGTTCTCATCCCGGAAAGTCAAACACAGATGAAACGCCATGTGATAGCAATGCACAGCGTACGTTTGTGTCTGTACGTGTCCGGTAGCTGCCAGGTGAATCCCTTCAGGACGATATTAGAGAGCGACTGCTCGACCGTGTCGGACCCCTCAACTCATCAGGACAACACCTACTAAAGGGAAACTCTCGGGAACGGATCACTTGTTTTCATGTTATATGTTGGATATGTAGCTTTTTGATATGTGATGTGTTTGATGTCGCATCGTCGTGTTGTTAGACATGGACCTTTTATGATATTGTCCTTTTCAGCTCTGCAATATTGGGTTTTTTTATGCTGTGACACTACTTTCTCAGCCGGCTACGTCGTCCCATTCATCCAACTATCCACGTATCACTGTCACTGCCAAGTCCAACCCCCTCCCTAACCTGCCTCCTCCATCGATTTCACTCGCTGCTGCTGGTGTCACCGTGTCATATTCTGGCATCATACTGATGCCATGGATGGAGATTACAGTTATTTGCCGGTGGCAGTGTTCTTTTTCTAACCCCTCCGCTGGAGGTCAGAGATGATGCTTCCACAGTAAACTATTATGTCAAGGAGCCGTTCAATTTTTTAACAAGTAACAAATGAATCAGTAACTGACAGACGAATACTTCTCTGCTGTCTTTTTCCCAGTGTCTAGACGATGATTTCTTGACATCATAAAAGATTTAGATTATGGATGAATATGAAAGCTACAGTAATGATGTCATTATAAAGTTAGTTAAAAAAAAAAAAAATCAAGGAGCCGACTGGTTCACTCAGTCCCTGCTGTGACAACAGTTGCTCGGCAACGACACGATGATCCCTTGCAACCACCTGCTACGGACTCCAGAGACAACAGCATTTATTTCAATCAGTCTGACCTCATCAATGCTCCTGTGTGACTTCCTGCTGGGCGACAGCAGCACCCGGGCTCTGGTTTTATCCCGCTCTCATATTGGATTGTGGGTCAGACTTAACCAGTTAATTAGATGATATCTGACACCCCAGTTTGATCAAACGCTCCAGAGAGTCGTTGCTGCATCTGCTGTCAACGCAACAGCCAGTGGACGTGTTTCATCTGGTTTCCATAGTATTACCAGACACACACACAAAATGACTGCGCCTTATTCACATCAGCTCGTCGTGTTTGGTTCTTCTAGTTCAGAGACAGCAGTCGCTGGAAAAGCAATAATATTTTATGTCCCTACAAATCAAGAATTTAACAGCAGCTATAATTGATGTTATTTTTTTTTTCTCTTTCCAGCAGCATTCATTGATGTTTCAAGGCAGCTGCACCACAAACACATTCAAACGTACAGGGACGTCATATCAACTATGGAGGAATCTCAAATAAACTCTTCAAAATAGGAATTGTTTACCTGATTGTCACATACACTGGAGATTTTCAATACATTACTCTCCATATAATTATTTTCTTAACATGGTACATGACTGCGGTGGACTAACCCAACCACTTGTGAATTTCAGAAAACAATTCCTGAAAACTGAGAAGTGTCACTTGCTTCGTCTAGTGATGTGAAGGAGCTAGAAGAAAACATTGAGTTCATATCTAAGACGATGTCATTACGGTAATGAGAGAATAGAGAGAATGGGATTACCGTAATGACAGCATCACAGATGTTGTCAACTTTAAGAAACGAATGAATGTTTCCCTCCTTCTACAAGCTCCTTCTAGCATGGGAACCAGGTGACAAGTCTCAGCTTTCAGGAACCGACTGACGTTCCTGCTCAAACAGTCCACATTAGGCTGGTGGGAGTGTAGCGCTGGCGATACCTTCGCTGTTCATACAGTACGTGTGACAAAGACTTTGATCACTGGTAACTCATAAGAAATTTTAAGGTCCAAAAGTATTATTTTACCTATTCTTTTCTCAGGGTGAAGATGCCTGATAGAAGGAGCAAAAATGAAATGCCTGAATTCATGCAACAGTGACCAAGAAAAACGGTTGTGGACAAAGGAGATGGGCTTACTGCTGGAGAAAAATAAGACGAGAAAGTAAGGAAATCAAAAAAGGCTTTCTGGACGTGGTCTAAAAACACCACCGAGCCACAGAGGACGCTCGCCTCAAGAATGCGCTCGCTCACAATTGGGCCAATTTGGAGAGTAAACAAGTTCTCGGAATACTGCACATGCTGCACATCTCGCCTTGCTCCTGTGTCCCCTAGGGCACTGTGTGTGTGTGTGTGTGTGTGTGCGCCAATCACACACAAAGTCCCTGTGATGATCTAACTTCCATTGCCTGCATTG
>JBBMJM010079763.1:0-16953 GCA_037832705.1 Centriscus cristatus
CATTTTTTGAAAAAAATTTCACCCCCGCGGCTGTCGAGAGGCCACTGACATCGACCGGGGAAAATTTGAGCCAATTCCGTTCCGGTCAAGTTTTTTTTTCAAAAGTTTTTTGTTTACACTTTTTGCCATCTTTTGGTCAAAGAGCAGTGGTGCACAAATCTTATTTGTTCTGACGACAACTAAAATTACAGTTTTAGGATTTAAGCATTTAAAAGACAGTGTCAACACATGAAAGCAACCTGGCGAGCAAACACGTTAGTGTTACTTTGTTGGTTTTTTTTAATTACTTACTACCATCATAAATACAATATAAAACATACGATACAAGATAAAGTTAGAAAATAGCATAGACAAACGTCACCATCGAACAGATCCTGACAGGTCTATGAGTCAACAGGAAGGTCGCGCAATATGTTGAGTGTTGATAATAGATAGCCACAGACACCCCTACACACACACACGCACATACACACACTCAGTGTGAACTTTTTCCTCATCAGATGCAACACTAGCAACACTAATGTGTTGTTGTGTAAAGATTGACCCACGCCTTAATAATATTATAAAAGTATAATATTAAGACTTATGCCAGTCGGATGAACATGTGTTAATCTTAGATGATATGCCTGTGACAACAATCCCGTGATTTATCAGCTCTGCGTTGACCTTCACCAGAAATCTTTCATTTTGTCACAGCACCCACATCCAGGTTCTAAGCTGAGGGCACATCCACATGTTGCAGCATGCCGCGTGTCTCAAAGTCACATCTTGTTCAACTAGTTCTGTGAGGTTTAAAGGGAGAGGAGGAACACGGCAGTGGGGAAGAAAACCAGCCGTCTGCACGGAGTCCCTCTTCTCTCAGTCACGTCAGTCACAGGAAATCTTAACCTTCATTTGTGTAGTTTTCAATTACAGTTTCCAGCATGTAAATAATAGTCAGTCCGTTCTGTCGTTCATTGCATCATCGCCACGTTTTATGATTCATGGCGGCTCCGTCTGTGTGAGGTCAGGTGTGACTCAGTCAAACTAGAAAGTCCCCGTCAGTCATGCAGACGAACAACTTATTGACAACATGGACAGTTGTTGAGACACTCACTGATCATAAATACGAACCAGACACACAACAAATCTAACATATTTTCTACAACACTTACATAATATGTCTTCTTTCTATCTGCTTCCTGAATAATTCTTCCACCGACAGCTGTAAACTTTGTTGATTTAATTTGATCGAGGTTCACTACAATCAGTGTTTACGTGACTGCAGTTTTGACAGGAGATAGCAGCTCAGATTGGGCAACAACATCACATGTCCTCAAAGCTGGAGTCCAAACATGTCACCAGGCAACCAGCCAGATAAAGCCACAGAGTCTAAGTGTCAGACTTCACCAGAAATCTTTCTGTGTCTGTAGAAACAAGCTATAAAAACAACTCCAAGCACCGGCTCAATTTCTCTGGTTACAGAAAACCAAGCCCCTCAGCCTGAGGTGAAAGAGAAAGCACGGCTGCTTTTCTGTGGGTGATGAAAAGTTAAAGTGGTCTGAAGAATTAGCCAACAGGCTGAAATTGGTGGAGCATCAGCCAGTCTTCTCCCTGAGATCCCCCTCAGGTGCCGTTCCCATGGTCCATGCCAACCTGAGCGTGTTCTGTGGGGTCGAAGACAGAGACAAAATAAATATATCATTACAGATGAGAATGCAGATGCAGGCACGTCAACGCTGCCTGATGAGCGGGGCTGATAATTCCTCCACTCACGCAGGGGGAGTGTGGACAGAATAAACTGTCTGGAAACAGAAACCGCCTCTCTGCTGTGCCTGTTTCATGCCTGAAATCCTTTTTCTTGGCAAACTTTTAAATCGTCTTACAGGTTGTGCTCCTATTTTCCATGTGAATTTCTTCAATGAAATGATTAAAAATAGAATTAAAAAAAACAAACAAACCTGTACTAACATGTATTAATTGATTTCCCGGTGAAGCAGTGGTTAGCACTGTTGCCTCATACAAAGAAGATCCCAGGTTTACTTTTGCATCTTCTCCCTGTGTCTGCGTGGGTTCTCTCCAGGTACTCCAGCTTCCTTCCATCTCCAGAAGCATGCTGAGGTCAATTGGTCACTCTAGATGATTCATAGGTGGGAGTGTGTGTGTGTGTGTGTGTGAGAGTCTGTCCTTCTTGTGGCTCTGCCACGACCCGGTGACTCACCTGGTGTCAACTGGGATCGGCTCCAGCACGAACCACGACCCCGAAAGAATATGAATGAAGGAACAATTTCCTGAAGTAGCACTGGTATGTACACAGGTACAGAACACCGAAGGTCAAAACCTTTTTAATAAAGTGATGATGTACAGCATTCACTGTGACCAAAGTGTGTTCTCCTAAAGGCGCGCACGCACGCGCACACACACACACAGACACACACACACACACACACCAGCTACAGTGCAACATCTTCAAAAAGGTGCCCAGGTCCATGAGCTCCCTCAACTTGAACATAAGCATGAAATGTGGATATGAAGGGAAAACAAAATGTGCTTGTACAAAAGTAAACTACAAATAACGTCACAAAGAATTATATTCACAGTGTGCGTATTTACATCAAAAGCTTGTTCAAACATCAGGAAATACTTGTGTTAAAGTTTGACGTCCAAAAAAAAAGACCACGTCCAAGGCACCAACCGATATAAAAGTCTTAAAAGAACCGTTCTGTTCAGGTCGGCAAGCGTCCTTGCGGTCGTCAGCATGGCGCTGAGGCGCACTGTGGACTGTCCGTGTGCTCCGTCAGCTTGAGAATGACAACTTTCCTCTGGAGCTGTTTCACCTCCACCGGCGCCGGCTGCTCAGTGTCCGGCTCCTTCACGCTCTCTGCAGCTTCCTCCTGACAGTTGTGTGGCAGCGGCATGCTGACAGTGTTTGAACACCCCCCCTGATCTGCAACGGGCGGCAACGGGCTGAGGCCCTGTTCGTCTGACAGAGCGCCACCATCTGGACAGTGGAGGAGCAGTTCTTTCATGACCTCACAGTGTCCGCTCTCCGTCGCCAGGTGACAGGGGGTGCGTAGGGCCTGGTTGGATCTGTGGGGGTCTGCCCCCTCCTCTATCAGCATCTTGACTGTGGCCAGGTGGCCTCGCTGGGTGGCCAAGTGAAGGGGGGTGAGTCCTTGGTTGTTCTGGGCGTGAATGTCCGCACGATGCTTGATCAAAAGGCGAGAGGTGCTGGTGTGACCCGTCTCCGCCGCCACATGTAAAGGTGTGTTTAACGAAGCCGACGTCATATGAACATCTGCTCCTAATTCGATCAGGATCCGAGCCACTCGATACTGCCCCCTCTGGGACGCCAGGTGAAGTGGTGTGCGGCCGTCTGTCGTCTGGCCGTCTATGTTGGCTCCGGCCTGTTTCACCAGCAGCTTCACAATGCCCAGGTGGCCTTGCCAGGCGGCCAGGTGGAGCGCTGTCCAGTTGTCCTTGCCCTTTACACGTACATCAGCTCCCCGACTCAGCAGCACCCGGATCACGTTCTCCTGGCCGTGCTGGCAGGCGACATGAGCTGGTGTGCGTCCCTGGCCGTCGGTCTCATTGATGGCCGCCCCCCGGTCCAGAAGCAGGCGTGTGATGGCTTCATCTCCGTTCTGGGCGGACCAATGCAGAGCCGTGTATTGGTCCTCATCCTTGGCATTGATGTTGGTGCTTCGCCGGCCGAGCAGCAGCTCTGCCAAGGGCTTCAGGTGCTTCTCGGTGGCCACATGGAGGGGTGTGGAGCCACGGGCATTGGAAAGATTGGGATTGGCGTTGTTCAAAAGGAGGAATTTGACCGCCTCTTCATTAGCCAAGGTAATGGCGTGGTGGAGCAGGCTCCCACCTCCATCGAGGAGAAGATCAACATCCTGTGGCTGGAGGATCTTCATCAGCTTTGCAGTGTCCTTGGTCCTGATCGCTTCACATAGCTTCCTCTTCTGGACCTCAGCAGAGTCTAGACAGCGAGGAAGAACAAGGACCATTGTAAAAGCCGGTCTGATTTACAGGAATTCGTCTCAGGACTCCAAAGTCCTCTTACCAAAAGTGTTTTCCTTCTCAAAAGAGAGCGATATCGAGTCTTGGGAGGAGAAGGCGGAATCTGCAGACGAAATGCCAGACAGCCTCTTCCCAGTGTTCTCTTTGCTGTGGCAGCTGTTCTCCTTCACTCGATCGAAGCTCCTCGAGATCCCAGAATCCATCTGGCTCAGCAGCTCCGACAGGCTGGTGTCTTTTTCTGGCAGCATGGCGGACTTTGGACGCACTGGCTTGTTGTCTTTCACCTGCAGAGCAAAGAAGCAGGTAAGCATATTTGGGCGACGGTGTCACCGTGCATTCCATTATATGAACTCACTAGGACGGTATGTCTCTGACAAATGGTCATGTTTACGTTGTGGTAATTTACTGAAGATTTATCGGGCGGGAATCAGATAAACACACTGAGAAGTTCAGAGCTGCTTTTCACCTGACCGCACAGGCAGATATTATTCAGTAACAGATGTCACTTCTCATGGGGTTTCTTTGTCACGTAAACATGGGAGGGACACTAAGTTCAACAATCCCATCGCTCAACATTCCAGTTTTGTGATGTAATTGTTGTTCCTGATCAAACATTTACCAGAAATATGACTTAGAATGTCAGAGCTGTGTCTGAGGCAGCTCCCAGACACAGTCTGTCCTGTTTGTCGTGGTTAGAAACGACTGGATACACACTCTACACCTGACACCGCTGGAAATAAACCAAAGACGGAGCTGAAGGAGAATCATAGATAAGAATCACAATTATTTTTTGAAAATGTCTATTCTAAAATGCAGCCCATCACTTAACACAGACGGACGGCCAAATAAATAAATAAATAAATAATCCGGATTTCTGGTAAAAGGCTAATCTCACATTTCCGACCTGCTCGGTGGTCAGTGCTCCACAGATTACGGGCCCTGGCTCAGAAGACAAGGACGTTGGAGTCTTGGGCTCTTCCTGAGGTTTAGAGCAGAGCTCTTCCGCTTCGGAGGTGATGTCTGAAAGAAAAGCGGCTCTGGGTCAGGTTACAGGAATAAGGATGGGGTTAGGAAATACAAAAAGGAGGGTCAGAAACAAAGAGGAATAGAGAAGTGCACTGATTGCCACTGGAGGACTAGGACCACATCTAGGAGCTCAACTCACCCTGGAAACTCGGTCTGGCATCAGGTTGTGTGGCCCAGCAGCGCTGCATGAGGCTCAGGAATCCTGTGCAGGCTGATGGACGACAGCGTGGAACTGCACCCAGGTCTGGTCGCACTCCTTTCACCACCTTCACCATGATCTGCAAGATGTTGTTCTCTCCTGGGGAAGGAAAGAGGTAACACATGTTACCCAAACCTATTTCCCCAGAATTACATGCAGCTCATGAATGACTTCCGGTTGTCAAGTGGAGGAGGACGCAGTGAAGTGCAGACAGTCACGTGGACCCGTGTTATTATGACCTGCTCACATAAAGGAGCGAGCGCTGCTCTCAGAGCTCCACGGCCATTAACTGACTGTGGGATCAGCCAGGTAGATGATTCAGGCCAACAAATAGAGGCTTTAATCTCAGGCACTTCACCTCTTTTTGTTGCCACAATACTCTGTGCAGGAGTAGGAGGAGGGACGGCTATGTTTTGTTGATGTCCTGATCAACATGGGCGGGGCCACTAGCCACCTGCTAACCTCCCTTAGACACTCGTGCTCTCAAGGAGCCAAACGTCTTTAAGTGCTGCTACTTGATACGCCTGGGAAAAAAAAATACAGTCTGGCTGCCAGTCCAGTCCCGTCCACCTGCCTCCGCCGGAATTCACCGAGTAAACACACACACACACACAGCACCTGTACACACATGCACGCACGCACACCTTTAAAGGTGCAACCTGCAGTGTTCGCCTAAGGATAGTCTGCGTGTTTAGAGGATTTCATTTTCCCATTCCCGGTGAGTCGTTAAAAATAGAACTGGCAGGAGGGGGAAAAAAAGCAGTTGTGCTACGTTACAAGGAAATAGTAGGACACCATCGACCATATTTGGTCATTGCAAGCATCTTCCAAGGACAAATGAAAAAGGTCAAACGTCTCCTGACGACAGAAATCGATTGCATACACAGATGAAGCACTCAGAGGTCTCACCTTGGTAGGGTTTCTTCTGTGTGATGATACCCCAGGTAACAATTGAGAAGCTGGAATAGGACAGGAACAGGAAATTAGTTGATTGATCTTATTTGTATGTTTTCATTTTTATTAAACAAAACACTTCTGTCAGAAAATATTGTCCCTCGTTTCCTACAAACCGGCTCCATTTCTAGAGACATTGTCTCTCCTATCCGAAAAACAACGGGAACTAGATGGTTGATCACAAACAAAATCCCACCTGTATACGTCATGCTTGGTGTCAGACACTCTGTCTTTCTCGATGATGCTTTCAGGCGGCAGGTAGGCAATGGTGCCACAGAAGCCGTCTCTGCTGATGTCATCAGCCCGCGACAGGCCGTTCCACCGGGCCAGGCCAAAGTCAGATATCTGCCACAGATAGGTAGAGACCAGATAAGAAAGGCACTTCCTTTTCTCAGAAGACCCGTGAGACTGATGACTAACGTCCCCCGCTGACGGAGGAAGCTCTAATCATGTGCAGTGGTAGGATGAGTGCACAGCGGCCAAGTCCCAGCCTGTAGCAGAGGAGAGGCCCTTCACATGATGAGGAGCGCACGCCCACGCACACACAGTCACAGAGGGAGATTTAATAGAAGCTGAATCCATCCTGTCAGGACAGGCCCGCCGAGGTGTTTACATGCAGGTCTTAAAGTGAAGAAATGCCGGTTCCCACCCGTTTCTCTCTGAGCAGTCGAGCTGCTTGGAGGCTGAACCTGGAGACACCTGTCTGCCCAGAGCGAGTGCCGAGCTGTCGTCTGAGAATGGATGAACGGGGAATAACAAACAAGCACATGGCTGAACTTCCTTTTACTGCCCAAACTGTCAGTCAGCGGAGGAAGAGCTGACATTTGACTTCAGGTCTAATTTGTCTCCCAGCAACCATGAAGCAGATTCCTCTTCTTCTCTGGAGGTTTTCCATTTGACCTTTCACCTTTGTGTGTCGACATAAAGATTACCACAGAGCCTTTATGTTCTCGAAATTCTCTCTACCTTGACATGATAGTGAGCATCCAGCAGGATGTTGGCCGGCTTCAGGTCCAGGTGGAGCAGAGGGGGATTCATGCAGTGCAGGAAGTTCATCCCCACCGCCGTCTCATGGATGATGCGGAAGCGGAGCTCCCAGGGCAGCGGCTCGGTGGCGAGCAGGGTCTCCAAGGACCCGGTCTCCATGTACTCCATGACGAGGCCCTGAGGGTCCTCACAGATCCCGTAAACGGGCAGAATGTAGCGGAACTTGGCTGCCTCCATCTTCTTTGCCTCCTCCAGCAGCTCTGAACGCTCCCTGAGATCAAGGAAAACAGAGCTCAGACAAACAGCAGCGGAATGAGTTCAACTTCCACTGAGGAGATTCTCATGTGTCCAGTGAGCGTTAGTCGGTCGTCAAATCATCCAGTCTGATTTTCAGCTGCTGACAATGTTTTATATTACAGATGCACAACCACATGCAGTGATGAACCTGGAGACACCTGTCTGCCCAGATTAAGGTATGTGTTAAGGTTTTGCAGCATTTTGCAGTCTGTGTGTATGTACACACACACACACACACACACACACACACACACACACACACACTGTCTGCTTTCATTCGAGTGGTTGTTTGTGTGTTTTGCATCAAGCACCACAGCCGTAGAGGCAGAGAGGAGGCCGGTGGGCCTTGACTCTGTGGTGATATCTGATCATTCATTTCGTTGGGGTTTGTGTTGGGTGTCAACACGACTGACATGTTCTTGTAGCTCTCCTGTTTAATTTGATGTGATCCCCCCCCCACACACACACACACACACGTTCTTTTCACACTATTTGAGAAAGATGTCTCCCAATCAGGGGACGCTCAGGTTCGTTTGTTGTTTTCATTCCAGAAAACTTTAACCTGCGCTCACTCGTGAACTCTAACCGTGCTCGCAGCCATGCAGACTGTTTGCCAGCGCTGACCCTGCAGACGTCTATAACTCATTAACCAGTGTTCATGCGGTGGCACTTTGGAGGCACTGAGGAGATTCCAGGCGATCCTGGAATGCATCAGGAGAGCGCTATAGAGAACTCTTGTTCTCTGTTGTTCAACCTTCACGCTGCTCCTGTTATCAGTTCAGCAGCGCTGCTGCCCTTACACACACACACACACACAACTGTGCAGGTCAGTGCTCATATCTGCAGCTTTGAAAACCAAACGTACTAATGAGAATGAGATAAACCTGGCGTTTGCATCTGGAGGAATGTGCTTCAAAAGGGAGAATTAGTTCAGGCTGGCTGACAACTGTCCAAGCGAGGGTACGGTGTGTGTGTGAGGTGGATGACTTCTGGACCTCATTGCAATAACTGACAAGTGAGGTGCACAAAATCCGAACAGGCAGGAATAATCAAACATGACGCAGGAAAGTGGGCGAGCACCCGATCGCTCAAATCCTTCGTCTAATCCAATTTGTTCTCCTGCAGCACCTCAGAACCAAACAATGCACTGAGGCGCGGACAGACCGGTTCCACCACTCCGTCTCTGGAGTCGTTCCACAGCGGCAGCCGTGACCCCGGCAGACAATGCAGCCTTTGAGTCCTTGCGCTGCTATGCGTGGGTCAATGAAGTCGCTGACAAAATGGGTGTTTATGCTCGTTACAGATGTTTGCAGATGATAACATCTTCACCTCGGGTTCAGTAAGTGCTTCGAGTGGCGCCACAAGAGAGTGTGTGTGTGTGTGTGGGGGGGGTGTCATTCCTCTGTTTAAGCTGCTGAAGTCGGAGCTCATACTTTGATTTGAGCATGGAGAGTTCATGTTACAGAATAAAAGGTGTCTGTTCTTCACTGTCCACTCACGTCTTAAAACCCACGTTTACTCCTTGGTGTTTGATCCAGATTGAGACTTTACTAAGGTTTTATTCTTTTCTTTTTCTTTTTAGTGTTTGTAGTGTTTTGGCCCTTTTGACTCAGCTGTGCTGCATGAACAAAGTTGATTTGAGTTTCGAAGGCAACGCTGATATCTCGCCGTCCCCTTTCTTATGTGTCAGTCTGATTTACCGTATTTTCCGCACTATAAGGCGCCCCTAAATGCCTTCAATTCTCTCAGAAGCTGACAGTGCACCTTATATATGGAGCAATATTGATCCACAACAGGTCTCACAACTTCGGGAAGCAGCTGCAGACTCTTATTTTCTACCGGAGAAAAAGTAGTGCACGGTGCATGCTGGGATATATAACTGTACGTAGTGCGCATTTTCATTTCCGTGTGTAAAGACCTTCAAAATTACTCCTTTCAAGAGACACGCCTACGACGCAGAGTTTAAACTGAAGGTGATCAGTCACGCAGCAGAACATGTGAATAGAACATGCAGCGAGAGAATTCAACATGAATGAATCAATGGTGCGGAAGTGGAGGAAGCAACAAGTAAAGAAGACAGTTTCTGAGGGACACTCCATCGAGTGGATGCATAACGCAAACCCAGCCTACTACTGTAGCTTCTATTCTCTGCGCCTTATAATGCAGTGCGCCTTGTAGTGCAGAAAATACGGTACTCTTGACGAGACACAACAACTAAAGGTGGCATCACACACCTGCTGCAAACACCAATCTCTCCTTTAAAAAATAATTATCAGCCCATGAACTGTACATACTCTCTTCTCATACTCTTTATTCAAAAGAAACATTTGTATTTCCACCCTTTTCTTTTAAAGTATCCTATTTCCTTTTATTTTTGTTAAACTCTTTCAGTTTGCTCGTTATTTTTGTGCACTGATACTTTTCTCTTCTCTTTCCTATCTTTGTTTTTCCGTTGCTGTAATGTGAATTCACCTGACAGGATGAAGAAAGAACATTCTATTTTATTCTAAAGCAACTGTTCAGGAAAGCAATTGTCGGGAAACTATGAGATTTGCTGAAGCAGGTGAACATGAGAACATCCAAGCAGTCATAGAACACAACTTTTCCATTGCTGACACTTGTTTCCAGGTGAGACCAAGTGTCTGAGGCCCCCCCCCCCAAAAAAAAAAACACACGTACTGGAGGACACCCGTGTGGATTGTGAGAAATCACCACTGCACCATAAACAGCTGTGACTGAACTTTTAGCGGAAGGATGAATCAGCAGGTGAATGTTTCCTGCTCCACGTCTCATCAGTGTATCATATCTGACCTCGGCTCCCAGACGACCGGTCAATGAGTCACACATTGTCTGTCAGTCACAACCGTCCACCGTACACATCTGTCCGCCTGTCAGCTCCAACCAGAGTCTGTTTCTGTTTTTACATTTTCATCAGTACAAAGCTGTTGTCACTTACTTGTCATCAACATGGAGGCAGGGGGGGCACTTGATAGCCAGCCATGTTTTCCACTGCATGTGCCGGACTTTGTATACTTGTCCAAATCCACCTGAGCCTATTTTCTCCCAGCTGCCAAACTCAGAGGAGTCAAAGGTCCTCAGCAGGCCCATGTTCCCCTGTGGAGAATCCAGGACGTCCATCTTGGTGTGGCGGAACCCAGCAGCAGGGTGAACTCCTCGTTTCTTCCCCCCAAAGGTCCAGTCGGTAGAAGCGATCATACACACAAACTTTGTGGCTTGTGAGCTCTTCCTTGTTTTTCTCCTGGTCTAGTTCTGTGTGGCCCCTCCCTCTATTCAGGTGAAAAAGAGGCTGGGCTGGTGTTGTGATGTCACTTCCTGGTGTTGAAACACAGCAGCATGACAGGTCACAGGGAGACGTGCTGCCAATTTACACAGCCACATGGTTGTTTGTCCAGATGCCCCGAAGTCAGCAGCGCTCTCACATTTCTGCCACGAACCAGAGAACACAATCTCTGTAAAGAATCCATAAACCCTGGAATGTGTCACCTCATGAACACAACGAGCTTTCACTGCAGCCCAACAGCCCCCAACTCCCCCTCCAGGTTCTGAACAATGGGTGGGTTATATGATAGCGGCTAGATGGTTTGTGGAATGTGTTTATTCTTCTTCTCAGCACATCAGCTTTGTGAAACCTGACAGAAGTGTGTGTGTGTGTGTGTGTGTGTGTGTGTGTGTGTGTGTGTGTGTGTGTGTGTGTGTGTGAATCATTTTATGTGCTGAAAACATGGTTCATCTCCATGTTCTCCTATTTGATCTTCAGAAGCTGTTAGATTGTTCAGAGGAAGAGAAATGGCACCAGGCGCTACAAACTAAAGTTGTCGGAGTCGTTTCCTCCTCCAAACCATGGACGTTCTCAGAGGAGCAGCTCCAAGAACAGGAAGTGAAAATAAAGATGTGTTAATGCCATCATGGATCAATATAAAAAGTCACAGTTCTCAGCTCAACTGTCTGACCAAACTGGCGAAATAAATATTAAAATGGATCTTCGCTTTGTGTGCTGAAGTTCAATTTCTGTTTGTGAACTGTGTTCGTGTTTTATTTACTATTCTTCAGATTAATGTCTGAGTGTCCTGATATCGTTGTTTCAGTTTTACTTCTGAGTGACATAATTGCTCATGGTAATAGAAATATTATTTCAATGAGTCACTTGTCTTAATGATTGTAAATCGTTGCAGGCTGCTCGATTGATCACTATTATATAATATTAAAAATAAGACACTGTGTGAATGTGATTGGTAACCAGTACTGTACCAGTGACTGTCAATGGAAACTTGAATTCACTGTGACTTTCGGCTGAAGATCATTAATGAGACGAGAACTCAAATGGCAGAAATGGACTGAGTAATGGGGGGTTGGGGGGGTGGGGCTGCTGCTGTCAATGCTAAATATTCAACATGTACAATGACTGGGACAAAAACATTTCACACTGCCTGAATGTTATTTCCTCCAGTTGTTTACAAGCAGCGGGTTTTACGCGTCAGACGAATGGTTTACTGTGACCCGCAGGTCTCTGAGGATAAACCACAAACACCTATTGTCCTATTTATGATGAAAACGCCTTTCACCCTGTTTGACCCTTGACTTCACCTGACTTACACCTGATCTTCAAAGGTGAAAGCTGGTTCCGGGCAGAGGGCTGACCCCTCGTCTGAGGTGTAAATGTGCCAGCAGCCCCGTCCTCTGGGGCGCCACTGCACATCTTCATTACAATGTCAAAGGAGCTTTTATTGGTGTGTTAATGAAATCAGGTTTTAATCTGCACCACAGGTGGAATAAAACAGAAGTAGGAGCAGGATCTGCCGCTCGCTTCTCATCTGCTTTCAAATGAGCTGATCAAAAGGAATGAGGTGTCAAACAAGTTTTCCACTTTTTATATGTCACCTCAGTGACATATAAAAAATGTCTCTCATTGACACTTATCTATAGTTTATGGATTTTCTTCCATTTCTCCTCCAAGTGACGTCTGTGGCGATGTGGAGTGGATTTCTTGGAGAGAACCCGCAGGTCACCCGTGTTTCTCGGTCAGTGGCCTCAGGGTTCTGTCTCCGCTTCTCATTAAATAACTGTTAATTCTGTACATCGATGGCAGCTACATGATGAGGCTAGTCTGACAGCTGAGTGAGTGACTTCCTCATGTCTGGCTGTTGTGATGACATTATTTCACCACCAGGTGGCGACAGGCATACTTTAGAACAGGGGTGTCTAAACTTTTCACTGAGGGCCACATACATAAATATATAGAAGGGGCTGGGCCACTTTCTAGAAATGATGGATATAACGTAACTTTCGTGTATTTAACTTAGACAAATCAGTTAAAAGTGGAAAAATATTCTGTATTGTTGAATATAATTTAATTAAAAACCGCCCTTTTCACAGCTTTACATAAATTGATTTTTACTGATTTATTCAGGAAAAGCTTTGGTAGAACATTCTCAGAACAGCAGCCTTAGATTTCTTCTTAGATTATATTGTAAGATTTACAGTACAGAGAGGAAAAAAAATAGGCTTAGTAACACACCTATTAACGTTCGTTTGAAACGGTTATCAACATGAACAGACTGAACTGGACTTAATGACAGGGGTGCATATCATTTTAGTAAATTATTCTGGTGTGTATTAGCTGTGCTGGGTATATAACTCGGGCAATGCAGCTGACAAATGTCACTTGCTCAAGGAGCAAATCTGCATCAGATGAAATCATCTGACTTTGCGTGCATGAGCAACAAACATAACGCTGTGCAAAATTATTAATATTTGTCGCATGTGTACCTGCACATGCATATTAACACATGGGTACTGTGCAATATTTTTTTTTACTCACCTAAAGTGGGACGACATTGCACTCAGTGGACGGGTTATCAACATTAACAGGACCGAAGGATGGCTGGAAGGTCTGGGGTAAATGGGACACCATGGAGATGGCTGTCGGGTCATTTTGGTTCCCACTCTAACTTTTGTTCAGTGTTAACAGAGAAAATGTTTGCTCACATATGTATGTTAAGCCAAATAGACTGATCATGCGGTAGAACTCAGGGACGCACCAGTCAGCCACACCCGACCACAGCACTTCCTACACAGCTTTATTACCAACAATTAGCGACGTTAGCTCAGGGCTACGAACAGTGAACACTCAAACCCCTTTCCTGGTGCTACACATTCCGTTCAACTAAATTTTCTGAATATTGGATGATAGCTGTGTTACTATAATGCACGATTTACATGGCTATGAGCGTGACTTACCATGAGCTCAATCCTTGCAATCCACAGCTCGTGTAACAGTTACAGGAGTAACTGCCTTGATTAACAGTAGCCCCCCTGGTGTTAAAATTAAGAACTACAATACACTCAGGCAAAAGTTGAAGTGCGGGCCATATTCTATCCTATTTAAAAAAATGTCTTGTGGGACAATTAAAAATACGGCCCGCGGGCCATAGTTGATGAGAAATATGTATGTGTACATTTAATCTCCATATTTAAGTTGGCTGAATGTGTTACCACTTCAGACACTTCATGTGAAAGAATATTGATTCTAAAGATTGTAATTATCTGACAAAATTCTTAATTCTAATAATGAATAATTTGGAAGACTATGTATAAAACTGACCCATACTGTATTGTGTCAGCGCTGTATCATACCATCGTATTATGGTGTGAACAGCTAAAAGAACTTGAAGGGAAATGACTTTTGGTTGAGACCTGTAGAGTTGTTGCAGCCCAGCTATGCAGCTGATTAGTTGGTTACATCGTTTCCAGAGGAACAGAGGACACGGGCTGTATTTCTAGAGGATCATGTCCTCATCCGCAAGGTATAAATTCAGAAATCTTAACTCTTGACTTTTATTCAGCCGTCTTCACCATCACTGATCCGTTTCTACTCACAGGATGAGAATTTACCTCGTCTGTTGAATCAACAGAGACTGGGAGTGTGATGGGACAAAATGAATCAGATCATTTCATATGTGACGACTCAGCAAGCAGCCTCGCTGGCATGAGATCTGAGGGGATTTGGAGAAGATCTGAGACAAACAAGTAGCTTTATTCAGGATTCACCCCAAATCTGTGTGGCAATTTGTAGGCAGTCGTGACTGTTCACTGTTTTTTTATATGACAACAAATTAAAGCGGAATCATGTTGAGGTATTTTTTTTTAAAATAACAGTACAAAAGACAATGACACTGGTGACAGCATCCAAAAATAACATTTGATGAGTGAAACACATCTCGTATCACGTATCACTTTACTTATTGTTTCTCATGTTCATTTGTATATTTCTTTATAAATTCATCTGTCCTGAAATCATGCAGGTTTTGTTTTTTTAAAAAAAAAGGCTGGTAAGGCATTGGATTATTCAACATGTTGCTCCGGTGTGAAATATGATGCTGGAGGAGTTTGAGGGAACTGTATCAACTCATCATCATAATTGTCCTTCACCAGAAAAAGCAGAAAATCATTCGTTCTGTTTCTTTTGCTTGCGCGGGACCGGAGAGGCATCTGTGTGGTCGTGACAAACCTTTAAGACTGTGTTGTGATGCGTTTGAGTGTGAGGTGACCAGCACCTCCAGGCTGACGCTAGTAGCTGAACATCTGCTGAGCGGTGCCGCCCGGCTGCTGCGCGGGGGGCGGTTGGCTCTGGCTGGGCCGGCCTGCCTCGGGCCCCTGGCTCTGGCTCTGGACCTGCTGACTGCCCCCCGGAGCACCTTCCAACACAGGGGCACCCTGGCCGCCGTCAGCTGTCGTGACGGGCCTCCAGGCCAGAGTCGGGGCCTCCAGCTGGTTACTCATGGGGTTCACTAGTGTGGTGAGGTTGATGAAATGGGCGACCGACTGAGGAGCTGAGCCTCCGCCGGGCCCCACCGTCTCCGGGATGAGTTCGGCCGGCCGGTTGTGGAGCATGGCTGAGCCGCTGACGGTGTCGAAGGTGACGGTGAGGATGGAGTTGTCCAGTGAGAGGGGCCGGTCGCTGGCCGTCAGGTGGCCCACGGCGACAGGCTGCAGGCTGGTGAACTGCGCGGGTGTGTGGCTGGCGATGGGTGTGACAGTGATGTTGGTCAGCCCCACCGAGGTGTTCGGGGACGAGGCGGACTGGGCATTTGGGTCGGTGAGGACCACCACCTGAACCAGGGAAACATCAAATCAATAACGTGTGATCAACATACATCATGTCATAGTAAACAAATATGCTATTAGTCGTTTGATTAGGTTTTTTTTCCATTGACCTTCTGTCTCTTCGTGTTCTCACCCGGCCTTGAGTCATGTCACCATTTCGTTATGATAAAACATCTACCTGCTGGATACTCTGCACCGCAGAGCTGGTCTCAGTCTCCTCCCCAACAATGACTGTATTATATTCTGTCATTGGCTCATGTCTGGACTCGGTGAAGTCAACATATTCGTCCGATTCAGACAACTCCGTCTCAGCTTGGACCCGCTGCTTCTTTTTCGCGTGGCGGGCAGGTCGACTGTGTCTTTGCTGAGACATGTCGTCTTTCTCCAGGGTCAGGGATGGCTGGGGAGGGCAGTAAAAAAACAGAAGTCCATCAGGTTCTGTTCCTTTAAATCAAGCCCCTCAGTGTTAGAAACAGAGTTAAAAAACAGATGAAGAAAGTCTCCTCATCAACTCCAGCCAATCTAACCTGCACAATGCTGATCGACGAATCATTGATTGTTGAGGGTTCCTGAAGATCATCGAACTCATCCATTCCCACAGGCACCACCTACAGGCCAACAGAGGAACCATCACAGGCCAGAAAATACAGCATCATAGACGCTGACAACACACATGAACCCACGACGTGAGGCGCTGAGAGAGGAGCGACGTCAGGTTGGATTGTTTGTTTAGTATTAGTTATTGTCCAGGGAAAGGTTAATCAGCCCCGAACGTCTGTTGGCGATCTTTAATAAAAGTACAGTGTAATGCAGTAGTACAGCATGTTTCCACGGTGAGCTGGACTATCGTGGGCTTGAACTTGTCCGAACGAACGGGGCTCACGTTGTGAAACAGGCTTCAGAGCGTCTCAACTCACCTCTCGGTGTTTCCGCCGTAGGTGTCGGTTCATTGAGGCACGGGTGGACACCTTGGTCCCACAGAGGTGACACGACTGGGCCTCGACCTTCTCGTGGGTGAGGTGGACGTGCTTCTGGAGCATGTACTCCGTCAGGTACTTCTTGTCACAAGTGGCACACGTCCATGTCTTACCCACTGCATTGAACGACACGTAGAAAGGGACAGCCGTGACCTTCTCACCCCTGAGGGAGGGGTGAAGAAGACATCGAAAGTGTCTGAGGGTCCACACATGCACCATACGAAATCCATGCATTATTATTATTTTAAAAAGTACTATTTAATTAGACTACAAGACTATTGCAATTAATGGCCAGAGAATATTGATGCTGACCTTGGAACATGCAATGTATTCCAACAATACACTGTGTTGTCATGGTAACCTTTTTTCAGCGGATGTCAATCA
>JBBMJM010079870.1:0-16953 GCA_037832705.1 Centriscus cristatus
TGTGTGTGTGTGTGTGTGTGTGTGTGTGTGTGTGTGTGTGTGTGTGTGTGTGTGTGTGTGTGTGTGTGTGTAAATCAAATAAATCCAGCTTTGCATTATTACATGGGATGGTTCTATTTGCATTTAGACTGTCAAATACTGACCCAGCATAAATAAAAGTTATTAAACCCGCTAAGCTTTGCGCTTTATTTCATTGGAGCCAACCAGAATCCAGTCTGGGAGACAAGAGAACCAGATTTTTTGCCTTTAAGAAATGTTGGATTATTTAGCATCTAAATAATAATAATTAATACCTTCAGCAGTTTGCACATGCGGGGCATTTTCATGCATTCATGTCAGCTGAACATCCCGAATCGACTGAACAATGCACAGATCTCTGGAAGACAAAGAGAGCTGCTCTTCAAAACATATAGTTTTATTCAATTCAGTGTTGGGTGAAGACAGAAAAACACGTTCAAATGCAGATCAGACATTCAGAGTGTCAAAGTGACCAGAAGGAATCCACACAGACCTAGATATTAGATCTATACCTGATATGAGATCTAATACCTGAAAATAACTCACCATATGGAGCAATATCACACGATTAAACATAAAACACAGTGTGTACTAAAAGACAAAAGAATGTCCTCGCCACCATCTGTGATGTTGTGATCAGGCAGGATTAAACCGGTTCAGGCTCTTTGCTAAAACCTCCCTTAATCTGACATGAATGGGTTTTAACAGCTTTATTGGCTGCTCCCAGTGACACCTGAGCGAAGCAGCACTGTGTCTGCGGGCCTGTGCTCATGTTTTATTAAGGTTCAAAGTATTAAAAATGAATTTAACAGGGACCCCAAATGTTGTCAGACATTAATGAAATCGGATGAGATTCACAAACACTTCATCCTTTTTAGAACAATTGATCCATGACAGCACGTCTGGTGAGTCATTCTGTTTGCCTTCATCATATTACATTTACCGACAATCTGGCTCAGAGGGAAGACGTCGGCGCCACAACTCATACTTTCCATCCAATACAAATCAATAGATTAATATGAGAGTGCGTACATGGCTCAAACAAATACAAGAAGAGCAGGCAGAAGTCAGAGGAGGAAAAAAGTCATCTCACTTTGCCACATCATTTCCGTGGACTGTGAGTCACTGACCACAGCTCTGAAATGTTTGATCCAGCGGACCAGTAAACAACCTATCACCTTTTTCCTCGGCCAAGGTCAAACAAAGTATTGAGTGCCCCCCTAGAGGGCACTCAATCCACAGGCCGAGCGCTGTCCCCCCGACCTTGAGCCACCACCAAACACCCAAGAGACCTATTGCTCATGCGCCACAGAAGCTGTGTGCACTCACAGATGACACGCACACGCACGGCAACGCACATTTCCACCTAATGAGTCAGGAGAGTCATCGATCCCTGCTTCAAGTTATCGATATCACCTGAGAGTGGAGCTGCAGCGCAGGTGACATGGCTCATGATTTTGAAGCTTCATTTTAAACGGAGAAAGTTACCGTTCAGGTTTGATTGTGAAAACAAGAAATTAGAAGTAAAAGTCTCTTAATTTCTCTCTAATCGTATAAACTGAGAATTTCAGGAACATGAAAAGAATTTGGGCCTGTACCATATTGCAGAAGGAAATGAGGTTGGCAGCAACATTTGTGGTTAGTTGAATTAAAAAAATACACATATTCACATTATAAAACACAGAGCATTATTTTGTTTCCACTTGCAGGCGTGGTCATCTGCAGAAGGCAGCTAACAATGGTTTATTAGCCAGGAGAGTCACATTTAGTAAATGGTTATCATTCTGCTTGCAAACTACATGAACGTGCTAATCCCCAGGGTTTATTTTTTTTATCACACATTTCTTCCTTTCTCCATTCCCTCCCTTAATCTCCTCTCCTGCTTATCTTTCTATTACCTAAATGAAGCAGGGACGACTGGATTTCCTCTATACAGCCCTTTGATGGTGAATGCACTTTGACTGTGAATACAAATGGCACCTTTCATTATTGGATATTCCCGGGATTATAATGAGCCCTTTTCTTTCTTTCTTTTTTTTTTTTTTTTACATTTAACCTGCCAACAGTCTTATGAATTCATTGCATAGAATGGGATAGGAGATTATACGAGACGTGAATAATATATCTATGTCTCTTTAAAAGCAGGGCATCTCATACAAATATCCTCACCGCTCCGCTTCTTTTTTCTATCACTTATTGTCGACTTAACATGGAAAACACACATCACATCTTCTTAGAGTGCAACAATGGATTCTCTCTTCATCCAATTGACTTTCATGAGCTGTACATTTCTGCACATTTGTGGCTCATTCACAAAGTCTTATCTTAAGAAAAAGAGTCTACAACCCAACCCTCATGGCGCTTTCACAAATCACGAAAAAGTTCTTGAACATCCTAAACTGTCAGCACGTCAGTTGTTCTTTGTCAGCCCACAAAGTTATTTAGAGGAACCTCAGCATGCTATTGGAGGAGGGAAGAAACTGGAGTACCCGGAGAGAAGCTCACAACAGAAACTTTCTCTACAGGACACCAAGAACCTACAGCTTGTCCTCATCCCTCACTGTTCACTGATTTATTTTAGAGGTTTTATTAACCCAATAAACCAGAGCTGACTAATCAAATCAAACTAATCAAAAAAATAAATGTAATAAAATAAATACATAATCAAAAAAATATAGTTGTGTTGCACATGAAATTTAATGGCAGAAGCTGGGCTACAAGAATATACAAGTCCCAAACAACAACAAATTGAATTATCAAATATCAAAATCCATCTGGCACCACCGAATCAACCCACTTACTACTTCTGCCTAAAAGCAATAGCCAGAAATAACCCAAACAGCAAAAACAGAAATCACTTTGTCGAAACAGTTTTTGTTTTTTCATTGTGGATATGCAATTTTCGAGCAGATTCCTGAAAATGGTTGAAAAAGGCAAGAAACTACTCCAAAACCTTGCCAATGATTAAACTATGTTCATGTGTGGCCCAAAAAAAAAAAAAAAGACATCAGTACACACACAGCATGACCACTCACCACTAAGGATGACCATGTAGCAGCAGGACCGGAGACTTGAGGCAGAGGTTCGGGGTTTATTTCACCCACAGCACAGAGAAACTCAATAATCCGTTAAAAAGAAATGGGTGTGGAGGTGGGGGGTGTACCATGAACAGCATGGGGTCTAAACAGCAGCCATGCTTGATGAGAACTGTCAGCCTTATAAAGCCTGCCGCTGTTAATGGCCTGAGCTCCTACCATAACACGGAAAAACAGCTCTTGCTGATTCAGACAGCAAATAGATTCATTCATTCATTCATTTTCTGCCACTTATTCCGTTTCCGGGTCACCGATCCCAGCTGTCAATGGACGAACGGCAGGGTACACCCTGGACAAGTCGCCAGCTCATCGCAGGGCCACAGCAAATAGATATATGAATCAAATCAAAGTAAAAGTCAGTAAATAGATACATAATCCACAGATAAAGTGCATGCTGTCTCAGGTAATGGTGTGTATTATGTTCAGTGCGGGATTACAACAAGAGATGCAGGCACCACAACACCCCTGCACTAATTACCACATGGTATCTCCTCCAAGTTTTAAATAGCTGCTCACAGGCCTCTGGGACTTCTTCAGCCAGATCACACTCGAGAGGAAACAGCACAGGTGAGTGACTGAAACATGCTGAGTTATATTGAGTATCTACCCGTCTTTCTAGACTTAAAATAAGTAAAGCCTTTTCCCTTTTAACATCTGTGTGGAATGCAGCATTTTGTAGTGTGTTTGTTGCTATTCTGAAGCCTCATGTTGGTCCGTAGAGGAAAAGACCTCTTTGCCAATTCAGCTTTACTGTGTAGTACAAATCTGACGTAATGACGATAAAGTTTCTCCAGTAACTTTGATGTGTAACTTCAGCACTGGAAGAGTTTGTGACAAGGAGACAAACATTTAAGCAGAGGATCAAATGTGTGCATTACGTCGCGCCTTCCTTTATGTCACAAGCCACTGTTTTTGCCCAAGTCATGATCACACTTACAGCTGATGACTCAAATCCAAACACCCTGGATATACTTTATTGGCCCAGTCGGTTGTATTGAAGCCCTCTGCTGGCCCGCTGGTAATTTACACCTTTAATTAAAACCTATTCATCGCTCAACGTGCCATCGATGACCTCGCAATCACTGCCAAAGTTAAAGAGCGCTGTTGAGGCTGCATGGGTAACTGAGGGGGGTGGGAAACTTCATTGGAATTACCCTGAAATCATTTCCAAGGTGATGGAGGACGAAATATTATGACAAGTACCAAAGCAGAGAATAAAAACAAGATGTTATGTCTCAAACAACTAGTTAGTCAGCAGCAATATCTTTAATACATCTTTATAGGATTAACTTTATACTGTACTGACCTGAAATTTATGGAAATTGTACCGTTGCGAAGCACGCACGCACGTACAGAGTCAGCAGTTCCACAAGCTGATTAGTGTCTGTGAGAAAATGGCTACTTAGCACAGGTTGGCAGTACAGAAGCACCGATAAGATCTCTCCCAAATTTACTATTTGGGAACACCAAAACATTGTTAACTTCCTCATGTGGGCAGCCAGGAGGGAGGAGGATGAGGAAAAAGCCAGTTAAAGATAGAAAGACAATGACAGAGGGAAACTGGAACGCTAACTAATTCTGCCGCTGACTTATTATCCTGACACATCTAGTGCTCGGCTCCATCCTCCTCCGTCCTTATCAGTTTGCTATTTACTCTGGTTGTTTAAGCAAGGGGGAATTCACTTTCATTTCAAAGAGCTTTGCCAGGAGAAGACAGCTGGCTCCGAGTCCTACCCAGGGGTCCTGACTACACGTCAGAGCATTAAACACAAAAGCCCTTGCACTTGATCCAAGGATTCAAAGAAAATAAAGAAGCCTGTGCTGGTTATCCCTTTTGGCTGTGCTGTGGATGTACATCAGCACGGGCCAGATAATGGAATGAGTTGCCATTAGCTGCTAAGAGATGTTATTGTACTCTTTTTAATGAGGGAACAGGAGAATAGATGAGTAAGAGTGCTCTAGCATTTCAATTATCACCTCAGGATGTGCTCTCAAGTATCAAGATGAAAAAAACACAACTGTATAAAAGAAGGAAAACATCAGTTGGGTTGGAACAAACTGGCTTGTGGCTGCTGCTGATGCAGAGCAAGGGAGAGGAGTTAATGTGGCATAGGATGCAAATTTCAGCACACCGGGCATAACTTTCTGTCACGGCACCAGTTTCCACTCTTGAACATCTTTCGTATTGCTCGGCATCATTTCACGTTGTGCATCATTGTTAAAAAAAAGAAGAAGCCTGTGTTCCCTTGAAGCAGCTTTTGATTTGTCTCTTCATACAACATCGGGGTCTTAGAAGTAGAGGACCTTTTTTTTGTGTAGAAGCTGAGATATCATTAGTAATTTAGATGCGGCGTCTGTGTGTGTTTGCAGTTTGGATACGGCCATATCAAACATTAACACCTTCCTAATGCGTGCCTACAGTCATGTAGTACTTTACAATATGGTGTCTGTGCCCATTAACGGGTCCACATTCCCCAAAGCTGACTGCTGCTCTCTGCCCCGTTGACAGGAGCCTGCAAATGAGTCCAACCTGCAAGCTGGTAATTTGTCCTCACAGCTGGGCGTGCCTCCTCCTGCTCAGACACATTTCCATCTGACCTGCGGCTCGCAAGAGCAAAGATGTGTTTATCTGAGGATGTATACAGTATATATATTGATACAATAAACTGTTTTAGAATAATGAACGTTTGGAGGATTGTAATGATACCGAACAGTCTGGTCTGAGCGCCGCTTCGTCAGCGCATAAAACCGCTGATGCCGTGGGTGTGTAAATCACCTGCGTCAGTTTCCCCCCCATGTGTCTCTCCATGAGGGCGGAACTGTCTAAAATAGTGACTGGAAGCGGCGTCACACGGATGAGGGTGATCATCATACGGCATCAGCCTCCATATTTATACACGCTTGTGAACTCAAAGGTACAAAGATGCTGTGTGTGCTGTAAAGAAACAGTTCATGTGGGCAAACCAGGAATGACACCGTGTGTATTGTTCCATCTAGACACCCCCACTCAGCCCGACATCGCTACTGTGACTCAGACGGCGCTGCATGCAGCTCGGCCAGGTCGTCTCCGCTTCACTGGAGACGAGGGCCGACACGCTGCGAAACACAATAGGAACGCACTCACACACCAATAGGTACACAATCACACATGTAGTGTATGTAAACATTTAGGTCAGAATTCTTCTCCTCATCATACACAAAGACAATGAGATTGTGTGCAGCTTTACAAAACAATGTTGTAAAAATTAAATAAATAAATAAATAAAATAATACAAAAAATTGCCATATAACTGAAAACTCAATATAAAAAGATCAATATTTACAAGGAAATATGTTACTACATGTATTCAGTGCTGCAATATTTTATATTTGCTCCCTATAAATCAATTTTTACCAATCACAAGAAAACATTGCAGATTTTCGTCAATCAAAGTTTAGATCTCTGTACCCTGCCGACAAAGCTGTGCAACCAAAACCTGCAGAGAGTTTTCACAAGGACATCTGAGGTAAAGTATATGTTGAGTTCAACAACCTTGAGCCAACTGGCGCCATCAGTGTCAGAGAGCTAAACCTGTCACAGCAGGCAGGTGGTGGCATCATTAAAGGTCGGGGGATGTTCCAGCCAGTGTACAAGCCTAATTATTAACACAAGGCTGAGTTACATCGGCCTCCTAACCTCCGTACGGCTGGCAGCCTCCATAAGCTGAAGTGTCTTCCAAAATCTGGTGTTGTTGGCGAATAAGCATTTTACGTGATAGGAGGTGTCATATGAGCTCGGTTTTCACTTGGCAGATACAGAGGTTTCATCTCAGGCTGTCAGTGTGTGAGTGACAAGGAGAAACTATGTGCATGACCTGGGAATATGAGTGTATATCAACATGTCACAGTCAGCGGAGGAAATTACTGTGATCACAGGAGACTTCAGGCTAGAATAACGGCGACATGACTTCCTTTCAGAACGTCGGTGACAGCTTTTGAATGGGAACGTCTTTATCCACCATCTAATAGATGGAGGCATCCCCCACCCCTTTTACCTTAACGTGTTACCGTGGCAACACCACAACACAAGACATTTTGTTCAGGCCAGTGGAACCACCACACAGACGTCTGCAGCAAATCAGCAGAACACACAAATAATAAAATATCACCGTGCTATTCTGTGAAGAATGAATCCAATAGTATCAACAGAACAATATTTTATATTTGTAAACACATGTATTTACTTGAATTTGTTTTGTTTTAGTATTTTCTTATTACCCTGAGATAAATGTTGTCCACATAGTTAAATTCACACTCTGTGGACAGAGTAACGATCTGTAGATGAGACACATGATATCGACCTGAAACAAAGTGCACTTGCGAAAGCTTTGGATTGGGCTCGTCGTCGTTCTCTGCTGAGCTCCATCCAGAGTCTCTGACTGAAGGGATGCTGGATGGGCTAAATTGAGTGCGTGTGAGAAGATGCCAAGTCTGGACAGCGTGGCCGTGCGCGCTCCTTCTGTCCCAGGGGACACGCTTGTTTGGCCACTTATTACTGCTCAGATGTCTCAGTTCCAGAGGGGTCGTGACCTGAGATGATTCCATATTCACAGACAGGAGCAGAACGCAGGTTCACAGGAGTCGCACCGAGTGTTTCATTTTCAGTGTGTGTGAAGGGTGCTTGTGTTCACCCGCCCTCTCCCTGTAAGACCGGTGAAGAGCCTTGTTTTGACTGGCAATGATGTGAAACAATCATTATTTGTCATCCCACACTCCAGGGCAGACATCCCAATTGACAAACCTCCAAGTGGAGGCCTAATGAAAGCAAAAGCTGTTCATGAGAGCAGCTTCCTGTCTGGGAGAAATTACGTTTGTGTGTTAGTGAGTGTGTGAAAGAAGCAGTGAGGTGACGCAGGGATGATACGGGGCTCAGAGCGGAGGAGTGAAGAGAATGAATAGTGACTGGCGCTCAGCCCAGTGGCAGCGTAATGGCTTGCGGTCAGTTGACTCTGTCTCAATTAATCAGACTGCTCTTTCCTGCTTGCCTCCTTTTTTGTCCCTTTCTGAGTCCAGAAAGATAGTGTGTGTGTGTGTGTGTGTGTGTGTGTGTGTGTGTTCTCCATTAGCTCTCTCTTTTTTTTTGGTTTTTCAATCTCTGCCTTTGCCTCTTCATCGATTTATCAATTCCCTCCTTCAATGCTGCTGCTAATGCTCTCTGATAGCGCTCTCAACTGGCCAGATCTCCGAGATATCAGATCAAATTCTCCATCATCTCTGTTGTGGTCAGTGGTTTTGCCTTTCTTCTAAAGGAAGAGCAATTTATCTGAAGTTTGGACCAAAAAAAAACAAAAAACATTTCTTGTAGTTTATTCTGAAAACGGGTCAGGACCAATGGGTCCAGTTAAGGCACAACATGTTAACTCCTGGAACACAGTGTGGGAGGATGCAAGTAGCAGCTCAGCTCTCCAATGTCAGTTGTTATCTGGTTTCTAGGAGGTCAGGGGTCCCTCCAGCTTCCCAGGATGCTGCTGACTGGGCTGACATTTGGAGGACTGGTCCATGAGAGCCTGTGGGGTTATTCTGTGCAGAGGCAGTCACAGTTAGTCCATCTGTCCATCGCTTTTTCTTTTTTTTTTTTTTTGTCCTGAGTTTTTTGTCATCTCGCTGTCTTTCTCTCTGCCACTTTTCTTTAAGTTGCCTCTTTCTGTACTCATCGTGCCCCTTTTCTGTCATTTTCCATTTGCATGGCTTTTTCCTTTTCCCCTCTAAACATACTTTGTTCCTCACATACGGCCATCACTCACTCTCCGCCGCACACATTTTCGTTCCGTTAGTTGTGTATTCAGTGTGTTGGTGGGCAGACTGCAGGGAAACCTGCCTGCTGGGATGGCAGAGGTGGCTCCACATTGACTGGACTGACCCCCGTCCCCCTCCCTCAACATCAGGGCAGTCAACGGAACCCAAAGCAGCATTGGAATTCATATGCTCCAAAAATGGAATAAAATGTCTTTTACTATCATTTTGCAACACATTGTACAGTGAAACTGGACTTAAATGCATCTCATCATCTAACATTTCCCCTTGTAACTTTAGCAAAGTCAGCAGGTACAAAACAGGCAAGTTCAAAGGTGTTCGAAGGTGCCGTGCGTGCGCCTAAATGAGCAAAGCAGAGGAAGAATTCACATCAGTCTTTAGCTCCCCCAGCGGTATTCTGATGTGTAATTATGGACTCTATTTGATTCTAATCACCACTCCAAAAAGACAGATACCAATTCCCCTTTTTCAACCCTCCCACAAAGACCTGGGAAGGCACAAAGCTATATTTCCCACAATTACCGAGTCAGGACCGACTGGGTCGGCGCTGAACTTCTCCGAGTGTGTTTGCCAATTTGCTGTGTCAATTAGATTTTCTCCAAGGTAGGTAATCAGACTGTGGGAGAGGGTGGGAAGGGGGAAAGATGAAGGGAAAAGTAATTACAGCTTTTAGGAGGTGTGCAGCTGCTCCACGCTGCTCCGTATCACCCCTGTCATATTTAATCACTTTTATTAGACTTTACAGAGCGCCCAGGCCTTTGTGTCGCATAGTGGGAGAGATTAGACACAAATAGAGATGGCTGATAAAGATGTGGATTATCTATGCACATGTGTGCACAAAGAAAGAGAATGCTGAACAATATGACTGATGACAGCAGTGTTTCTCTGCAGCCAGACGTGCCTCGTTTCTTTTTTCGCTGCAGCCGGGATGGACGACACATTGCATCGGGGATGTTACTTAGCGCTGGATTACTTGTCCAAGCTTTCGCCTAACGTCTCAGCAATTCCAAGAGTGAAAGGATTTAAATGTGACAAGCCTTTTTTTTTGCAAGAAGAATTCAGACTTACGATAAGGCTTTTTTTTAAATAGACATTTAAAGCCCGAACTGTTCTGCGTGTGTGTTATTTCATTACAGTTTGGAGAAGGAATTGGACTACGACACAGAGATAGGCTTGCTCTTCGGCCATTGGCCTCGTCAAAGCCTCATCTGCCTAATCCCAGATCCAGACGTTAGTCTTAACCGCCACCTCTGCCAGCTGTAGTTGACGTGTAAACACTTCGGTCTGAGCATGAAGATGTTTCCGAGCTGTGGCCAGATGTAGAGCTAACACATGCACCTTTAATCCCACAGGGATGCTCACCTCCCTCCTGACACAGATCCCGCAGCAGCAAGCATGACATACTGTTGAGAACATACTCATCAAAGCAAAGATATATTGTAAATGTTTCTGTCTCTAAAATCTCTTTGAAATACAATGTGATCTTCTAATTCTGTGCTGGTCAAATCCTGTAGAATTTTCATCACATTAAATGTGATCATGACAAGCTCACACCCCTGGCTTGAAATGAAGCGTGTCTGATCAACATCTGGGTTCGCCTGTTTCTCATTTTACTTTGTTCTGTTGTGCACTTGTACCGAAACACAACACAGGCCCTTTGATGCGTTTGAGTTCACATCTGCATTAACGCATACATGACGCTGGTGGCTCCTTCCTCTTGAGTTGAGTTTGCATCAGAGGAGGAGTTTATGTCATGCGCACACTGCGAATGCAAACGCCTGACTGAGTTCGAAGCGAAGCGGCGTCCTCATGACAACAACTGCGCAAAGAGCCGTGAACATGACGCACTCTGTGTTCATTATCAGATCAGTGAAACATGTTTCACCAGTGCGGGAGAACCAGTGAATGTAACTCGGAAATGTATTATTCATTAAGTATGAACGCAATGTTTGTCTCTCTTTTTTTTTCTTCTTTCTGCTTGTTTGGCTTTCTTCTGAGGACTCTGTAGGAGGAAATGGGACCATCCACTAGCCATCTTCTTTGGTGGGGAAGCCGAGAGCTTATTAGAGGCTCCTGGACATAGATTTGTCTCTACCTGGAAAGACCCCAGGAAGGAAGCGTTCCTCAGCAGGGATTGTGGGAATAAGGCGAAGGCAGCTACTATTCATTCCCTCACACATGATGCCAAAAGCAAATGCCCCTGACCCATTACAATCTATTACATTACATCATATACATCACGTCCCACTTCATATCACTGCCATGTTCACACAACATACAGTATATTTAAAGTGGTGCTCCGGTGGTGCCTCCTACCTTAACTTTCTGGCTCATTGCTCATCTTTCTCCCCTGTAATGGTGCAACTGGGCCACACACTTTCTGCCCTGAATGTTTTACAACAGTAAATAGATCCCACTGGAACATAACTGGCCTGTTTTGAGACAAGCAGATTTCCCCACATAATACGTGTAGTATATTCTCCACTTTGAAAGTCATTATCACGACCGTCACTGTGGAATAATCACTGAAATCTGATTCATACATGATGTATGAACTTCAAACTACAGTACAGCGACATTCAATTAATATTTTCTCACATAAATGTGGCTTTATCCAGCTTTGAAAGCACTAACCAGCCTACTTTAGTTGCAATAACCACACAGCTCGATGTGACAGAACTGTTCTGTACGATAACAACGCCGCCATTTCAAGAAAAGCAGCCCACGTAACTCCTGCTTTGATTTTTGTTTTTTTTAATGCACCACTGTAATGAATCTGTACGTTCCAAATGTGAAAAGTTCAGTAGAACTAGTTCTTTCTCAGCCATCGACAGACAGATGGGAGTGGGAATCTGCACTACACATTTCATTCATTCTACACTTTGAGACATTGTCACTAGATAGCAGTTCACAACAGTTTATAACAATTTGGTACATCTCTGTCTATCTCTGTCTTCTATTTTAGTCTATAAAACCATTTGTAAAATAAAATGAAAGATACAAATAAGAAAGAAAGAAGAAAGATACAAATGGATTCTGTAAGACTACATATGTTCACTTGCTTCAGAGAAATGTTCCTGTTCTGTTGGAAGATATTTTTTTCATGCTGAGTGCATAAAGGATTGGAACAAGTTATCACAAACGTGCATGACTGCATGAAAGTTTCAAGGTTAGACCCACGGAACGCTTTCAACCGCTTGGTTGTTCGACCGTGCATTCTCCACACACCTCCTGGCAACGTTGCTCATTAAATGACACCAAGCAAAGAAATTCCTCTTACTTCACGGAGTAATCGCGCGACAGCAATCACGGAACGACGTCTTTACCGAATGTGCTTCAGTGCATGTGTGTGAGCCATGCACGTTTGCTGCGTGTGTATGTGTATGTGTTGATTCACATTCATTCGCCCTCTTGTAGAAAATTCAGGCCAGTGGCAGCTTGACGCAGACTATAATGTTTAGAACCCCCCCTCCACCCAGACTCCAGTCAAGGCAGTCGAAAGACGGAACCACCTTTCATGACTTTACTCTGCATCTGTGTTGGCAGACTCAAAGTCTGTAGCGGTCCCAGTCACACACGCAGACAAACGCTCACACGTACGACTGTGATGTGATGTTACATAATAAGGTTGCCCCCCCCCCCGTGTACTATTGTGATCCATCGGCTTCGCTTGGGGAGAATAAGACAGTCATGCTGTGACCCTGAGATGTAAAGGTTATCTCTGCAGTCATGACCTCTGAAAACTAATGAAGTCAAGTCAAGGCCTCACCGCTCCAAAGCTGGAGGAGATAAGAAAAAAAAATCACCTGAATGTGCAAAGATAGACATTTTTCATCCTTTTTACATCAGCATATGTGGAAAGTGCCAAAATATTTCCCCACAGTTAGCAGTTGACATTTCACAGCATATGGCTTCGCTTCAAGTGTGTGGAAAAAGAACAGTTGGTGGAACCTTCCCTCTCTCGGCTCCATCTGAGAGGAGAAATGTGGGTCCTGAATATTCATAGCCGTTTTCATGACAGCATGAGGTTTCCACTGGGATGTCAGAGGGGGCAGGTCACAGCCTCCAGCGACGTACCTCAGGAGGTAAGGATTCTGTTAGATAGAAACTCCCGTAAGAGAAAGGAAACCCCCTGAGCCTCCATGTTGTGTCAAAGGTCAATGATCCATCGACCCCGGCAGGTGGGAGGCTGCATGAAGCCATAGGCCAATCAAATTAATTCTGCCTGGTCAGTGCAGAGGTCAAAGGTCCTGTTTGTGTATGTGTGTTCAGGTATCAGACTCACTCATCATAGATCTCCACTGCTGCTGGTGGCCATGTGGTTGTTGGTTCGATTGTTTTGGTTCCAGTGTTTCTACCAATATGTACATATTCCACTACTGTATAAATGTATCGATACTGTGATGATGTGCTAACTTTGGATGAAATAGTGTATGCAAACCTTACTGTATATATCTCTTAGATTCTACTGGGATACTTTTAACATCAATAATTATTGAGGAATACACAGTAGCTGTTTTTGTTGTTTTTAATTGCTTTTACTATTTTATTTCTCGGTCAGAACTGTTGTGACAAACAAATATCCCAGCGTGGATTAAGTATTGCTTATTCTGAAGCAATAGAATAAATTATGAATGGATAAAACTGTTTGTCATATCCTGGTGGCGACGTTTCTCGGCGTTCATTTGGTTTAGGCCCAAAATAACCGCAGCGTTATCGAGACAGCTGCCAAGATTTGCCTAAGAGGATGTTGGACCGTAATGAAATTGCTTTGCCCCAAAGTTTCTTCTCTGTGCTCTCAAGACAACAGACTAATTGATGCATTAAAGGACGCACAGTCTCAAAGGTGTAAGAGGAACAAAGAACAAACATGGTAAAGGACTGGTAAACAAGTGACGCACAGCAAGCGTGAATGGACATTTGTGAGTGCACGTGTCAACGTTTGATGCTCGTTGGGGAGCAGGAAGCGCGAGTTCGGATCAAACGCAGAGGCCGAACCATCGTGTCACAACAGAACGGACAAGAACATCTCTGATATACACTGTCTCATTGGTTTGTCTTCTTTCACAGCACCCCTCATTGCTCATCTGCCAGAAACTACACACACACACACACACACTCCACCAAACACATCTTTTGTTTTCGCAATCTCTGCGTTGCCGAAAGTGAGTTTTCTTCTTCTCTTTTCCCTCTTGTGTCCCTGCAGTTTGTGATTCAGACACAAACACTGCGCCTCATCCTATGTAGCACAGATTACAAAGTGCAATGTACCATTCAGACGATGCCTGAATGACAAATGCCTGACGAAGCCTCAATGGGCCTGTCAGCCACTTCGTCACATTTTCTAAAAATGCGCTGCGTGTGATGGAGCCCTGTTCTGTCTGAGTTTGTTTGTGTGAAATCAGCTTATTTTCCCAGAATTAGCCTCTTAGCTTCACTTAATTCACATTTAATAGTCAGGCAAATGACAGCGGGGAGAGGGGGTGGACTGTGAAATGTCAGGGGGCTTTGCAGATTCTTTTTCTTGCTTGATTACAGTTTTTTCCCCCCCACTCTGTTTATTATGTGACAACTCTGACAGTTAAAAGGGATTTTTGTGTGAAACATATAGACACCGCTGCACATATTCACATACAATTTCTCATGTTAGTAAATGAGATATACTGTCTATACAGCTGTGGCTGTAGTTTGTATGTTTTACCTCTGCTTTAGAATAAGCTCCTTGAGTGAGCTCAATATCCATCTGTAACGGTTGAACCATCATTTCAGGTTCGTTCAGAAACACATGTTTAACCATTTAGATGATACAATGTGTTGAATAAACTTGAAATATAATTTTCAAAGTTTCCTACTTTGGAAAATGACTGAAAGTCACTGCAGTGCCCACGCACCAA
This sequence comes from Centriscus cristatus, assembly GCA_037832705.1. NCBI lineage: Eukaryota > Metazoa > Chordata > Actinopteri > Syngnathiformes > Centriscidae > Centriscus > Centriscus cristatus. The sequence continues at coordinate 14,801 of JBBMJM010079870.1, forward strand.
CCTGATGTAGACAGACAGAACGAGCTGAAAACACAGGTGGGCGTTTCCACAAACACCAAACACTGTCAGTCTGATCGTCTCCATCTACAATGGTGCAGACCCAAACTTGAGCCCCTCTGGAGGCACTGAGATGCCAGTTTGAGGGCGTCATGGCAGCTGGCTCCTCAGAAATTGTCTTTCATCATCTGGAATCCAGTCTCCTTGCAACAGCTGGAAGGGAGGCAGACTGACAGTTTCAGACAGTAAAGATCAAGGAGAAGGAAAAAGGAAGGGACAGAGTCCATCTGTCAACCGCAGCAGTCAGATCCCGTCGACGTCTGGGCGATGACAGACAGATGGACTTTGTGCTCACGCTTACATTGTTTAATTTGGGATGATCTCCAGCGGGGTCATCGTTTTGGGTTAGAAAAAAATGCAGCATCTACCGTCTCGAGACATCCTTGCTGAGTCTGGACTCATCCTGTGTGGCTTCTCGTCATTTGCTGAAAGCGTGTGAGTGTGTGGCCATACAGCCATGTCTGTGCTATCCCTTATGGACATGACACTGATGGGCACCCACTGACGTATTGTGGCCATATGGTGCCTCTAATAGCAGTCTTCCCCTGTCTATCTGCCCTGTCGGGTGCGGCCATGTCTTGTGGATATATGAGAGCCCCGAAGCTGTGTCCTGACACTATCATGGAGCACTTGACATCTTCATGTATTTATGACTCTATTAAAAACCTTCACAAGGACAAGGATGGTGTGGTACAACATATCTTACCCTTCCCCAACCCATGCGCGATGCGCGCACGCACACACACACACACACACACACACACACACACACACACACACACTCCCCCCTTTTCCACATGTCATTCTGCCATTACTTGTGGTGGATGTTGCTGGTTGCTCGTAGAGAGATAGATGCATCAGTACAATAAAACTTGTCTAAGTCAGAGGTGACATTCCCTCTTGTTCGCAGAAGAATTACGAATTACTGACATGAGGGGTCCTTATGAATGGTGGGTAGAGGGTGAGGGGGTGGTCATGTTTCCTCCAAATGTGCCAGATGGTGCCAGTGTGCCTGAGGCCCAGGGTGATTGTAAAATGATGGACAGGTAACTTCATCAAGGTCATAAGAAAATGCAGTTTTAGTGACACAAGTCGGCTTTCAGTAGTTTCTGATGCTAGTGACCTTTTGGTACATGTGTTTGTGCATGTGTGTGCACGTGTGTCAAAAACAATGACCCTTGGATAATAGCAAATCAAACACAAGTGCATTTCTTGTTGGTTTGTTCACATAATGTGCTTTCAGTCTGCTTCGACCATTAAAACATTAATCAGACCTTTCACATCCAAGACTGAAGATTTTTATTTCCCATGTGTACATCCACCATAGTCGCAGCATATTGGAATTCTTGTGAAGTAGAGTCAAGTTAAAAAAAAACAACAAAACAAACAAACTCAAATAAGGCACAGTGAATAAAAAAGAAAAAAATCTATACAAGAAAATTGAATAAAATAAAGTAAATAACTAAACATTGTACAAGAAAATGCAAAAGCTAATAAATGCAGTCAGTATGTGGAGGTACTGTGGAGGTTGACAGCCATCCAGGTCAGGGTATCTTGGGTTAATTCGTGGGCAGGTGGACTTGCTTGCTTGAAAACGTTTCACTGTTCATCAGTTGTTCTTCAGTTCTGACAGCAGTCAGTAAAGGCAGCAGCAGTCAGTAACCGTGTACTCTCTCCTCTCCAACAAACAGGAAACTGCCCACTAGACTAGTCTTAAATAGTGACAGTGGCAGATGTAATCCTGCTGTGCACATAGACTGGAACTGACTGACATCTGATCATTAGCTCCACGTGGACATTAGAACTTTACCAGGTTTTCTGTCCAATCTTGGGCTCCAGAACAAGAGACTAAACCTGAACTCCTGCAAGAAAAATACAAATGAACTAAACTAAAGGGAACATTTTTGGATAGTGGAATATTGTGTCTCTGTCTCACAGCATTCAGTACTCGGCCATATAATGAAAGCATCTGTCAGACAAATCCACGGAGGTTCTATAAAGTTGTTCCACCCGAGCTCATTGTGTTTGTCTCAGTGAGATGCTAAATAATAGAGATACTTCTCAGAACAAATAAAATCCTGAAGCGCTGTTAGTTA
>JBBMJM010079978.1:0-16951 GCA_037832705.1 Centriscus cristatus
GTGTGTGTGTGTGTGTGTGTGTGTGTGTGTGTGTGTGTGTGTGTGTGTGTGTGTGTGTGTGTGTGTGTGTGTTGATCACGTGTCCGTGTGCATCCTTTGAGTGCCTCCGAGGCCATAAAGCGCCACTCCACCTGGCTCAGGACCGTCAGCGCCGCTGCAGCCCCGTGGAAGTCTCCGGTCGCTCCGGGACACACTCTGATTGGCTGCGGAGGGAGAGGAGCCCACCCACCGCCGCTTATCTCTCACACATTCGCTCTCCTTCCCCTCATAGAGTCTGGGACCTGGCCCCGGGGCGGACGCACGGAGCGGAGCGCACATCATGGCAGCTACCCACAGCGAGTACCGAGGCTATCTGCGGAACACCGTCGACATGGAGGCAGGACAGCACCGCTTCCACCCAGTGCCGCACTCGGAGCCCACGTACCGGCCGCTTCTGTTCGGCACCCTGGCTGTCATGGGATTGCTTCAGGTGGCTTCCAGCGTGGCCATCTTATTACATTTGACGGGTTACCTGCAGGAGGTAGGTCCAGCCGTCTGCGATCTGCGTTACGCACAGTGACGCTCATGTTGTCCGACTTTCACACTGCCCGCAAATCTTCTCCTGTCGGCACCTCCCGTCCCGGGTGAACACACACACACGTCCAGCGCAATTTGCCCAACTTTATAATGTCATAAAATATGCAGCTGTGTGATAAAGCTGGCGGCATGTGTGTGTCAGAAGTCAAGTGTGTGTCGGAAGGAGCGTCTTCGCGCACAGGCACTTTACGCAACAAAAACAACCACCGACAACCTCACTGTATAAACACGGGGGCACAGATAACATCTCCAGAAACATGTGGTGAAACTTTCCATGGCCTTTTTTTTTTAAACATCTTGAGTCGGAGTGATAACATCATCACAAAGGCTGCAAACGTCAGTGTGTCGACATGTTTTCACTGGGCTGTTTTTAATGTTCACACTCCATTTCTTTGTGATCTGGGAAAGATCAAGACCTGGTGTTTCAATTTTCTGCTGGTGCAAGAGATACAATCAAAAATACTCTTGTATAGAAACTGCCAAGTCTTGTCCAGTGGCATCTGCTTTGTTGCTTTCTGGAGGGGAATATTTGTCTCAACAAGCCATGAGAGCAGTTCTTTGAGTTCACCTCTCTTTCTGTTTGTCTCCGTGTTTGTGAGCGATCACGTCCAGTTTGTACTGGACGTGATCCAGAAGATGAAGGGGGAAAAAGGAGAAAGGAGTGAGTAAAGCAAACATAATTCAAATTCAGAACCAGATAGACAAGATTTACTTTAATGGCCGTGAAATTTTGTAATCCCACGTCCATGTGTGATTGATTGGACCATGTGCCGGTGCAGATCTTCATTCCTCGATTGCCCCGTGGTGTGTCAGGGTCCTCTGGGTGAACGAGACCTCTGAAGTGGGTGATATGATTGCAGGCTGTAGCATGAGTCAGGCGTTTGTTGTGTGGAGTGATGTTTGGCACCACCACCATCATCTGCCCGCAACACCTGTAGGACTTTCAGGACGTGTCGAGGAGCGACAGAGTCTGCACGCTGCGATGCCAGCCAAGGAATGTGCTGATCGGAGCGTGTTTGCAAAGGTGCCGGGATTCCGACACGAAGGCTGCTGGAGTGTTTTCGTCTTGTGGTGTGCATGCAGTTAAGTCCGTGGATGTGTGTGTATCAGAGACCTGCAGAATGGAATGGAAGCCAAGAACGAGCTCTGAATGACATTCGCCTGCCGTGGTGGAATGCTGAGTGAACACACACACACACACCTTCCTAAAAGAGTAATCCTCACGCCCACGCTTCACACGCCGTGTTCACACTGCGCTGATGGTCTTTGTCAGAGACGCTGTTACTCCCTGTGTACTTACTCTGACCTCTGTCTGTGTCTCCAGGTAGATTTGACTGCAGCCACACATCGGCCCATAGAGGTGAGTTTCAACCCCAGTCACATGACAACTACACACCCTCTGGGCAGAGCCGAGGTCACTCAGATACATTTCATTTTCCTTTCACATACTGTATGTCCCGTCTTCCTTCACAGTAGGAAGACGGCTCGCACCGGAATTCTGCTAATTCTGGTCAATAAATACAGATTCTGTTCGTTGCCTTTAACTTCAGTGGTCAAACATAAGGTGCTGTTGTCAGACTTATCTGGGAAGTGTGGTGGTGGTTATTGAACCTTCAAGATTGCAGCAAAACACAGATGCACGTCATTTCAGGGTCGTGTACGTTTCAGTCTGTTTATCGATCTAATAGCTTCCGTAAAGTTGAGTCTGATGTAAATGAGTGTGCAGTTGTAGCAAAAAAAAAAAAAAAAAGTCACAGATGAACCTCTCATACAACTTTTTTGGGGTTCAAATAAGTCCCTCCTCCCTCCTGAGCTCTTCACCCAGCCGTCATGAACCGCTGCTCCTCAAAGGACCCGAATGTAACTGACTGTTCCGGTCACTGTCGCACGAAGGAGCGGCCGACATGTGATTCTCTACAGAGATCCTCATATCTTCTCCTGTGCCATTCAATGTGGGCAGAGGTTGGGGACATCAGGTGGTGTTTCGAGGTGACGTAGCTGCAGATGTGGTTTTGTGTGTTTCTTTTTGCCAACTTATGGTCCAACTGTCTTCGTTAAAGCAAAAGAGAGAAAACTGGTGATTTACAAATCCCCAAATGACGACAAATGACGAGCCCTCACTTCTCATTCCTTCCAGAAACCGAATCAAACCAGTTTTCTATCATTAGAAGATCAAAGAACCCAGAAACTATTTGACGAGCTGTAGTCAGATACCTTTGAACATGGTTGGAGATGAATTTGGTTGTTGATTATTGATTGACAGATCAATCATTGTGCTGGTGATTTATTGGATCCAGAATACATGAAAGTAGACGTACATGTTAGGATTGCAGCAGTAACCTTTCTTTTTGGATGATTGCATCACTTTGATTAATCACTACCTGATGTGCACAGAGAGTATGTATTTCATGACAGCAGATATCAGTGAGTCATTTCTTGGCATCAGCAGTTGCAGCGTGTTGTTTCAAATGATCACCCGTTACTATAAATGAGGAGTTCTTACATTTTAGAGTTGCGACTTTTCTCTCCATCCCTCTTTTGGAAGTCGCTGCCTGGTTTTTGGTTTCACGGAGCAAAAGCCATCCAGGAAGTAGAACAACACAGAATGAAAGGACTGCTGTGCTTCACAAGGGTTTGGTTACCCATAATGCTTTAATTTCCTTTGAAATGATGTATTTGTGTTTGTTCTGCGTATCCCTTGTGGAGTACTTACACAAACCACCCAGCCTGCTTTGGACTGAAGAGCCCATTGTGTCGTTAGCCCCCGGCTGTTTCCCATGCAGCACAGAGAGACATGCTGGGAGCTTTATGAGGTGTCAGGCTAACAGGTCCTCTTGGCCCACGCTGTATTGTGCTAAGGTCCGCCCTGAGACTCCCGGTGCTCCCCTCACTGTCCGGGGGTTTGTTGGAGAGCAGGCCTCAGTGGACAGCTGTCAGCTCTGCACTTAACTTTGCTTTGAGCGCTTTGATGTGGGACAGGATGTGCAGGCCTGGTGCACACTGGGCTGAGGTCAGTGTGCATCGGGAGGGACGAGAACCCACAGATCAGACATGATGTGAACTTCCCCCAGTGCAGCATCTCAGAGACAACTCGGCACCATCACACATGACATTGAGTGATGTATGTGGTGTGCAGCTGAATGCCTGACCTGAAGCCCCGGCTGCTTAAGGGTATTCAGAACCATGCATGTATGTTCATGTCAAAGCTGAAATTTTCATTCTTCGTGTAGGAAACTCCCGGCGCTGAGTGATGCTACACTTTCACTCAAGATCAGTGCGTGGAAGTTACCAGAGGCAAGCTGCGAGTTGTTTACATAAGCTCCTGTCCCTGGTTTCAACGTTCTAGCCCAATTCCCTCCTCAAAACAGACAGAAGCCACAAACGCTCTCTAACCTTGTTCACGCACGTCTCATTCCAAGATGCTGCACTGCAATCTGTTTTTTATATTATTATTATTTTTAAACGTCAGTTTGAGAGCCGTGCACATTTGTCAGGACTTGGGTTGTGAGTAAATACTTCACAGTTAATATCAGCACAGCACAGGTGGAGAATCTCAACACCACCTCGTTTTATCACTGAACTGGAGTTGAGTGTGCTGTCCAGTGTACGTGTGGTTATGAAACTTTAATATTTTGGCTGCGTGTGACGTGGCGTTGCAAGCATACCTGGGATTATTGCACCGAAACAAATGAAAACGCTTTCAGACAGGTCAGTATATTTGCAGCCCGTGTGTTAATATGTGGAGACTCGTGTCATACAAATAGAACGGCATGAGATTCATGTTCACGGCTTTGCTAAAATACAACCCGGCGCTGATTGCCAGGTTGTAAAAGGAGGCTTAAAACACTCATGCCTCACTTGTTAACACCAAATATGTGCAAGAGTTGGCGGCTCTGTTGTGGTGACTGTTTACTTGCTTGGAAACCATGTTTTTCCTGTAGCGTGCTGTCAGGCAAGACAAGTGTATATGCTCTGTCATGTCGAAGAAGGACAGCTCAGCGTGCACGTCGGCTCGCTGCACGAGAAGCACAATCTGTCTCGATGTTTACACTTACCAGTAGGCCACGGCTTGTGGCCCCCAAATAACAAATAATAAGTAAGCAGGACAGTCAAAGCGACGTGTAGTCTATTTTCAAGCGTACTTCTTCAGATACAAACACACATTGTTCCCGTACAAGAAGACCGTTATTCAAATAGACAGCAGAGCAGAGCTGTGGTGAACTTACATTGTTTATGTAGTAAGGTTTTTTGGGTTGTGGTGGTGCTGGTGGGGTTTTTTTTTTTTGGGGGGGGGACTTTGTTGATGTCATTGTACTTGTTGCATACAAAGCTTTCTCTCATCAGTATTTTTCTGATCTGTGCTTCCTGTGTTCTGCAGGAAGTACAGACAGAGCCGGTGCTCAACGCGCTGAGAGACACGAGGAAAAACAGACGGTGCAAAAGTCCAAAAGAGAACCTGTCGTCTGCTCATCTTCCAATCAAAGTGCATCAAGAGTATTCGAAGAGTGAGTTTGGAGGAATCATCCTCCGCTGTGTTTCTATGAGTTATTCTAAAGCGTATGTATGTTAACGCTGATGACACACATATGTCAGTGCACGTCTCTGCATGCACGGATTCGCACAGGTATAGAAATTGATTACCTAACTTTTATGAAGTGTAATTTCTGGTAATAATTCATTAGCCTGGGGCAATGCAGTTGTTTCAGTGTAATTGTGACAGTGGACAAGTTGTGTCTATATTTATCTATACTAGGCTAAGGTTCATACACTACATATTCAATGCATTGGTCAACAATTGTTCAACATTTGTGTAACTAAATAGCATATTGCAGTTTCGGACAAATGTGACATATGTGTAGCCACAGTTACCATCTACATACATCCAACGTTCAGCTAATGCTGCTGTACGGTTTTGTGTCCAGAGGTGATTTTGTCACCCATTATTTAACATGTGCTCCTCACTAAAGATTCACATTCAGATTTGTCACACAACAATGCAATTAAATGTTGTGGTTAAGAGGACCCAAGGCAGAAGGGCAAATGGAATTAAATGCATCAAATTAATGCAAAAGATGTACACGGTGACACAGTACTAGTTAGCATTGTTGCCTCATAGCGAGAACGTCCCTGGTTCAAGTCCTCTGTGCTCTCCCTGTGTCTGTGTGGGTTCTCTCCAGGTACTCCAGCCCCCCAAAAAAAAAATCCTGCTGAGGTTGATTGGTCACTCTAAATTGTCCGTAGGCGTGAATGTGAGTGGGAATTGTCCTTCATGTGGCCCTGCTGGATCATATCCATGAATGAATGCACAGGAAACAACGGATGAACAAAGGAAAAATACGGTGTCACATTGTAATTAAAGTAAATGCATCGTTGTCAGAAAATAATAGACAACAGTAGAAAGAAAAGACCTTTCTACTTTATTTAAAAAACAACAACAACATCAAAAAACGAGGTGGATAAACGAGAACGTGCTCTTGTTCCCCTGCAGAGGGTGAGCCAAAGGCCATCACCATTGACTGGGACGAGGTGCAGGGATACCGCCACAGGATGGCCTACCAGAAGGGAAAACTCCTGGTGATGGAGTCTGGTTTCTACTATATTTACGCCAAGACCTGCTTCCGTTACTACAATGTAGCGTACGTGCCAGAGGACAGCAGTCACAGCAGGGTCCCACAGGTGGATGTTAGCAACACCCAGCTCATCCAGTACATCTACCACGAAAGCATCAAACAGAACGGTAAAGCGACAGAGCTGATGAAGACGGGCAGCACCATGCGCTGGAACAACACAAGTTACAACATGTACTGCGCCCAGCAGGGCCGCGGCGTCCGGCTCGAGGAGGGAGACGCCTTGTTTGTTAATGTGTCCAACGCTTGGATGCTGGACCCAGACGGAGAGGGGACATATTTCGGTGCCATCAAATTGGGCAACTAAAATTTCAACATGTGAGGAGCGGACATGCTACTGAACATTGATGCCAAAGAACCACTGATTGTGATTTATAATTATTGTTTGTCAAAAAAACTTTTCTAATTGTGCATGTATTGTTTTTTTTATATTGCTATTCACCAAATAGCCTTTGAGTGTATTGTGAGAAATTTGTTTTGCCACAAAACCACACACAGCCCTCAACTTGATCCAAAACAGCACTGGATTTTTAGTAATAAGTATTATGGTTTATAGTAGTAAATATATTCATCACGTTTTCATTCAAGATTTTAGAATTAAAGTCACAAGGGGAAAGTATTTGACCTTACAGAGAACAGCTGCAAACTTGTTTGACTGAGGAGAATGTTCTTTCTTTAATTCACATTCAATGCGACCAGGCTGGAAACCTGTGTGATGTCACCAAGAAAAGATTTTTTTTTTTGTTCCCCAATGTGGTTGTCAAGTCAGTGGCGAAAAGACCAAGGATGAAGATGATGGAGGACGATAAGACGGGACAAAAGGGCAGAGAGTCGTTGATGCCTGATAGCGTCTGCATGTCAACTGCTGTGGGGTCAGATGAGCAGACAGTTAGCTCGTACGGACCCTCGATGGCCGGTCACGACTTGTTTTCTCTTCACATGTTACTAGTGGTGCAGTGCTCTGGTCTCTGATATATCAGTACAATTCAACGCACCAGCGCCCTGTAATTACCAGCTGTGCCAGAAGAGGCCCCCGTTGCCTTCCTAAAGTACATTATGCTGCTAAAAGCGCAGGATTGTGAACATGCACTAATTAAACAAATTACAAGGGAGCAACTTAGAGAGGAAGTACGTCTGTTCAGTGAAAAAGGATCATGTAGACATTGACGCTGATACGACATGACAGGACAAAAATAATAAGGTTTTCATCGGAAACCACCAATAAATTTGAAAATGTTTTCCTGTTTTTGGTGTGAACAAAGCTGGCAATGTGGCGTCCTCGCAGTAAGTAACTCATCAGTACAATTGGAAACAGTCAGAGTTTGATTTACTTTCCGTGCAAAGTCTCGAAGGAACCGTTGAATTTCACTAACGTTGAAAGATTCACTTTGACATTGTGTTTTTAAGCAATACAACTAGTTGAAGAAACTAGGCCGTGAGTGTGCTCATTTGTTACCCGTGTTGTTTTTTCTGTCCGTACGAAACCTAACGAGTGGCCCGCTTCACAGAAGGCGATTCCACGACGATCTCATCTGTGGGTTATGTTTATGACAATTGACAAGAAATACCAGATAGCTGGACTGTCTGGTCATTAGTAGACATCTTTAACTAGAGGAACCAAATTGACTTTGGTTTTATCTTTAACTTAAAGGTTGTTTTTCATTTGACTCTTCAGTGAGGTGAATGGGAATATGCACTAAGTATTTATTTATTAGCTAGAGAAGTACAGAGACAGGTCCTTATTAAAGCGACCTTTCAGCTGTAAAAAAAAACAAACAAACCAAAAACATGTATATTTTATGTCTGTGTTACAGTCATTATGCAGCACTTAGAGAAAGTAGTAGACACGCTTTTTGTTATTAAAACACAGGGGCTTCATTTTAAATGCCATATTTATGTATCTTGAGTTTGACAACTTTGTGTGCACTTGCCTAGCCTAAAGAAATATGGATATATTGTTTATTCAAAGATTGTAGCATACCTGTAAAATCTTCATTTGGTTCCATCTGATAGATGTTTCTTTTTTTTATTTATGTCTGTGTATGTTTTAATAAAAAACTACTTTTGTAACCGTTGTGATTAATGTTCAATTTGATCATGTCTGTAGTACTGAGATCGTGACGATTACATAGTTAGTTAGTTAGTCACGGTGAACCCCGGCGGAGCCGCCGACTTGCTCGTTAGAGATAGTTCAGACGAAACAGAAATTTTGAAGCTGGCACAAGTAAGATGCAGAGCAAAACAGAAACAGACCGCATGTAACGTCAATAACGAGCAGAATTTCATTACTTCACTGAAGTGTACGCGTGTGTGTGAAACATTTCGGTGGGACTCCTGTGAAGCCTCTTGGTGTTTGCAAGAGAAACGCTTTAAATGCTACAACCGATGCCAAACAATTCGTCTATTGTCTGGACGCGTTCACCAACACGTGGCCAGAGAACGGCTGCATTTCACACATATGTACTATACACTTGGACATGGTTCAAACATTACCGACATTTACAAATCAAATTTGAGGGTTGAGGAAAATGTCCTGAGGTGCATAAGGAGCTGATTAGAGTTCTGACATGCTGTTCACTGCCAGCTTTTCTCTAGTGTACAACACTCCGACCAGAAATGTATAACTGCTGTGAGACGTTGAATCTCATTTCTTGTCAATCATTCCTCCACCAGTGTTCGAAAGTATTCAGTGGATAATGATTAATTATCCAGAATCTCGTGTCACATGTCATTGATTCTGATACTTAATAATAATGACTTCTTTCTTATATATAAATTTCACAGTCAACTGTTTCCTAAATGCAAGTGGTGTTAGGTATGTAATAAGTATCTAGTCTCTACCAGCAAATCCTCATAGTATGAAAGAAACTACCTTTGGAAAGCTTAGACACTGCACCTGGTAAATTGTTTAATGCTAACACAAGTCCACCAAGACCATTGTGGGTTATTGATAAAATTAGCGGCTAACTATCAATGCTAGATTCTTCCCACAGCGGCAGTGTGTTAGCTTACGTTAGCTAAGCTGTGCACACGCTAGCTGTCATATTCCTCATGTCATTTTCCCTAGCATTATTAGCATCTTTGTCAACTGTGTCATCATCAACTCCATTAGCCCTGCAACTAAGTTAAAAAACCCTACATGTCACGTACCAGTGACATAGTCTACCAAGCAGTCACAACAGCAAGAAACCAAAGACCATTGTTGATCACGGTCCAATTTCTTTGCCCCTGTTGGTCTTAAAACTTGCTGAAATGTCACAATCTGAACTCATATGGTATATTATTTCCTTAAAGAAACGACATTTTATAGTTTCATACAGATGGAAAACAAACTTAAATTAAGTTTCGCAATGACAGAACGATCCCGCTGCGGTGTCCATTAAGCGACTGTGTTTGAGACGTAAATAGAAGAAGCCGTGAGTGTAAACAATGGACTTTGGTCATGTCTGAACCTTTTCAAGTGACTTGATTTCTCAACTCTTGGCTCTGAATGGAAACCATTGAAATGTGTTGTGTCAGTAAACATTTTGCAGAGCTTGGCGTCCACTCTGCCCTCTTGAATACATGCTCAACACATACCCAGACACAGAAGTTTCGTTTGCTCTCTGCATTCTATGGAACATTAAAAAGGGCCTGTTGGCAGAGGTGGTGGACATAACGGCATATTTTATTGCTCACATATGTAAAAACAGAAAGGGCAATGAAAAGTAACAACACAGTCAAATCAGGTATGGATTACACTATAGGGTATGAATTAGGTTGCTGACTTGTCTTTTCACTCCAGTTGATGAGTCTTACAGAAAAGGACAGAAATGGAATACATGCTTAACTTCCACCTTGTGTTTCAGGTTGTTTTTATGATGCATCTCTATCAGACATCACCTCCTTTGACTGGGAACTCGATGAGAAGGAGCTGTTTATTTTGAAAAACAAAACATCTGTTTCATTGGGGTAATTCCCCCCAGTAAGCAGGTCCAAAGGCATCAGTATAGAACTTTATACCATTTGCCAAATATGGGTACTTAACTTTACGAGGCTTTGTGGTTCAGAGCTCCGAGAACTCAGTTCTGCGGAGCAGCTGGATAGCATAGCTGTATTTATTCAGGTTACTTACAAACAAATCAATTTATAGATGCGTACCCACGCTCCATCAGACACACCTGCATAGACAACCCATGCTAATGTGTGCACACACTTCTGCTGATTAAGCAGGCTGAACTCTTTTCATGAACCCACCGCCCCTTTGTCTCGACATTTAAAGGACGTATGATGCTGCAGAAACATGGGCGTGAGATGCAGGAGGGCTTTTACTGTAACCATCGTGTGCTTGCATGCTGTTCTCTTTCAGGGTCCATGTGTCAATGTTCTGGTCATTGTGAGTCATTCAGACCAAGAGTATAAGGATCATCAAATTATTGTCATCCAGACCACGTCTTCACGTTTGAAGCGTGGATCAAGTGTTTTCTTCCTTTTTCTTTCTTATTCTGTGCTGACGTAATTGATTTTTCTAACTTTGTGGCAAGGTGACAAATTCATCTCAAAATACAATCAAATTAAAAAAAACCCTACAATCCTTGTTTTGTGTAATGTAATATAACTTGAACATTGCTTCTTTTCCATACATAGTCTATCTATATATAGTATAGTATCTGTGATGCACTTTGTCATATGTCTGTGAAAAGTACTATATAAATAAACTTAACTGACTGTACATGACGTTGTGACTCTTCTAACCCCATTGTGCCCTTCACACGAGCATTAAGAAGTTTGCCCCTTAAACTGTACATGATATTTAAAAAGAACAAATGTCCTTGTCTTGGTAATGTTCAGCCATCCAGACAAATCATGGCTACCTCCAGCTCTGTTGAGGTTATGTGGTGGTCACCAAGCATGTTCTCACCAATGAGATGCACTGACTGTGAAGGTGCACCCTTCAGTGTGGTTATACTGGCAGGTTCCAGTTGTGAATAATTCTATCCACATCATGTCAGTTGCTCCTCTGCTGCAAGAGTCATCTTCAGCTCATGGAAGATGAGCAGTTAAGAAAAGGTTAATTATAATTTAATCTACCACTGAAAATAGAACAATGACTAATAATGTAAGTTTGAATGTTTGATGAGGTGAAGTAAATGTGTTAGTTACATGTGGGTTCTCAGTGACTTCAGCGCTCCTTAATCTTTGATTGTGCGCAAACATCTGACTCCTCTTAGGTAGGATTCATGAGACTCATCTTATGCTGCTGTCGGCTGTATGTCAGGAGAGCTGATGTTCTGGTTTTTGCAGTTGTTTTAGTCTTAGTCCCTGAAACTATGCCAAATCAGCCCTAATAAAATAAATCAGCATAATATTTAAAGCACCACATGCTTTTGTGCTTAAGTGTATCCAGTGATGACGATGGAAAGAAAACGTGCTCGCATCAGAGGCTTAGAGCAAATGCTCTTTTACTTGCCTCTTGGGGAAATGTGTGTCCAAATAATGTTTTTTTTTTACTTTAGATTAGATACTTTAGATTACTGTGACCCACTCCACCTCCTCTGGGACATATTAGGGTTAAAGTAGTAGTTCTGGTATATTAGTGAAAATCTCTAACACTCTCACCTTCAGCCAACACGCTTTCATATTTGACATATTATGTGACACTTACTGTTTTCCATAGAGTTAAGGTTTGCATAGCACGCTGAACCCTTTGGATATCTGGATGTCTAATAAACCAAACCAATGTTTGCCTTAGTCGGAGGATAATATTTTTGTGGCTAATAAATATAACTTCTATGTCGGGTCAATATTTATATTTAACAGCAGCTTCGAGCATTTAATTTCAAATTAGATGTGTGTTTGACCTTCAGTAATCGAGTACTGTGAAAGACTGATCCTATAATCATCCATGTTGTACTCTTCTAGGTACTTTTTAAATAAATCAAGTCATCCCAGTCTTGAGCTGTCACTTGTGCATGTCTGAAAGTGCAGTTTGGCAGAAAGGATGTGCTGTTATTTCTGTCAGACACTGTATTTCCGAACTGATTTTGGTACAAATGCAAGCAAAGATTTGTTCCACTTGTTCTTAATTTATGTTCAATGGAAAATAATGCTTTTCTTTCAATTCCTATTATGCTGCAATGTGAAACGTTTTCTCTGATCACTGGGCAGCACTCAGATGTTGTCATGGGATTTTAAATTATACCCAGAGAGGACAGGAATGCTTCGAGTTAAAAACAGGAAAGATTGCGGTTAAAGTTACACTAATAGACACCAGCAGTGTAGTAAGCGGACACAAAGATGCATGCATCCATGTAACCACACACAAGTACATGTCCAGTATTTCCACAAACACACACTCACACACACACACACACACACACACACAAACATGCATAAACAGATGGGAATCCCCATCTTAGTCATTCGCGATCATCCCTTGACACAATTTCAGGGGTGGATCAGGTAACTCAGCTGTGAGGACACCTGAGCAGAATAAAAGGGATCCAGCCTCCATGTCACAGCACCTGATCGGATTCCTTCAGAGGCCTCAGTAAGACGACAACACACTGACCCTTTTGACAGTCTCAAGATTCATACATTGTTAATATTTGTCTCTCGATCCGTCTGTGGGTCTCATCTGTACGGCAGCGATGGTAGGGGCATGACTCAGACAACGCCAACATCTGAGACGTATAAATCAGCCGAGGCTCCCAGACTTCCCAAACCACCAGAAACAACAAGCAACACACCCAGAATTGAGACCGGCTGGAATGTCATCTGCATGGTCCTGATTTCTTCTTTCCATTATTTGTTTTCTATCATTGACTGAAAAATTAATTGGGTGGTGGGTGGATGGTTGGCTGCTTTTTGACCCAACGTGTGGTGATACACTGCTCGTCTGCAGTTCGGTGGCTTGTCATGAGGTCCGTCTGACTCGCTGAGTTAATGTGGAGTTACAATTGCCAAGGGTTTGCCATTAGTAGTATACCGAGGGAACCTTTTATCATCGGAATATAATTATAATGCAGCTACTGTGGCTGCTGGTTTATAACTTTATGGACTCCAAATCCAGTGGTACTTGAAACCATGTGAGAAAATATGTTGAAGGCTGCATTCCGCAGCAGTCTGTGAACACTGATGTCACAAACGGTGCTAAACGTGCCATAGCCACCGACCGTACCAATGCAGTACGATGGAGAAGATGAATATTTACACATAAAAGTGGATGGAATTGCATTGAAAAGAATGAACTGTTACGTTGGGCCAAGCAGTGATTGAGGATGAGCTAAAGTATCGACAACAAGTTAGCTGGAAGACGCGCAAGTGACCGCAGGCCACAGGCAACTTGTTTTAATTTGTAAACCGCAAATAATAAACTTCCTCTTGTCACACAAAGCAATGAATGTCACTGATGATGATCAATTTCCCTCTATAATTACAATGATGTTATCCACAATATGTCAAATATTTATTTTTACTTTGCTGCAAGACAATATTTTCTGGATATCTCTGGTTTTCCCTCTGAACTTGTCTTGTCAGTCTTGTTTGGACACTTGGAAATGAATGCTATCATTAAACCGTACACAAAAGGAGGCAACCAGTGGCCAAATATCTGTCAGTGGTGTTCCTCGCCATCCGCGTGTTATGGCTGAACAGTGTTAAAAGCTGAGGTCAGGTATGTTTTGCAGTGGAATGGACCAGGAAGTCAGTTAAAAGTGCAATTCACATCTCTGCTCTAAAGCAAAAGAGAATGAAGCAACAAGGAAATGCTAACAAGCGACGCCACGGAGCGGGAGAGTGTTTTGAAAACATCCAGACAGGGATTCTTGACATGCCAATACGCCCATTGGTTTGGAATGTTGTGCCTTTAAGGAACAAAGTGTTTTAATGAGACAACCACAGATTGCCTGCTCACCTTCTACCTGAGGAGGCAATGCCTGATTTATCTGTAGGTCTGCCACAAACTAAACTCCTTCTTAAATACTTTGTCTTCGAGAGAAACCATGATAGATTTTGCACATGTGCATCATCCATGTGAGCAGCAGGTTCACAGTGATGATGTTTGTGACAGAAATAACCCCCATTTATTTTCAAGGTTCCTCAAAATAGCATCAAACAGAAACTGTACTCACTTCCAGGAAGTGGGACACATCCTGTCACAAAGCGTCTGTCTTCTGTTTGCAGGAGCGAGGTTTACAGCCCACACTTGTCGCAGAGTGTCAGAATATTCCAATATGACATAAACAATGGACGCTCTGCCGGCAGAGAACAGACTGAATATCAGGCACAGCAGCAGAAAGTAGCTTTGTGTTTCAGACAACTTGGTGTGGAAAAAAGATCTGGTAGAGGAGATCGACAGAGAGGACGCTGAGAAAAAGGGGAGAGAGGCGAGATGGTTACCAGCCACTTGTCAGTAGTATAATGTGCTGACAAATGCAATTAAACACATTTGAACTCAACATTTGAGGTAGAAGGAAAACTCAAGTGATCATTGACCAGCCAAAGTCAATCAAATGATCAAACGTGTGCGCTGCATTAACAGAAATCACTCACAAAGACGCTGCCTCTTTGGTGTTTTGGTTATGTGATAGTTGGGGAGAATGAGGAGAGGACTGAGTGCTGAGAAGGTGCTTTCGTACTGAGGAATCCATGTGGTAATGTGAGATTCAAATCGTTCCCTCGTCCCCTCAGCAATCAACTCTGCAAGGAAAGGATCAGGGCCGACTGGAGCGTGGACTGTTCACCTTCTGAACAAACCACTGGCCTCCATGTAGAAGGGAGAGCAATGAGCAGACAAGAGGTGATGCGTGCACACGGGCTAGTAGTAAATAATTAGTCTCACTTCTGTAGACTAATTATTATTTCTTGTACGAGGAGAGTCATGGACTTACAGCACAAGGAGCCTGTGGACATGTTGGTTTGAATCACCCGAGTACGAACCGCAGGAGACACCAGACACAGGCCAAGCTCAATAAATGAATTACAACAATATACCATGTGTGCTGTTGTAAGATGTAAAACTACAACTTACAAGCATATTGGAAATTCCCAAACAAATTTGATCGTATTCGAGATGATTGCAAGTCAAATCCAACTCTGCCTTCCACTCGGTCCCAACAACGATTCCTGATAACAAAAAGTGGTGTTATGAAACTGGAGAACAAGTGGCCCAAACTCCTGGCAATTTGCAGAGTTCGACATCCAAAGAGAGAAATTAAAGAATGACGCACACACACACACACACACACACACACACACACACACACAACAGGACACACACACATGCACACACATACACACACAGAGCGTGTAAAAACATCCACCCACATGGTTAGCGACATGAGTTTGTGCAACTTGGCCAAACATCCTTTTACCAGAATCCAGCTGACCATGGGATGGGATCACACTCAAATACTGTGTTTACAGCGGGATTAAGCAGCAGCAAAACTGCGTTTAGGAGTTGGATGTATTACCTGCAAAGGATGACCTTATTTACTCTCCCTTAATCCCGCCACTGATTGGAAGCAAACATGTCACGTTGGACCATTTCCCTGCAGTGAATTCGTCTGCTGTAAACCGCAGCAGCAGTGGCAGATTAGAGGGGAATCCAGGAGTCAACAACCGTCTGTCTGTCTGTGCTGTGTGCACAAGGGTATGCGGCATAAATAGAATGTTGAATTACAGGATGATAAACTCCCTGACTCCTTCTCTTGCAACATTACATTACAACAGGCATATGAGGACATGGGAATATGTTCACAGCCAGATGCAAGCAAACTAAAACTTTCTCAAGACTTTTCCTTTACAGCGACAATTTTTCAAAGACACCAACATATATATGATAACGTGGAACCTAAGTGGCTTGTTGTTTGAGTTTTGTCTTGTTAAATGTGGACCTCCATGTCCAAATGTCTTCCAAACATGGTCCGAATGTGCCACGTGTTTTCCTGATACCTGAACAGCAAACTCTTTTTAAATCCCACACTGCAGCACTTGGCCTCCGGTTGGATTTGCATCCAGTAAGTGTTTGTTCCGCAGCCAGTCCAAAGTAGGCAGTAGCCTTACTGTAAACATAATTATGCTAACTGCGGCAAGATTCAGCAACCACATAAAAGGAGCGAAACTCTCACGCTCAGGCCCTCACACAAACTCTACTTACTCACTCACTTACATGCTCATAAAGCAAAACACGGCATGCATGTGCACCTCCGATCTCACGATACATACCCACGGACTGCTCAGATGGATGCACACCTACACATCGCAAACAACTTCCTCTGTGGTCGATTTGATTAGAGAACACACCGAGGGTGTGCAGCGAGGTGGCCGGCCCCCGTCGGAGTGTCGAACCACAACAGATGATGGAGTTTTTGCAGACCAAACACTCAGCAGGAGGTTGCGAAAAAAAAAAAAAAAGGTGCTCAGCACTATCTGCAGGAGTGGTAAATCGTCAACACTCAGGGCTTCAGAATTAGGAGGGAATATTTTGATAGCTAAGTGCTGCACGGAAGGTGATTCATGCAGACACACACACACACACACACACACACACTGCCCAATGTCTCACCTCAGGCTGGCATCTGTTTGGTCAATAGTGTCGTTTCCAAATAACACTTCATATTTTCCAGTGTGGGAGTAGGCAGGGCTCTTTTTGGTTTCATAGTCACTGTATACCCTACAGCTCTCCCTCTCCCTCTCTCTCACACACACACACACACACACACACACACACACACACACACACACACACACACACACACACACACACA